>JACEFZ010020853.1:0-16791 GCA_014155875.1 Cepaea nemoralis | reverse complement strand
TCCCAAAAATTGCAGCGAAAAGGTGGGTCTGTCTATCTATCTGACCCGGCGTGGCTTCGCCCAGCTCCTGGCGGTTAGCGTCTCATTAAATTCATACAACAAAAATAAGTAACTTAAAAGAATGTCCTTCCACACACCATCCATTATTTTTAATTAAAACTGTTTCTAATCACCTACATGACTGTAGATAACTTCTTTAGCATAAAAAGATGAGTTACAATGTTATGCATTATTTTTATGAAAACTTTGAAAATGCCTTAAAGATTGTATCATTATTTATTATAACTCATATGCCTGTATATAACTATAGACAAAGAGTTTATAAATCTTTGAAAACGATGCAACAATATGACTATAAGGTATACAGAAAAGTTATTAAAAGTTATGCCCCTTGAAATAACTTTTCTAGAGTTAAGTCCCCTCGCTATATAGAAATTATAATGAAAAATGAAAAATTAAATAATATTAAGTAAGTAGCCGATTTCACAATAAAAATATATCACAGTTGGCAGCGCAGGAATGAGAGGAAGACGTGTAGAAAATGTCATCTCAATTGGATGGACCGTTCGCGAACGCATAAAGGACACACACACACCCACACACATCCTTTTTTATATATCTCATCTCATCTCATCTCATCATGTTCCTCTTGTACCTTGCGGTGTCGAGGTGAAGTATAAACTTCGTGAGAGTGCCCGGTTATGGGCTTCGTATATCGACATTCCCATGGATTCTGTTATTCCCTCCGTCCAACGTTTACGTGGTCGGCCTCTTCCTCTGTTTTTTATATATAAGATGTCATTTATGTTTGTACATTTCATTCTTTGTGAACAAATAGTTCTCCCCCCCCTCCCCATCTCTCTCTCTCTCTCTCTCTCTCTCTCTCTCTCTCTCTCTCTCTCTCTCTCTCTCTCTCTCTCTCTCTCTCTCTCTCTCTCTCTCTCTCTGCCAAATGCTAGTGCAATTACGTTTGCTTAGAGAATATTTAAAATATGCTAATAACATGATAGTAATGCCTTGATTGATCACTACACTTATTAATACTTATGTTCAAGCATTCTACACAATTACAAGATATGTAAAAGAAAAACAGCCAGGTACGCTACAAGTAGGGGACATAAACATCTAATATTGTTACAAGGGAAATTACTAAAATTTAAAAAATATATATATTGTATATCTAGCTATAATATCATTATTAACATATAAATCGTTCTATTGTTCTTTTAGAAATAAGAAATTTAATACGTCAGTAGATATTATAATTTGAAAAATAATGCTAGTAGTTTTCTTAAAGCAAAATTTGTTTAATCTTTACTTACTTACATATTATAATCAACTTTCAACATTTCACATTTATTTTTAATCTCTAAATAGTGTAATTTTATTGCACCGGTCGAGTGTCTTTAATTACTTCCCCGACGTGGGGATACATTTTTTTTACTGGCCTCCTAGGGCCACACAAAATTTACAGAAAATTAACCACACCCATCCCAAACTTTGATAACAATAACAAAGAACTGGGAAGACTGAATAGTAACATGTTAGGTATATGTGAGACCAGAGGGCATTATAACTACCGAGGAGTTGAGTTAAGAACCGACATCACTGCACTCAGAACATTCCCACACGTGCTCTGTCCCATCGTTCAACAGCCAGCGAAAAGTTATACTACTAATCGTTCCCACCGCTATCTGATTTAAAGTTCTCCTGGTCTTCCCTCTCAGTTTGAGATTCTTCCAGAACCGATTCCCCGCAATCTCATTCTTTCTACATATGGGTTCTCAATCTGTTCCCCCTGCCTTCTCCACCTGTTCTCACAAGCGCACGACCACCCCCCCCCCCCCTCTTGTCCATAGTACCATGGACCAATTTATAAAGGCCTGGATCATGGCATGAGTTTATTCACATCACACACATCTCACATCATCATCAGTCGACTCGACGCGCTATCGAGATCAATTCGGGATAACGCAGAGGATGCCTCGTGTTAAAAGTGCCGCGCACAGACATGAGCTATATGCAGCCGGAAAGAAGAAGGTAGAGGCGAGGAAGGCCGCTACGACTGCTGAGCCTATATCTACGAGCAGCAGTCCGGCTCCTACACCAGCTGAAGCCGTCCCAGTTGAAGAAGAAACCACAACTTAAACCAGCAGCAGCCGGGAAGTTCCAACCAGCACCAAGACGATGCAGCCCAATCTACCAGTGACCTCCACACAGGAGGAAACAACAGCTACATCTGAGGACTTCACCGGCAGAATACTGCTTAAAGACAAGCGTGGGAGAAGCTAAACTGTCGGCGCTACCAACAGACAAAGGTAATCAGTCTGCTGGAAAACGAGCTGGGAAGACACAGCATCAACCAGCTGCGCCCGACACACTGAGGGAGTAGTGGTCTCCCTCAACAAAAACCCAAAGACCACAGCACTTAAGAAGATAACACAAGATGAGAAAGCCACCATACAGCTCGACCGCGGCATAGTATTGGAAACCGCCGGACACAGCATGTTGAAACGATGGGTCATTGAACGAGTCAAGACCCATCTCACCAACGAACAGATCAGGGAGATGCTGAAAAGGGAAGAACCACAAACTCAAGATCACCAGTGCCGAGAGGATCATCGGAAAGAACAACATCCCCTCTACTGTCGTCGTCGTAACATCAGAGAACCGAGTGATCCCTCAGTACATCAGATGGGACAAGAGAGACCAAGTTCCAGAGCACTACATACCAGAGTGCTGCAGTGCTCTAAGTGCCAGAAGTTTTGGCACACCCGAGCCACCTGCAAGAGTGAGGTTGAAGTTTGCAGATATTGCTCTGGACTCCATCCATACAGTCAGTGCCAGCATGCAAAGAACGACTCGAACTTCAGGAGGCCTAACGCTGACAGAAAGTGCGCCAACTGCCTCGACAACCACGGCGCCAGGTACCTCGGCTGCCCCTGCCACCAAGACAGCAAGGAAGCTATGAAGATCGCCATCAAGACTAACCTGCCCTATAAAGAAGCTAGGAGGCAGTACGAGGCCACCAATCGACTCACCAAAAGTGACAAAGCACAACTGGAAGGCCAACTGAAGGACCTGCGATCAAAGTTCACCAGCATGGATGAAGAAAAAGACAAAACGCAAGAAACACAGATAACAGCCGCTCAGCGCATCCTGGACGAAGCGAAGCAAGTTCAGCAGAAGATTGAGCAGGATGTCGCTCGAATGGCTGCTATACAGGCCGAGACAGAAGAAAGGCTATCAAGCAGGGAGGAGGAAAAACACAAGAAGCAAGAAACACAGATAACGGCCGTTCAGCGCATCCTCGACGAAATGAAGCAAGTGCAGCAGAAGATAGAACAGGATGTCGCTCGAATGGCTGCCATAAAGGCTGAGACGGATGAACAGCTATCTAACATACAAGATGTGAAACGAAAGACAGAAGACACTTTTGATAAGATACTTGACCTGCTCAAGATCCAGACAGCCACACCCGAACCAGAGGATACAAGGGCACAAATAGAAGAAAAAGCAACAGGGGAAGAACGATATCGCTCACCACCAAGATCCGACTCGCGAACGCCGAGAAGATTCGAAGGCAACTCATGACGGGGAAATAGAAGGAACACCAGGAAAGACGACAATTGGTAAAACTCCCTGAAGGAAACAGCACCATATGACGGGGTGGGTACCCAATTACTCCAGGCCTCAACAAGTGAGCGACTCTGTCCAGACATGAAAACCTCATCAAGAAAGTAACGAACGCAATCAACCCATCAGAAGCCGGGAAGCTGACAACAAGCAGCTCAAAGTACGAAAGAGAAACTTCAAGCTACACCATAAACACCCCCACAAAGCCAAATCGAAACCCGAACGCTGAAAAGGGGGTACTCGTACCAAAAATTTGAATTGGAATTGGAATGAGTTTGTAACAAGCGCGGTCTACATGAGGAGACCGTGTGAAGTGACCTAACACGGCATTGGTCACAAAAGCGTGAAAAGCACTCAAGACGTTTTGTGCGACAAAATGTCACTTTAGACAGACGGGAGCCATGGGGAGTGTGGGACCTGGTTCTGAGTTTAGTAGAACGGCCATATATTGTGCTCTTACTTTTGTAGTCTCTAAATATTGTGGTTAAGTGAAGTGTGGTGTACGTGATAAATGTAATTTGTACAGTATTTGGAGACAAAAGAAAAATAAAACCATACTTGTGTAGAGTTATTCGGAACACGTTGCGTTTGTTCGAAATTACTGGTTGTTGTGAATAGTGCAGTGAAAGAACTTAAACTTAACTCAAGACAATGATAGAAATGAATCCAGCGAGAAGAACACAGAATCACCAACCAGAAAGGTACTGGCGCAGTAACGTTATCACAACAGCAACCAATGTATAATATACTTGGTGGTGGAAAAGTCCAGTCAACGGTTCGAGTGCTGGGCAAGATATTTACAGCACCCGACATACAACCCAGTTTTGGGCACCGACCAGTGATCATTCATACCTGATAGCAACGAATGTAGCATCGGCACAAAGCCACGTAACCAAGAAAAGAAACACCCCACAACTCGCCTATGACTCTAGTAAACATGCCACAGGCACGATGTATTCAGTAGTCGCTCTATGGCACATAGCTATCGACATGCTAGGAAATTAAACCACTTCCACTCAGTCAGCTTTACGAGGCTATTGAAAATTAAATGGCAAGACAAGATCCCAGACACTGAAGTCCTAGAATGAGCTTCCATGCCCAGTATCCACACTCTACTAATGAAGAATCAGATTCGCTGAGCTGGTCATTTGATTCGCATGCCAGATCACAGGCTCCCTAAACGATTTTTTACGGCAAGCTGCGTTGTGGTAAACGCTACCAAGGCTGTCAGAGGAAACACTTTACAGACACTCTGAAGATCTCACTAAAAGCTTTTGGAATTCATCACGACACACAGGAAACTGCTACCAAAGACCGACATTCGTGGTGTACATCTTAACGCAAGGGTGCAGTCACATGTGAAGCAAACAGAACTGCAAGAGCTGTGAAGAAAAGACAGAACAGAAAAACCACTGCAGAAAATCCTCCTCCAGAAACGTCAAGCATTCTTTGTCCACATTGTCAAAGAACATTTCGAGCCAAAATAAGTCCTTATCAGCCATCTTAGAACTCACGGCTCCATACTTTCAACCCCACTGGATGAAATGAATGGTCATCATTCTTGATGGACAAACAACAACAACAACAACAGCTAGACAATATAAAAATTGAAAGCTAAAGTTTCCGACTTTATGGGTGCTTACGGAGCAATAGACACTACACTATAACTTCCTGTTTTGATTATAAAGTACAACTTCCTTTTAGGAGTATAGTGAATCGAAATGGTGAGTGTCTTATAACTTTAGTTTTCAATCGTATGCATCCTTGAATTATGGTAGTTGGCAAACTCATTATATAGATAATTTGTGATATTTGAGGTGTTTTAAGCAAAATAATAGGTTTATTTTATGTTGCATTCAACGTTTTCCACATTTTTTGGGGGCATACGTACACCTGATCCCATGATAAAAATATTTTGTAAAATAGGTATTAATGATTGATAGACTCAACGAAAACTTACAGGTTTTCCAATTACGTCTAGTCCTCTGATTCATCTTCTTTCCCATATTCTGTGATTGCGAATCAGTTGCATATGAATTTATTTCTCATGTGATTTCCAGCGATTATTTCATTTTCGCCTCAGCTGATGTCATTGAGAATTAGGAATTATAATAATAATAATAATAATAATATAAATATTTAAATTTTAATTAAAGTAGTAAATTATTGTTTTCAACAGGGATAATCTGAATCAAGGGGTAACTCTCGTCTCTAGCCACTTTGTCTTTAGTAACATTTTCTAAATTGCTTTTTAATTTATAACCTGCATAGATGATATTAGTTGGATACCTCTTGAAAAATCAAAACCAACGGTACCTTATTCAAGTCTGTAGGTCAATCAATTCTAGCGGAGATAAATAAATATAAATATTATAATAATTATAATGTTTAATTGTTTATGTGTCAATTTATCATTTAGATGATTATGAATAAAGAAAATGTGACTCACTTCCCTCGTAAAAGATGATGGAAGAAGGAGAAAAAAAACTACCTTTCCCAATATTAAATATTTAAATAAATAGTATATATACTATATAAATTAGTCCCTAGCCGAGGGGTTAGCAGCTTTCTCCGCTAACCCCGAATACTCTCATGGTTGACGTAAGCGCACGAGAATTAGAAGTGGTTCGAGTCGCGCCAGTGACTTATGAGAGTATGGAGCCGGTCGCTCAGAAAGTCGTGGCGTGCTGATGAGCGTAATCTAGCCTAGGAATCAACATACAGCTGAAAGATGCTGGTGTTGACCGCAATATCCTGAAACAGGATGGAAACGCGGACAACTGAGAATAAAATTAATTATGCGCAAAATAGTTTTGGCAAATAAACAAAAATTACATTAACAATTAATGATTAACACTGCATAACTTTGTAACAATAAGGTTTAAAATTGAAAATGGCAAATGGTATGACGACAAATAGATGTTGTAAACAACTTACATTTACTAGGTTATATATTAATAATTAACAGTTGCATGAGTTTGAATACCACAGCCAAGTCTAACTAACAGGCCCGTTAAAGAACATCGCAATACTAATTTTGACATTTAAAATTAATACGGCCAAATTATTTTAGTTTCAGAGACATACTATTTAAATCATTTACGTACCAGTGCCAGTTGTCTTCGATGTTCAGGTCTTGTAAAAAGTTCAATATTTTCTTCTTCTTCTCAATCTACTATATTCTAAAAATTATTCTGTAACATTTTAGCATAAAATCCAAAATTTTCTTCTAAATTAATGATTGTAAAATGGTCCAAGACATACATCCATATTTTACCTGCTCCATAGTCTCTTAATGCTGTTTAAAGTAATCTCTCCTTGCTATGGCCAGCCTGTGTATAGTATAACTTTTAAAACATTGTTTTCCGGGAAGGTTAACCCGGTCAACAAATGCCCGCAGAAGTCGGATGTGTTGGCCTAACGGCGCAAGAACGCAGCTCTGCTGTAAACAGGCACAACACAATCACGTCCGGAAAAAAAAACTCCAGATGAACGCAGAAGAAGAAGAAACATTGTTTTTATTTAAACTTTTGAAGATAATTAAATGAAAATAATTATAAAGATATTATTTTTGCATGTTTTAATTTATTCCATGGTTTTTTTTTATTTCAGGCGTTAGTTCTGCCAGAGAAGTTTCAGCACATTCTTCGTGTTATGAACACGAATATTGATGGCAGACGGAAAATCTCCTTTGCCATTACATCGATCAGGGTATAGTCACTTGAATGTTACTTAAACTAAACATCTTCGTTCATCAGAACATTACTTAAACATTTTCATTCATCAGAACATGGGCATAATCCATCCTGACAGCATGAATAGCTCTTATTCATTTTTAAATTTGAGTACCATGCAACGCAAACATAAGTTTTAATGGTTACTTCAAAACTGATGTTGAACTAAACAAGACAATTTCACATTGAAGTTTATGCAAGAGACAACATTGCACTACACCGGTTAGTTGGACTAAAGTATTGACTTCTCGTCTTTGACTTGGGGACGTAAATCACAAGTACCACAGAAGGTTGAGTGGGTTTCCCTGATGGCAAGGAACATTGGTAATCGGGGAAGGTAATTGGTCATCATGTGGACTACACTTGGGCTGAAAGTGAGCAAGCTATACACAAAAAATGAGCGACAGAAGAAGACTGATTTCTGTTATCTGGGCCGCTGGCACAGCTGTCGGGATCCTGCATCTTCAAAAGAATAGCAACTGGCTGCAAAGTGTTGGACTAGCAAGTCTACCTAGTAGCTTTGAAACTGTTTATCTGAAGTAATTGCTACATTAACCCATTATTATGAACTTGCTTCTGGCATCTCTTTTGCATATGTTTATTAAAGTAATAACTACTTTGGATTACAAGAGTTAACATTGCAGTTATAGACATATTTCAAGCGAACGAAAGAAGAAGAGGAAGCTGTGAAGAATGTATTTATGTGTAAAAGCTTTATTGCAACAAAAAAGTGGGTTTTACCCCCCTATGATCTGGCAGACATGA
This sequence comes from Cepaea nemoralis, assembly GCA_014155875.1. NCBI lineage: Eukaryota > Metazoa > Mollusca > Gastropoda > Stylommatophora > Helicidae > Cepaea > Cepaea nemoralis. The sequence goes on along the minus strand of JACEFZ010020853.1, from coordinate 8,656 downwards.
TGATGAGCAGATGACAAAAGCAGCTCTAGGTTGATAAGTGGGCATGTTAGCGAAGTTATGGCGCTGCACTGATGCCATCAACATGGTAAGATCATGATTTGGCACCTGGAATTTTTGCCTGCTAAGATACATGTCCCTGAACAGACCCTAAACACAGCTCACACTGTAGTGTCTGCTTTGTATGTATTCTTACGTGGTTTTTGAAAATTACCTTTTGGGTTTCCATTGTCTTATTATTAGGAAAATTATTAGTTCTAGAAACCAGATTAAGGGAGCTTTATTAGGGACATAGAGCAGCTTAAAACACTAGCGCTTGCTCACTTCCGGTATGCTGATGTCAAGGTAGCGGTTTCAACACACATTAAAATGATGATTTCAAATACCTCAGAAGCCAAAGTGGGGGTCACCTGTTTGTTAGGGACACTGTTAATAGGGAAAGCTAATCCAAGCGCAAAAATCAGTACAGCGCACAAGTTGTAGCTCCTGTATGAATTACGCTTGAGGTCGAAACAGGCGAACAAACAAACACTTGCATGTATCAATAAATGGCATTGGATTGACAGGCGAAAGCCTATACACTAGACATGAATGAACTGTGAATGTTCCCAATTATATCAAAGTGTAATTATATTTTGTAGGGTGTTGGTCGCAGATTTGCAACTGTAGTGTGCAAGAAGGCCAATGTTGACATAAGGAAAAGAGCAGGAGAGCTGACAGAGGAAGAGGTAATTCTTGCTTGTTTTGTATTTGTTTAGTTTGCTAGAATGGTATGCTTGTGTTTAATTTTAATATTTGTAAGTAGAGAAAACTGCCTCCTAAACAGTGTCAAGTCAAGGCAGCTGAAATAATGTGGCCATATTGTCTATGGCAGTGCTTCTCAACCTTTTTTGGCCTGTGCCTCCTTCACTATATATTCAGAACGTCATCCCCCCCCCCCCCCCCCCTTTCATATTTCCACCCTAACCCCTCCCCTACACAGTATATGTAATAGTAATAGAATATGTAATAATGGAAGCTAAATTTAATAGCACATACTAGAACAAGTCTAGACGTCTACATAAAACATGACGGGCCTGCGTGCCCAATTCTTAACCCTTTCAAAATAAAGTTTTGTTGTTATGATTTGCGGGTCTACTTATGTTATAAAATGAATTTCAGAAGAAGGGTGAGACATACAGAACCATAAAGCTCCCCCGATGTGTCTCCACCTTGCCGTGGTGGGGGAGCTTGCGTGTCCCATCGACCCCATGTGCTTGCCGATGGGCGAAAAACTACATATCGGACAGCATATGGGATAGGGACCAGACTAAGAGAGACACAACCTGCTGCTCTGCAGGTGAGACTGAGGATAGCAGTCAAAAATTTAAATCAGGCGCACGAAGGCAGAAGTTCTTGGTCCGGACAAAACACTAAAGGCTCCCTGTCGAGGGCTGTGGCTGAACGCCTCTAAGCCACAAACCCTCGGACCTGAGAGCCGGGCCGATAGCCACCTTTCGAAAAAAAGGCGTGATACTGAGCAAGCTACATGCTCTGGTCTGATAGAAGTTCGAAGACTCTCAGCTGGGGGATATGAGAGATTCCCGTATGAGAGGGCCAGGCCGTTTCTCGTTCACCGCTGCACGAAGGTAAGGGGCTGAAACCGGCAGCACAAGTAGCCTACCTAGTGAGCGAGTACAAAAAGTCAAAAAAGTGCCCCAGTCGAAGAAAATGGCTGCGAAAACTGTATCTAACTCATAGAGTGTAGACAAAAGTGGAAGAACATCTCAATGACGCAAAAATGGAACGCACGGCGAGTGAACCTATTGCGTGGTCTGAAGTCACAAGCAAAAGCTTACCGAGTGGATGTCACTCGCAGTCTGACCGCTCCTGGTGTGTGATTGAGCGATCAGTGGGATGCCCAACACATGGAAGTGAGGAACTAAAGCAGCCATGAGCAGGACGTGGAAACTCCTTGGGTGAGCCCAGTCTCAGAGCAATATGTGCCGGCTCTGCAATTATGGAAGCCTCCTTGGATAGCGAGATAATGCCCATGGTCTGCCCCTGCCTTCCCTTGAGGGCAGACCACGATATCGTTGATCGTTCTATCTTGACCAGCTGAGATGTGGGTGACATTACAACAGTCTAACGTGTCTCGAAACCAGAACCTCTGGTCTAAATAAAATATACCAGGGACTGCAGTTGATGGTCATAACATAAATAACTTAGTTATGCTGATGCAGCCATCTTGATAGCAACAAATGAGAACTGATTACGGAAAATGTCTTTCCCATATTTATTGATCTCTGAGTGTTATGTCTTTCTATATTTCTGTTAACATCAAGCGATCTAAAGGATACATATGATTTGCATATCCTTTTTACAGGACATCACCGTCGACACCAGCATTTTACTGCTTTTGTTGTCTTGGCAAGTTCAGTAGTTTGCCATTGCTTTCTTTATTATGTTATTATGACTTGATGTAGTCACTGTAATGTCTTCCCCACATTTATGTTGTGTTTTCTGTATTTGTTTGCTGATGAAGGCTAGTCGCCACAGCGCCCTGTTTGTTCCATAATTGTGTTCTGTAAAGCTGCATAACTTAATATTATATATTGTTTACATACACCAGTTAATGAATGTGTGCCATTTATTTGTTGTTGCCATTTCTTGATTCAGATATCATTACTCATTTGTCATTTCTGTTGTTTAGGTCGAGCGTATTGTTACAGTCATGACGAACCCTCGTCAGTACAAGATTCCAGACTGGTTTCTCAACAGGCAGAAGGACATCAAGGATGGGCGGTATACTCAGGTGCTTAGTAACGGCCTTGACAATAAACTACGTGAAGATCTTGAACGATTGAAAAAGATTCGTGCTCACAGAGGCTTGAGACACTACTGGGGGTATGTCATGTTTTTAAAGTGAATCTTAGTTGATATATCATCTTTAGTATGCTCTGGCCAAATGTGTGCTATGTGCGTGAAACATAGAAAATAAGTAGACATTATGAGAAAGATTTAACGGTAGCATACCTGTCGTTTTTAAGGACAGTTCCAAGTAATACCATGGGCGGACAGAAAAACAAATGAAGCATTCTTTACCAAACGGATGAATACCATAAATTAATTAGAGGAGAGATGGCTGGGGTGTTTCTTGGGCATCATGTAATGAATACTTTATTCTGCATTAATATAGGTTTTTTTTTTTTGTCTATTGATGGTGGCACTTGGTGTGGTCTTTCTTGGAAATGTAATGATAATGCAGGTCCTGAAAAGCCGAAGCGGACATACTCCATTATGTGTATGAGTAGGGACGTGCAGCCACTTCACGGAGCACTGAAGAAACAGTACTTTGTCAGCCAGTACAGGCAGACAGAAATCTCTGACAGACATCAGCACCGATGCAAGTGTCTAATGCTTAGATTTACAATTGTCATTCATTTTTGATTTGCTTGTCTCTCTCCCCACCCTTATGCGAGTTTAATTATTCCTTCTGTGGTGTTTTTTCCCCCAGCCTTCGTGTCAGAGGCCAGCACACCAAGACCACAGGTAGGCGAGGACGAACTGTGGGTGTGGCCAAGAAGAAGTAATTGTAAAAAAAAAAAAATCATTCTTGATGGACAACAACAATTGTAAAAATAATGTTGATTTGCCATGGTGGATTACAGTAATATAATTGCTTACATCTAGTTTGTTTCTTTTCAATTTGTGTTGTTAGTCTTGTGTTGCTGAAATGTTCTTACATGGCAAGGTTGCTCGACTCTCAAGGATCCAAAAGTCGAATGTATTTACTGAAAACCATGCTTACACCACTGTGATATTCTACAACTCAAAATTGAGTGTCTTGAAAGTATGCATTAAAATAGATGTGTATCGAGCTATGTTCTTTGGAATAAGATAATTAAAAAAAAGAATCAACTCGTCTGGTAAATGTAGTGTCAGAGTAGGGGGAAGCAAACACTCTGAAATCACAGGTGCGTTATTTTCACAGGTTAAATACAGAGTGGAAGTGGTAATTGGTCAAGCCAGATTTCTTCAGTGTGCTCAGAAAAAATGTAAGAGAACACACGCAGTAGTTTTCTACATATCCTGTTCTGCTAGCTACATTTTCCCTAAAGCATTTAGGTGGCCAAAAGCCAAGAGTTTCTTGGGCATCATAGGACGGATGCTACTACTTCTATTGCACTGAAGTTATGTTTGCGTGTGGATTACCAGTGTCCCTCTGCCATCAAGCGAACCCGCTCCAACTTCTGGGGTACTTATAATTTACACCCGCAAGTCAAGGTCAAGAAGTCAACATTTTAGTCCAATTACTGTATTTCAAATCCCGAAGTATTTCATAAGTATTAAATTTCAAATCCCGAAATAACCAAATAAATCCAATTACTGTATGCAAACTGTTGCATGTGTTCTTTTTGTCCGAGCATACTGAAGACTGCATCCTTTCGATTTCCAAAGGCACAATCTGTTGTCAAGGGAGCCTCAAAATATGACAATGAGGTTAAGCAGCTATATGCAGATCATGCCAATTCTTTGGGTGAGGCGAACACCAGACACATCCTGTGTCATCTTTGCATTTATGGAAGCCTCTCTGGGCGGCACAGAATGGCCATGCTCTCCTCCTGTACTCCCTTGAGGGCTGACCAGCATGCATGCAGCTCGTCTGGACAGACCTGTTGGAGGGGCAAAAATATGACCACTCTGGGGCTATTGACTGTCCTACGATATTACCTGCAAAGACTTAAATTTAGGGGGGGGGGGGGGGGATGTGAACAAATATTGCAGTGTAGCTGTAAATACACAGCTACAGGACAAACAAAAAAATATCAACAGATGAAGAGAAAAATACTTTATTCACTGATCATTAAAACAACCTGATTCACCTCATGTTCCCCCAAACTCTCCGTGACTTCACACCCTTCCCAAAGCGCTAAGTCTCACATTACAAAGTTTGCTTTGCCTGATATCCTACTTAAAATATTGTGCAGCAAAAATAATCGTTTTTCTTAAACATGTCAGCCGAGTATGATTGCTAGTGAAAATAAAACCACATGCAAATGCTTTACATTCAAGTAAAATTTTAGGCAGATAAATAGTATCGGAGATTAAATATTTTATGCGAATTATGGTCTAGAAAGAACATTGTATCTACATAAAATCCCAAAGAAATGGCAGCACAAGTAAATGTGGAATGAAAATGAAGTTAATATTTAAAGCAGAATGAAGCTCTGGAGAAAAGGCAGGGGAAAATTCTGTACAGAAAGGAAAATGGTATTAAAATGAACCTGGCAGTAAAATACTCATCTCTTCCCATAAATTACACAAGGAGAATCGAAGTACGGGGCATGAACTCTGGTACCAGAGAGGACCCAAATGTGTGCCTAAAAGTATCACTGGTACCTTGCTGCCTCGACAGACGATAGTTTGTTACAATGGGCTTCAAAAAGGTATAATACCAACCCATGGCGTTGGCGAATGTTACTGATCAAACCAATTCACGCTGCAAATGTTCGTCCACAATGGATGCAAGTGAACACAAGGTCGTTTCCACCATCTTACATCCCGTGCGCTCAGTGTGTGACTTATCTGTAATCACACATGCTATAAATATTCATTTATGGGTTGTTTTTTCTCATTCTGAAATCTAGCACGGCCAGCGGCTTGCTCTACCTACTCTTGGATTTCCAACTGCGGACTGATATTAACCAAACAACAATTGCACATAAAATTTGCATTAATATAATAAATAGACACTAAAACATTAGCACAATAACTATACTTAATTACAGTGAGTAAAACAAAGTATAGTACTCAATATGGCCAAAAGGATAAGTGCTCTCATCATCCAGTGAGTTTATGGTAGGGGGTTCAATCCCTACACCAGAGTTAAGCTTAAACGCTGACTTCTCATTCAGAAAGCAAAGGAAACGTACTGAACATAAAATTGCCTAGATAACTGGGGTTGGGGTTGAAAGCCACGTCCCGTGAAGGATATGAACATATTTGAAATTTTTTAGAGCAGCTTACAGAAATCACTGTAGTGAATTTGTTAGCACATATATTTGCCTTCTGGCCGTGCGTCAGAATCTCTATCTAGACAAGGATGTTTTAATAACCCACCTGGGTTCCCAGTCAAAAACGGGTGTTAGAAAATATTCTGTGACATGAAGTTGAATGACGTAAGATTGACCGCATCATTCACTACGTGCCGATTGGTCTGTACAAATATATACATGGTGTATATTTAATGACTGGGGTTTTGGAAAATAAAGCCGTTCCAAGTTTTGTATTTACCTTTTATGTTGCATGAGTTCACAGAGGGTGAATACAAAACTTGAAACTGCAATATTTTCAAACACCCCAGAGTCATTAAAAATACACCCTATACATTACACCTCAAGGCAATGAAAAGGGTCCTTTGCTAACTTATAAAAAAAAAATAAGTATAATTAAAAAAACTGCAGTAGCCAGTCTCATACTTGGGAAGTTGCCAACTAGGCAGCCGTATGGTCACCATTCAGTGGATACCATCTCAGTGTGGAGTACCTGGAAACAAGAGAGCTGATCATCTAGCTATGGAAGGAGTGACAGAAGATCAACCTGATGTTACATATTACCAAAAGAAAAGAATGATCAAATCACCAACACCACCTCAAGACAATTACCACTGTATGAACAAACAAAAACAAATCATTCTCTGCTTCAGAACAGGACACAATAGATTACACAACCATATGTATACAATATTCAAGATTGGTGAATCAGCCATGTGCACATGTGGATTGATGATGCAGACAGAAAATCACATACTCCAAGACTGCTCACAATAAGACATATCTAGGCAAAACCTGGCCTAGAAGAGAGACAAAAGTGGAGGATACTCTATGGACTGCTGAGTGAACTAAAAGATGGGGAAATGTCATACAAGAGACAGCATTGCAGTTACAGACTAATTTTAAATGAACGGAAGAAGATTTGAGAACAGGTTACAAGAGCCATAGTGTTTAGTGCGTTTGCCTGCCAAACCAGTGCTCCAATTATGAAGAATAACCCTTCAGGTGGAGCTAATAGGTGAAGTCTACAATAATTCTTTATTCATACTAACATCTACAATTAATAAAACTACAAGAAATTACACTTGAAAGCTTACAACTTTATGGGGGGGGGGGGGGGGGGGGGGGGGGGGGGAGAAGAGGAGGAAGAGAAAGGTTCCAGGAAATAGTTCTTATCAGAAATTCCTCTTATAAGAGTTCAAGAATATAGTAATGCATTTACAACATACAATACAACACTGTTCTTCACAACATAAATCCACCACATCAAATATCGCCTTAAGTGGTTTGCACTGTAGTTTGGCCAAATGGTGTAATCAAGTCATGAACACTGACCGTTTCTGAAATTGTGGATTGTGTAAGGTGGCGAACCATAACTGACCTCACTTATGGCACGGCACATGATGATGATAAAATAAAATATATATTTTTAATATAATGAAATGTAGGTAAAATCTATATGATGCCAACCCCCATTTTACAAATCAGCAAGCAGCTCCTAAACAAATATGACAGTTATATCAAATATATAACATGCATATAATGAATATTTACAAAATGCACGAGGCTGAGAGTTTACGCAGCACAAAAACTTCGCCTTTAGGATGGTTTCTTGTACACATCATTAAAATAATAACATACAGGCAAACAAGAACATATTCAGTTTCATGAGATGATGCAAAATCTGTTCAAACGTTCACACAATTTACACATGTAAAAATGTATGTACATTGTTATTTGACTAATCTGTACAATTAGAGATTTTTAAGAAGTCATTTCTACATATAAAATATATTGGTGCTTTACTTGCAATGAAACAATTAGCTGCCATGCATATAAATAAAAAACATCTGAATCAAGTGGCATGGGCAGTCATGCTCCAGATGTTTTAGTAACATGTATCAACTCCAGGGGTTGTGACAGTTCACTGGCTAGAACACTTCCTTGCTGGTCCAACAGTCCTGTGTTCGACTCCCCGTCAAAGTTGGGGATTGTTTTGGAGTGACCTAGACTACCAGGTCAACCCGCCTATAAATGGGTACCAGGAAATACAGGGCAGTAAAGGCAGCCAACATTAAATTGGCCACATCACTCATCAAGTGCCATCTGGCCTAGAACATGAGGTTAGAATAGAATTATATGCCCAGTTGCCCGTAAGCATGGAAAGTTAGTTTGCACAGGACGTAGCAGTCAAGTCAACTCCAGCATTTTTTAACTGTTTGTGATGGCAAGCTACTGAACGTAAACTTGCCAAGAGATCATAAACAGCAAAGAAAAATGTGGGGGTTGACTGCAATGTCCTGTAAAGGATACGCAACTATTTTTTTACTTTTGTGATTCCTGGACAAGTTTACGTTCATACCATTGTATGGAAACCAATGCAAGACAGTCTGCTTCCAAATCGCCTGCAGCTGTGTTTTGAATGCGATAAGTGGGATTACGAACTGCATACGTAACCCCTTTTCCACAGAGATAAGCAATGAAAGGAGTCCTCGTTGTTTTTAACCTCTTGGTTTTTTTCTTTTTTTTTTTAAAAAAATTTTTTCCTTTCCCAAAGGGGCCAAATTTTGCCCCAAATTCCAAATTTTCCAAAAAAACCAACAAAGGGGAATTTATTCTCCAGT
>JACEFZ010020852.1:0-12500 GCA_014155875.1 Cepaea nemoralis | reverse complement strand
GGCCGGATCAGACAGACAGACAGACAGACAGACAGACATATAGACAGACAGACAGACAGACAGATAGTCGGGAACGGGAACGGGAGCTTATATGACTACTTATATGAATTAAATGAGATGCTCCCCACCAGGGACTGGGCGAAGCCGGGCCGGGTCAGCTAGTATATATATATATATATATGTTCTTTTTCCATTCAGAGATGTATTTGCTCCAAAATATGGGTTTTGCTTCCCAGCATAACGAGAATAATTACAATCGACTGTCAATGTATAGATGGCACTTGATGATGATCTGAGTGGGTGGGGGATGTGTGTGTGTGGGTGGAGTTGTGTGTGGGTGGATGGGGATATTGTGGGTGAGGGTTATGTGGGTGGGAGGGGGATGTGTGGGTATGTGAGGGATGTGTCTCATAACATTGTAATATGCATTGTTTTATGTTTACAACATTCATATGACAATGTATTTTCCCATGTGAATGTATCATGCACTATTGATGAATGAAAGATGAGTAATTGGAAGGGCCGAATGTAAGACGGGCCTGCGAGCCCAATTTGTAATCATTTTTAAAATAAAGTTGAATTGAATTTAAACTGATTTGAAAGTGGGAGTTGATTGACTGACGAGGTCACTACATCTATAAACTAACTACCATCGATTGTTCTAACCTACTACGTTGCTTCTATATTACATTAGTATGAATGAACCAATCAGACCACAACACACACACACACACACTGTATGTAGTACAAATCCTATTACTACTGTCTGTCTGATAACAGCACTTTTTACTCGGTCTCGGATAGTTAAGATGGCAGCTCTTCTTAGGCATCTCATCTCGCATTACAACGAATCCCTCACAGAAACCATGAGATGGCTGATGCATGGGAGTACCCAATGTGCTGTGTACTATTTATTTGTGGACCAGAAAATCTGCATTACTTCCGGTTTAGTTATGTTTCAACCGGAAATGATTGTAACCGAGGACGCTGCTGTAAGAATTGCATGACGAGTAAAAAAGAAACATGACAGGTTTCCCTCAATTTACAGCGAAATTATTGAGATCTTAGCATAAATGCCGAGATAAGTCAATTGTTTCGGTTATACTGTGATGGCATATCCACAGATAATAATGGTTTGAAAACAGGAAAGGTATGATTTTTAATAATTACAGAATAATGACGATTGTTTCATTTGACTTTGTATTGTTTCTTAGAAATTCTTCTCAATAACTCAAGTTAAGATTAAATAAGAACGTCTCTCTAATCTCTATGATGTGTAACTGAACTGAACTTAAATCTAAGTTAAAACAGTATTATTTTAAATTATTTATTGTGTAATATGTAATATATCTAAAAGACACACCATTTTCCATTTTGTTTGTATTTATATCAATAATTAATATCATTAATATTAAAATCGTGTTCAAATTCAAAATTCAAACCATCTGAGTTATATTTGGAATATACAGTTTCTCTTATTATTTTAGAAAATAGGTTGTGTTTATTTATTTATTATGTCTTCCATACAATTGTGATATTAGTGATAATATTTATAACACATTCCCTACCTCCCGCCGGCTCTGTGGCGAAAGTAGTTATGAATGCAAGTAATAATCCCACATACCATGTTCAAAACACAGCTGCTGGCAATCTGGCAATAGCCTGCCTTGCTTTGGTTTTTATAAAATGGTATGAGTGTGGGTTTTATTAAAAACAATAAAACAAAGAAAATTGAAATATTTTGGTCACTTGAAACGTCATGAAAGTTTGGAGAGAACAATAATGGAGGGGTATACTATATGCCTGGGAAGAGAGGAAGAGGAAGGCCAAAGAGAAGATGGATGCAGGATGTGGCGGATGATCTCCAGATGGGTGTATCAGACTGCGGGACATCTTGCTTATGATCAAGAGGTTTTCCAGAAGGTTGTTATGGGAGCGAGGTTCTGCAAAGGAACATGCTACCGAATGAATGCATGAATGAGTGTGGGTAGTTCAGAAAACTATTGCAAACTACTGAAGGTAAACTTGCCTAGAAACTCGCTTGAAATTTATCTATTTCTAAAATGTCGTCTCTTGTATAAAATTCAATGTCTTATTTTTAGTTCACTCAGTGGTCCATAGAGTTTATCTTTCACTGTTGTTTCTGTAGGCCAGAAGGTTTGCCTAGATATGTTGTATTTTGAGCAGTCTAGTAGTATTCTTTTTGTTAATATTTCCTGCACTCTAGTAGATAATGTTGAATTATCTAGAACTATGCTTCTGATATTCTGCACAGGGTTCTTTTATAGCAAAATACACCAAGGGTTAAGGTTAAAGTTAGTTGCATATCCTTTATAGGACTTAGTCAGTCGCAGTCAACCCCAGCATTTTATTTTTGCTGTTTGTGATCTTTTACATAATTCAGGAGCAAACCCCTCTTTCTCAGGAGCCAGCATTTTGGTTTTGTTGCAAATCCTGGCTAAGACAACATGGATTTTCATACACCGTGAAGTGTGGGTACTTTGTATTTTTCTACCCCTGAAATATGCTATTTCAATTTGTAGTCACCAAAATTTGCTATTCCAAGGAATGTTAATTCACTGCAGTATTTTGTTAACTCACTCTATGAATGTTCTGACAGATGCATAGGGCCTACAGAAAGTGGACTGCAACCCCCCACATAAGTAGTCATCTTCAGATTCCATACAAGAGAAGTCATTCTGATTTATCATCTGTTCAACAATCACAAAATAGGTGTTCCTGATGAATGTAACTCTATAAATGATAAAAGTATAGCTGAACATTGCAGTAGGAGTATTCCGATAAATTATGAGCAGAGTAAGCATCTTTGACCTACACTGCTTTCATTGCAGAATAATATACATATTTAAAGAAAGCAGTCATCAAGGTGAAGTTGTTGACATCCCCATATAGTTTATACTGTAATTAGTCATTAGCCACCACGACTAATGACTAATTGTGATATAAACTACACGGGGTTTGTCAAAAACTTCAACTTGATGATTGCTTTCTTTAAACATGCTCAGGCTGACATCTGAATAAGGGGAAGTTGAGAATTTGTGGGAGAGGAATCAGTGTGAAAGAGAAATTGAAATGATAGAAAGCTCATGAACTGAACTACTACTAAAGGCATTGTATGTTCACTTAGAGGGGGAAACATATTTGTTTTGGACTTTGCGTTGGTAATTTTGTGTTTCATTTTTCACTTCCTCAGGCATTATTTTGGAAATGGTGTGATGGATAAAAGATATAATATATCAAGAGCTAGAGTGGACAAAATGGGTAATCTTTGTATATTTTTCATATTAGATGTATTTTCTTTTATTTACAGTCTGAAATGTGGTGTAACATTTAAAGAAATAATAATACTGTCTAGTGCTACATTGTTAACTTTATTTCAAGTAGCTGCACATTTTATGTAAATTACATTCCTGGTCAGTTTTATTATAGAATGTACTATTGCTTATCACTTCTATTATAGTTGCTGGTATCATTGGTATCACTGCAAGTCTGTGTGGCCGAATGGGTAAGAAGGCGTGTTCTTAAACATTCATTGCGCTCATGCTGAGGTAAGCGGTTCAGCCCCTGCACCGGGCAGCTGGATTAAAATGTTGACTTGTCTATCCTTGACTTGGGGATGTAAATTACAAGTACCTCTGAAGTCAGAGTGGGTTCACCTGATGGCAAGGGACACTGTTAATAGGGGAAGCTAATCCACACACAAAATTCAGTCCATCACTACTATAAATAGTGTGTATGGGCTATGCTTGAGTTCATAGCAAGCGAGTGAAAACAAAATTGGTATCACTATTTATATTTAACATTGATGAAATATATTCTATACAGTATATAGAATGGGAGCTGTAGTAGCAAATGGCTTGCAAGCATGCCTGCCAGTCCGCCCGCCCGGGGATTATTTATTCAAATCCCCATAACTTCAGATTTAAACAAGAATCAATCTAGTTTAAATGGGTACCAGGAAATGTTCTGGGAAGTAAAGGCAGCCGGTGTGATATTGACCACATGACCCATCAACACCCATTGAGTGCTGATTACAAGTTAGTTGCATATCCTTTACAGGACGTTGCAGTAAACACCAGCATATTTTGCTGTTGTGATCTCTTGGCAAGTTTTACATTTAGTAGATTGTTGACCAGCACCATTACCATTTCATAAAAAACCAGGAGGTGTGTAAGAATATCATCAATAGAATTGATAAAGAACACCAAGGACCAAAGTCTGTGGAGAAACATGAATGCCTACGCCATTTTGCAGGCCTGTAACAAGCTATGTGGAGGGTCCCAAATAGCCCTATCACAATATTTCAAAATTATTCTCTTTATAGCCCTGGCTGGGATAGGTCTTTACCTGCCAACCCTCCTCCGTTTTCCCCGGACTCACTGTCACTCTTTCTTTCGACCTAAGGACCTATTTCCTGTCGTGTTCCTCTGGCTGATCCATATATATAACACAGTGCTCGTTGGAATAAGCTAAAAACCTGATTTATTACATCAATACAGGACAGCACAGAAAAACACCAAGGCAGGTAACACAGAAAGTTCTAAACAGACACAACACAGATAAAGTTCAGGCACATGGCCTCAAGTAGCCATAGTCACAGACCCAGCTTCATATACTGTCCGATCTGTCCATATACTTCTCACCCCGTGTGCTGGAATCTCCTTCCTTCCCGGTACTTGGGTGTAAGTTCAACAGGCTTCTGTAGAATCAAATCCACTGGTTGTTGAGGAATTGTTCATGGACTTAACATAGATAGGCATCTTTCAATGTCCGATACAAAATGGGTATGCCTGATAATCATGCGTAGACTCAACTTCGAATTTGACTGCTCTCGGGCCTATGTCAATGGAAGGACCCGAGATGCACCATTACTGCAAATTGTCATTGTTTCATAGTATGCAAGATAATCATGCGTAGACTCCACCCAGAATGTAACTGTTCTCGGGCCTATGTCATTTCCTCAAGATATGCCCTTGCCTCTCTCTCAGAGTTAAGCACACCAAGTGTGATATGGCTAATACATTGACCTGGCTTCATCAGACGTATTCGGCTCTAGCACAGAAGCTGTGTGGATACTGTCCGATTTGGTCACGTCCAACAAAAAAGGACCCTGGAGATGACAAACAATATTGAGCGACTGGGCGAACTCATGCATCACACAATCCTGAAGACCAATAGGGTCTCAGTTAATATATTTGACATATAGGATCTTGACCCAATGCAGTATATACCATACCCGAATGAATGGGCCTGACCTGTCAGGTAGCCCCTGGATTGGCTACGTCCGGGCTTGAGTCGACCTCCAGCTGGGTGATGTCAGGTTGTCCACCCTAGGAACGTTTTGTCTACAAGACACACATTCCACACTCATACCAAGCCTTTATTATTATTGGGCACATTCATTTCCATGCTTTCCTCTCACTTGCAAACCATGCCTTTCTCGCAACCAAGATCTTGTGGTGTGGTGCGCCTAGTAATCTGGGTGTTTCTCCCCGTTAAGTGGGGTTATATGGCACACTGTGTAGTTCCCCATTCAAAGAAGATACTACCCCTCCCGGCCGCCGCTCTCGACTGAGCTGTCGCCCCAATGTACCGGCATTGCCCTGCACAAGCCATAGTGTAGATAAGTTCAGGTTCTCTCAGTGAGATAGAGGAGTTCATTATCCTCCCGACATCATCCTATCGAGTGACAGACGAAAGAGATAGTCCTGTGGCTAGCATCCCCTGGCTCAAGAAGATAGATTATAGATTGGTGGGCCCCATCCCCGTAGCTATCTAATGTGCCTATATTTAAAAGAGAGATGCTACTAAGTAACGGTAAGCCGTAGGAATCAAGATATCACTCGTCCATCAGCTGCCAAGAACAAGCGATATCATTTGGTAACTACTTATTCTTCAGATGTGTTCCCTTGCCATGCCAAGATCAAGACGCGTAGCCAGATCGGCTAACGGTCACCCCCTCCCAACATGGCAAGACTGCTGTTTTGCCATATCCTCTCAGTCGTTAAGACAATAGATATTTATAGGCCAAGCTTTGCCTGGACCAACGAAAACCCAAGTTTACCTTTCCACTACTTCAGTAGTATGTTGCATCTCTGTCGTAATCTTTAAATCACTTGACATGCTGCAACTATCAAACGGTAGGTTTTGGCACGGCCATCAATTGACCAGCAGCTGCACCAGTGCACATTTGACGCAATGCGCTCCATCGGGTCTACCCGAAAGGAAAGACAAATATATACTCGCTCCATGTAAAGATTGTGGTATGAAGATAACCCAAAGAACCATCTTTCATGGAGATTTGAGCAAACAAGAGAACTGAGAGTTTCCGAAAGCCGTTTCCCCCTGTTTACCAAAAATAAAAGAATGCATAAGGACATGGGCCACTGGCGTTTCGCTACAAGGCCTATGATGATTAAACTGATAGCAGATCTGTCTTATGGGAATTCTAGTTTCATGATTATTATCCACATTTGGCTGTAATGATGTCTCCAGTACTGATGTACACAGTGATGACAATAACCATTGGCACTGTTGCATAATGATTTTTACATTTTTTATTTGTATGCAGGTGTTCAGGCTTTTATCTGAATATGTTGATTGGTATGCAGTGTTTGTATGTTGATTGGTATACAGTGTTTGTATGTTGATTGGTATTCAGTGTTTGTATGTTGATTGGTATTCAGTGTTTGTATGTTGATTGGTATACAGTGTTTGTATGTTGATTGGTATTCAGTGTTTGTATGTTGATTGGTATTCAGTGTTTGTATGTTGATTGGTATTCAGTGTTTGTATGTTGATTGGTACACAGTGTTTGTATGTTGATTGGTACACAGTATTTGTATGTTGATTGAGTACTAGTCATGCACACACTTCCAGTTTCTGAGCTTGGAGAGTGAAGGAGGACAACCCTGTAACATAGTCACTGTGGAGATGGTACTTTGGTACTGAGTCCAAAGGAAAGTCTCTACATCAACCTCACTCCAATAGATGCAAGCGCTTTTCATGGCTCAGGTGACCTGATCTCCAATGCATTGGACTTAAGAGTTAAAACTCACAGTTTTCTAGAGGACTCACCAATAACAGCGACAAAAACAAAACAAAAAAGCTATAATGTAATCCACAACAGTGAGGCTTATTTGCTGCCTGACGGATTCCTTGAAACAATAATATACATATGTTTTTAATAATAACAATAACATAAAACAATAATCTTGTCAACAGACAGTCTTGTTCAGCGAGTCACAGATGGTTTAGGCAGTAACAAATACAGAGCTGTCGACTATGACCGTCTGAGGGCAGAACTATCAGAAAAAAGGTTTGGGTCTGTTAAAACATCTATGAAGCTGGCAAAAATTGAGAAGAAATCTCAGCAACACAAGGAAAATACCATAGTAAATCAACACCAACTTATGTGGCAAAAAGAGTTCCTCAGACTACACCATCTTCGCAAGAAGGTAGTACATTATTGTTCAGTTTTATGTTGAATAAGACTATATGTTGAAAGACATAAAATAACATAGATATAGTTTCATCATCATCCTCATTATCATCAACATGTGCCCTGGAAACACGTAATAGACGTTCAAGCATCTCCACTGATCTTGGTCTCTGGTATTCAGAACCAATGTCACTGTTGATATTCCTCCATGCAACCATCCCTGTACATTCGGCATAATTTCTCTTGGTCTGATCCTTAATCTTCTACCAGTGAGTAGATAGTTTCTATAGGTAGTAATAAGTCTCCTCCAAAAATGTAATAACATGAAATTAAATGTGTAACTAGAAACCTCAATTTAGTACTGTTTTAGCTGAAACAAAGTATTCAAACCAAACCAAAAATGAAAAACATTCAATGTAACAAATTCCCCTCTATAAAAGTCAGAACATGAGTCTTGTGATGTTACATTCTGCTAAAACCACTATAGTTAGTTAAGTCGACGGATCAACATCATGACGCACGGGTGCAACCCATAAGTGCTCCGTTATACTCCTAATTCAAGCCTGAGTCTGGAGAAACTCAGCTCAGTGCATGAACTCTGTAGCGCCGGCGAGGATCCTGAAATACTTTGGGTAGATTTTTAACTTGAAATTTTGCCCGGGCAGCGCTGTTAGGCTACTCTTTTTCGATTTTCAACTGCCAAAGGATTTTTTACGTGCGCAACAATACACACGGGCGTCTGATCTCACTACCCAGAGACCAGGGGAAATTTATTACTAGAAGTCCACGAGAAAAAAGATCCCGGCATCACAGGGGCTTGAACCCGGGACCTCCAGCACTCGAGGCGGACACCATACCTTGGGACCACGCAGCCCCCTGAAATGTCAAGGAATCATGGATTCTGAATATCAAGATTAGAAAGAATCTACAGCCCAGTTCGATGTCATTCCTTCATAGAATGCTAAGAATCTTATGGGTGACCAGAAATTTCAAGACCAAGTACTAAGTGAAAGAAAATGTAATGTCCATCAAGTGTGTGGGACTTATATGGTGATGGTCCCATGTTTTTCTAGACCAACTGGCACTGGATGTGTGATGTGGTCATTATCATCTTGGATGCCATTACTTCCCGTGACATAAACTGAGGAAACGAAACAGAGAAATTAGTCTCGTTTTGAGAAGATATTAGACAACAAAGACAAATGAAGACAAAGAAAGATGTACGTGGTAAACAAATAGTATCATAAACATAATCAAATTAATTAAAATAGCAAATGATAGAGAGGATTCTAGCGTCATGACCAGTACCTGAAGAAGAAGGCGGTAATGAAGGAGGAGGAGGAGGAGGCAAAGCAATGCGAGAAAGATAATACTGTTTTATGTGATAAATATGTAAAATCTTAAGTAATGCATTTCTTTTTAAAAATGTTATTTATTCATATTTAATATTGTTCCTTTTGCATGTGTTACTGTAGCTTGAAAGGAAAGAAGACAAATGAAACAGAAGCTGTGAAGCTTAATGATATAACTGACTAAAGAGGTTTTTTTCTTTTTTGCGCTCGCTCACTTTGAACTCAAGCGTAGTCTAGACACACTACTTCTAGTAGTGCTGGACTGAATTTTGCGTGTGGATTTGCTTTCCCTATTAACCCTACCAGACCTGAGGCCCTGAACCTAACTGTTCTCTATACCTGAGCTCCTGGGCATTAAAGAGAAAAAACCAACATGATATAGAAACGTGTTAGTTACATGCAAACAAGTGGTTAAAATAAGACGTAACTTGGAGACATTATAGAAAATTGGTCTACCTTTCATCTAGCACCAATATTCCACCTTTGTGTGCCAATCCAGTCTGAATAAACCAAAGTATTGATCACCTGCTGGACTATGAAAAGCCTAGACCTACTACGCTTTTTTGTTGAAGTGCTTAGTTCATCAGCCGCTTGTTTCATTGTAAATTTTCAGAATTTTTTCGCGTTAAACCACACAAAGTCAATTCAAACCTATGGGGGCAGACATTTGCAATGGCTAACACTGAGGTTTGACCACGATTGGTTGGTTATTATTAGTTTGTGACGCATTGTTTTCACATACTAGGCAAAATACCAAAAATTAGGTAGCAGCAGATTAGGAAATTACCGAAAAATCGGTACAGTGGTCTAGTAGGGTTAACAGTGCCATCAGGTGAACCAACTCCGACTTCAGAAGTACTTGTAATTTACGCCCCCAAGTCAAGGATGAGAGGTCAACATTTTAGTCCAACTGACCAGTGTAGGGGTCAAACCACTTACCTCAGCATCAGCACACCGGATGTTTAAGAACACACGTTTTTATCCACTCAGCCATACTGACCTACACTGAAGAAGTTTGACTTGGGGCAAAACTATCCCACTCTATATACATTTTAGCCACAAAATGAAACAAGGCATCAACATTTTCAGATAGAAGGTTTGAGTGTGAGGAACTAACAGTCGAAGAAATCATTGTTTCAAAATGTTACATAGATTAAACTCAATTAATATGCTGTAACACATGCCCTCAAATAGTCACTTCGTTTAATTTAAACATATGCTTCCGGTAAAATGGCGACAAGATAAAGCGTTACTTTTTGGAGGGACGCTATTTAGTGTTTTTCATTGGATTTCGTGTGATTTCCTTTGGATTCCCTGTGAATAGTGTTTCCCTGTGGATTATGTGATGTTATATTGTGTTCCTTTTTTTGGAAGTTTTCAAAAGAAGCCATGGAAGGCAGGTGGTGGATGTAATTTTGAGGGCAGCCGACAGATATTTGTGGGTCATGGCCTTGAGTTACACGACGGCAGGCAGAAGAACTCGTATTGAGTCAATGGTTGCGGTCTCCGACCAGTAAGGTCACTGCTATAGAGGAAAGCAACGGCAAACTACCTCTTTAAAAGTGCCTAGTATATCATGATTCACAACCTGAAATAGGGGAAGAACAATGCGGGTTTGTAGAAGGAAAGGGTACAGTAAATGCTGTGTATATGCTGCGAAAAGTTATTGAACGTGCTATAGAAGTAAACAAGGATATACATCTTTGCTTTATTGACTATACAAAGGCTTTTGATAGCGTTAGACATGTCAGCATGGTGGATATGCTTGCAGATCTACAAATTGATGGGAAAGACATTAGACTTATAAAAAACATATATTGGAAACAACAAGCTGCAATAAGGATTGATAATGAAGTGGGACAGTATCAGCCAATTAAGAGAGGTGTTAGGCAGGGATGTGTGATGTCTCCAGATCTTTTTTCCCTGTACAGTGAAAATATTTTCAGAAATGTAGAGGATATAAATGGAATCAGCATTGGAGGACGAAACATCAATAACATTAGATATGCAGATGATACAGTATTAATTGCAGACAATGTGCAGGACCTGCAACAATTAGTAGATGCGATTGTTGTACACAGTGAGCAACTGGGGTTAGAATTAAATTGTAAAAAGACTCAGGTTATGGTCGTCAGTAGGAAGGAAGAAGTGCCACAATGTAATATACAAGTAAATGGAAATATTCTTCAACAAGTGAATCGGTACAATTATCTTGGAACAGTTATAACATCTGATGGGAGATGCCTTGAAGAGATTAGAACAAGAATCGCCATGGCGAAAGTAGCCTTTAGCAAGATGAAAAACATTCTGACCAATAAAAAGATGTCAATTGAAACGAGAAAAAGAGTGTTGAGGGGATACATAGAGCCTGTTCTTTTGTATGGATGTGAAACTTGGACAATGAGCAGTCAAGCTGAAAAGCATCTGATGGCTGCAGAAATGTGGTTTCTGAGGAAAATGCAAAGAATACCATGGACAGACAGAAAAACCAATGACCAAGTACTACAGGAGACAAATGAACATCGTAGACTGATTAGAGAAATTAGACATAGACAGTCAAAATTTTTTGGACATGTTATGAGAAGAAATGGGTTGGAGAACTTAGTGACAACTGGCAAGATCGAGGGGAACAGACCAAGAGGAAGACCGAGAGGAAAATACCTGGATGGCTTGGCCACATGGCATGGACGAGACAGGAACACTGAGCTGATCCACGACACTGGTGATCGAGTGAAATGGCGAGTCATGACCGCCCACGCTTTCCGGCATGGCACATGATTGATTGATTGATTGAACACATGCCCTCCATGGATGGACAGAAAAACCAATGAGCAAGTACCACAAGAAATTAATGAAAACCGTAAGTTGATTAGAGAAATTAGATATAGAAATTAAATTTTGGGGCATGTCATGAGAAGAAATAAACTGGAAAACTTAGTGACAGCTGGCAAGATTGATGGGAAAAGAGCAAGTGAAAGTGGAGGGTTGAAGATGACACCACAACATTGAGAGTATGGAACATCCTACGAAACATCTGGGAAGGTTAACGCAGTCAACAAATACCAGAAGAAGCTGAATGTGTCAGCCGAAAGGTGCAAATATTGCAGCTCTGCTGTAAGCAGGCACAATGCAATTACGTTTAAAACAAATATTTTGGATGAATGAAGAAGAAGAATATCTGGATGGCATGGGCACATGGCATACTCGAGTCAAGAACATGGAGCTGATCCAAATGGTGATTGTGTGAGATGGTAAAACATGACCACTAGTGCTTATCAGCATGGCTGGTGATTGTGTGAGATGGTGACCCATGACCATTCATGCTTATCAGCATGGCACATGATGATGTTGTATACTCTGTTTCTCTAGTATGAAGTGCTTTTCTAATATCATATATCATCTTAGAACATGAACTTATTTAGAATCTAGTGCTTCCTTCTATCCTTGATGAGGACGGTAACGGGTCACTCCGCCTTGGGAAGGCATACCATTTCACACACCGATGGCAGTGTCTGTTGCGGGAAAACCTTTCCTTTTTTACTCCTTCCCCAACCCTTTGTTACATTAACCTGCATTGTTTTATTTATGACTTTAAAGCTTCTTTCCAAGACATTTTTTACTTCACTTCATTCTTTCAGAGTTTCTTTAACCTGTTCTATTCCATACAGCTCTTAAACTCCCTAATC
>JACEFZ010020851.1:587500-598287 GCA_014155875.1 Cepaea nemoralis | reverse complement strand
TGTGTCAGCTGTCTATGTAAGTCTGTGTGTCAGACTGTCTATGTAAGTCTGTGTGTCAGACATTCTATGTGAGTCTGTGTGTCAGACTGTCTATGCGAGTCTGTGTGTCAGACTGTCTATGTGAGTCTGTGTGTCAGATTGTCTGTGTGAGTCTGTGTTGTGTGAGTCTGTGTGTCAGACTGTCTGTGTGAGTCTGTGTGTCAGACTGTCTGTGTGAGTCTGTGTGTCAGACTGTCTATGTGAGTCTGTGTGTCAGACTTGTCTGTGTGTCAGACTGTCTATGTGAGTCTGTGTGTCAGATTGTCTGTGTGTCATATTGTCTGTGTGTCAGACTTGTCTGTGTGTCAGACTGTCTATGTGAGTCTGTGTGTCAGATTGTCTGTGTGTCAGATTGTCTGTGTGTCAGACTGTCTATGTGAGTCTGTGTGTCAGACTTGTCTGTGTGTCAGATTGTCTGTGTGTCAGACTGTCTATGTGAGTCTGTGTGTCAGACTGTCTATATAAGTCTGTGTGTCAGACTGTCTGTGTGAGTCTGTGTGTCAGACTGTCTATGTGAGTCTGTGTGTCAGACTGTCTATGTGAGTCTGTGTGTCAGATTGTCTGTGTGTCAGACTGTCTATGTGAGTCTGTGTGTCAGACTGTCTATGTGAGTCTGTGTGTCAGATTGTCTGTGTGTCAGACTGCCTATGTGAGTCTGTGTGTCAGACTGTCTATGTGAGTCTGTGTGTCAGACTGTCTGTGTGAGTCTGTGTGTCAGACTGTCTATGTGAGTCTGTGTGTTAGACTTGTCTGTGTGATTCTGTGTGTCAGACTTGTCTGAGTGAGTCTGTGTGTCAGATTCTCTGTGTGAGTCTGTGTTGTGTGAGTCTGTGTTGTGTGAGTCTGTGTTGTGTGAGTCTGTTTGTCAGACTGTCTATGTGAGTCTGTGTTGTGTGAGTCTGTGTGTCAGACTGTCTGTGTGAGTCTGTGTTGTGTGAGTCTGTGTGTCAGACTGTCTATGTGAGTCTGTGTGTCAGACTGTCTATGTGAGTCTGTGTGTCAGACTGTCTATGTGAGTCTGTGTTGTGTGAGTCTGTGTTGTGTAGTCCTGTGTTGTGTGAGTTTGTGTTTGTGGTCTGTGTTGTGTGAGTCTGTTTGTGTGAGTCTGTGTTGTGTGAGTCTGTGTGTCAGACTGTCTATGTAGTCTGTGTTGTGTGAGTCTGTGTGTCAGACTGTCTATGTGAGTCTGTGTGTCAGACTGTCTATGTGAGTCTGTGTTGTGTGAGTCTGTGTTGTGTGAGTCTGTGTTGTGTGAGTCTGTGTTGTGTGAGTCTGTGTGTCAGACTGTCTATGTGAGTCTGTGTTGTGTGAGTCTGTGTGTCAGACTGTCTATGTGAGTCTGTGTGTCAGACTGTCTATTGAGTCTGTGTTGTGTAGTCTGTGTTTGTGGATCTGTTGTGTCAGACTGTCTATTGATCTGTGTGTCAGACTGTCTATGTGAGTCTGTGTCTCAGACTGTCTATGTGAGTCTGTGTTGTGTGAGTCTGTGTGTCAGACTGTCTATGTGAGTCTGTGTGTCAGACTGTCTATGTGAGTCTGTGTTGTGTGAGTCTGTGTTGTGTGAGTCTGTGTGTGTGAGTCTGTGTGTCAGACTGTCTATGTGAGTCTGTGTGTCAGACTGTCTATGTGAGTCTGTGTTGTGTGAGTCTGTGTGTCAGACTGTCTATGTGAGTCTGTGTGTGTGTTGTGTGTGTCTGTGTGTCAGACTGTCTATGTGAGTCTGTGTGTCAGACTGTCTATGTGATTCTGTGTGTCAGACTGTCTATGTGAGTCTGTGTGTCAGATTGTCTGTGTGTCATACAGTCTATGTGAGTCTGTGTGTCAGACTGTCTATGTGAGTCTGTGTGTCAGATTGTCTGTGTGTCAGACTGTCTATGTGAGTCTGTGTGTCAGACTGTCTATGTGAGTCTGTGTGTCAGATTGTCTGTGTGAGTCTGTGTGTCAGACTGTCTATGTAAGTCTGTGTGTCAGACTGTCTATGTGAGTCTGTGTGTCAGACTGTCTGTGTGAGTCTGTGTGTCAGACTGTCTATGTGAGTCTGTGTGTCAGACTGTCTATGTGAGTCTGTGTTGTGTGAGTCTGTGTTGTGTGAGTCTGTGTTGTGTGAGTCTGTGTGTCAGACTGTCTATGTGAGTCTGTGTGTCAGACTGTCTATGTGAGTCTGTGTGTCAGACTGTCTATGTGAGTCTGTGTGTCAGACTTGTCTGTGTGAGTCTGTGTGTCAGACTTGTCTGAGTGAGTCTGTGTGTCAAATTGTCTGTGTGAGTCTATGTGTCAGACTGTCTGTGTGAGTCTGTGTTGTGTGAGTCTGTGTTGTGTGAGTCTGTGTTGTGTGAGTCTGTGTGTCAGACTGTCTATGTGAGTCTGTGTTGAATGAGTCTGTGTGTCAGACTGTCTGTGTGAGTCTGTGTTGTGTGAGTCTGTGTGTCAGACTGTCTATGTGAGTCTGTGTGTCAGACTGTCTATGTGAGTCTGTGTGTCAGACTGTCTATGTGATTCTGTGTGTCAGACTGTCTATGTGAGTCTGTGTTGTGTGAGTCTGTGTTGTGTGAGTCTGTGTTGTGTGAGTCTGTGTTGTGTGAGTTTGTGTTGTGTGAGTCTGTGTTGTGTGAGTCTGTGTTGTGTGAGTCTGTGTTGTGTGAGTCTGTGTGTCAGACTGTCTATGTGAGTCTGTGTTGTGTGAGTCTGTGTGTCAGACTGTCTATGTGAGTCTGTGTGTCAGACTGTCTATGTGAGTCTGTGTTGTGTGAGTCTGTGTTGTGTGAGTCTGTGTTGTGTGAGTCTGTGTTGTGTGAGTCTGTGTGTCAGACTGTCTATGTGAGTCTGTGTCTCAGACTGTCTATGTGAGTCTGTGTTGTGTGAGTCTGTGTCTCAGACTGTCTATGTGAGTCTGTGTGTCAGACTGTCTATGTGAGTCTGTGTTGTGTGAGTCTGTGTTGTGTGAGTCTGTGTTGTGTGAGTCTGTGTGTCAGACTGTCTATGTGAGTCTGTGTGTCAGACTGTCTATGTGAGTCTGTGTTGTGTGAGTCTATGTGTCAGACTGTCTATGTGAGTCTGTGTGTCAGACTGTCTGTGTGAGTCTGTGTGTCAGATTGTCTATGTGAGTCTGTGTGTCAGACTGTCCGTGTGAGTCTGTGTGTCAGACTGTCTGTGTGAGTCTGTGTGTCAGACTGTCTGTGTGAGTCTGTGTGTCAGACTGTCTGTGTGAGTCTGTGTGTCCGACTGTCTATGTGAGTCTGTGTGTCAGACTGTCTGTGTGAGTCTGTGTGTCAGACTTGTCTGTGTGAGTCTGTGTGTCAGACTGTCTATGTGAGTCTGCGTGTCAGACTGTCTATGTGAGTCTGTGTGTGTCAGAACTTTGTCTGTGTGAGTCTGTGTGTGCCAGATTGTCTATGTGAGTCTGTAGGTGTCGTAGACTCTAGTGGAGTCTGTGCTGTCAGAATGTCTGTGAGTCTCTGTTGATGTGAGCTCTGTGGTGTCAGACTAGTCTATGTGTGCTCTGTGTCAGACGTCTATGTGAGTCTGTGTGTCAGACTGTCTATGTGAGTCTGTGTGTCAGATTGTCTGTGTGTCAGACTGTCTATGTGAGTCTGTGTGCTCAGACTGTCTATGTGAGTCTGGTGTGTCAGATTGTCGTGTGAGTCTGTGTGTCAGACTGTCTATGTGAGTCTGTGTGTCAGACTGTCTATGTGAGTTCTGAGTGTCAGACTGTCTGTGTGAGTAACTGTGTGTCAGACTGTCTATGTGAGTCTTGTGTTCAGACTGTACTATGTGAGTCTGTGTGTCAGACTGTCTATGTGAGTTTGTGTGTCAGACTGTCTATGTGAGTCTGTGTGGTCAGACTGTCTATGTGAGTCTGTGTGTCAGACTGTCTATGTAGTTCCTGTGTGTCAGATTGTCTGTGTGTCAGACTGTCTATGTAAGTCTGTGTGTCAGACTGTCTATGTGAGTCTGTGTGTCAGATTGTCTGTGTGTCAGACTGTCTATGTGAGTCTGTGTGTCAGACTGTCTATGTGAGTCTGTGTGTCAGACTGTCTGTGTGAGTCTATGTGTCAGACTGTCTATGTGAGTCTGTGTGTCAGACTGTCTATGTGAGTCTGTGTGTCAGACTGTCTGTGTGAGTCTGTGTGTCAGACTGTCTATGTGAGTCTGTGTGTCAGACTGTCTGTGTGAGTCTGTGTGTCAGATTGTCTATGTGAGTCTGTGTGTCAGACTGTCTGTGTGAGTCTGTGTGTCAGACTGTCTGTGTGAATCTGTGTGTCAGACTGTCTGTGTGAGTCTGTGTGTCAGACTGTCTGTGTGAGTCTGTGTGTCCGACTGTCTATGTGAGTCTGTGTGTCAGACTGTCTGTGTGAGTCTGTGTGTCAGACTTGTCTGTGTGAGTCTGTGTGTCAGACTGTCTATGTGAGTCTGCGTGTCAGACTGTCTATGTGAGTCTGTGTGTCAGACTTGTCTGTGTGAGTCTGTGTGTCCAGACTGTCTATGTGAGTCTGTGTGTCAGACTGTTATGTGAGTCTGTGTGTCCAGACTGTCTATGTGAGTCTGTGTTGTGTCAGGTACTAGTGTGTCAGTACTGTCGTGTGAGTTGTCTGTGAGTGTCAGACTGTATATGTGAGTCTGGTGTTTCAGACTGTTCTAGGTGGATCCTGTAGTGTCAGATTGTCCTGTGTGTCAGACTTGTCAGTGTGAGTCCGGTGTGTCAGACTTGTCTATGTGAATGTCTGTGTGTCAGATTGTCTGTGTGTCAGATTCTGTGTGTCAGAACTGTCTAGTGTGGAAAGTGCCTGTGTGTCAGACCTGTCGTTGTGAGTCTGTTGTGGTCAGACTGTATGTGTGAGTCTGTGTGTCAGACTGTCTATGTGGAGTCTGTGTGTCAGACCTGGTATATGTGAGTTCTAGTGTGTCAGACTTGTCTGTGTGAGTCTGTGTGTCAGACTGTCTATGTGAGTCTGCGTGTCAGACTGTCTATGTGAGTCTGTGTGTCAGACTTGTCTGTGTGAGTCTGTGTGTCAGATTGTCTATGTGAGTCTGTGTGTCAGACTGTCTATGTGAGTCTGTGTGTCAGACTGTCTATGTGAGTCTGTGTTGTGTGAGTCTGTGTGTCAGACTGTCTATGTGAGTCTGTGTGTCAGACTGTCTATGTGAGTCTGTGTGTCAGACTGTCTATGTGAGTCTGTGTGTCAGATTGTCTGTGTGTCAGACTGTCTATGTGAGTCTGTGTGTCAGACTGTCTATGTGAGTCTGTGTGTCAGATTGTCTGTGTGAGTCTGTGTGTCAGACTGTCTATGTGAGTCTGTGTGTCAGACTGTCTATGTGAGTCTGAGTGTCAGACTGTCTGTGTGAGTCTGTGTGTCAGACTGTCTATGTGAGTCTGTGTGTCAGACTGTCTATGTGAGTCCTGTGTTCCAGACTGTCTATGTGAGTCTGTGTGTCAGACTGTCTATGTGAGTCTGTGTGTCGGACTGTCTATGTGAGTCTGTGTGTAAGACTGTCTATGTGAGTCTGTGTGTCAGATTGTCTGTGTGTCAGACTGTCTATGTGAGTCTGTGTGTCAGACTGTCTATGTGAGTCTGTGTGTCAGTTTGTCTGTGTGTCAGACTGTCTATGTGAGTCTGTGTGTCAGACTGTCTATGTGAGTCTGTGTGTCAGATTGTCTGTGTGTGAGTCTTGTGTGTCAGACTGTCTTGTTGAGTCTGTGTATCAGACTGTCTATGTGAGTCTGTGTGTCAGACTGTCTATGTAGTCATGTCAGACTGTCTAATGTAAAGTTCGTGTGTCAGACTGTCTAATGTAAGTCTTGTCAGCTGTCTAGTAGTCTGTGTATTCAACTGTCTATGTGAGTCTGTGTGTCAGACTGTCTATGTGAGTCTGTGTGTCAGACTGTCTATGTGAGTCTGTGTGTCAGACTGTCTGTGTGAGTCTGTGTTGTGTGAGTCTGTGTGTCAGACTGTCTGTGTGAGTCTGTGTGTCAGACTGTCTGTGTGAGTCTGTGTGTCAGACTGTCTATGTGAGTCTGTGTGTCAGACTTGTCTGTGTGTCAGACTGTCTATGTGAGTCTGTGTGTCAGATTGTCTGTGTGTCAGATTGTCTGTGTGTCAGACTTGTCTGTGTGTCAGACTGTCTATGTGAGTCTGTGTGTCAGATTGTCTGTGTGTCAGATTGTCTGTGTGTCAGACTGTCTATGTGAGTCTGTGTGTCAGACTTGTCTGTGTGTCAGATTGTCTGTGTGTCAGACTGTCTATGTGAGTCTGTGTGTCAGACTTGTCTGTGTGAGTCTGTGTGTCAGACTGTCTGTGTGAGTCTGTGTGTCAGACTGTCTATGTGAGTCTGTGTGTCAGACTGTCTATGTGAGTCTGTGTGTCAGACTGTCTATGTGAGTCTGTGTGTCAGACTGTCTATGTGAGTCTGTGTGTCAGATTGTCTGTGTGTCAGACTGTCTATGTGAGTCTGTGTGTGTCAGACGTTCTATCGTGAGTCTGTATTGTCAGACCTGTCCTATGTGAGTCTGTTTGTCAGGACTGTCTATGTGAGTCTGTGTGTCAGGACTGTACTATGGTAAGTCTGCGTGTCCAGACTGTCTCGTGTACGCGTCCGTAGATGGTCAGACTGTCTATGTGAGTCTAGTGTGTCAGACTGTCTATGTGGGTCTTGTGTGTCAGATTGTCTGTGTGCATACTGGGTCTATGTGAGTCTGTGTTGTCGACTTTCTATAGTGAGTCTGTGTGTCAGACTGTATATGTGAGTCTGGTGTTCAGACTGTCTATGTGGAGTCTCGTGTGTCAGAATTGTCCTGTGGGTCATGAGTGTCTATGTGAGTCTGTGTGTCAGATTGTCTTTGTATGTCAGACTATCGTCTATGTGAGTCTGTGCTGATCAGACTGTCTATGTGAGACTCTGTGTTTATATAGATGTCTAGTGTGTCAGACTGTCTTATGTGAGTCTGTGTGTCAGATGTGTCTGTCCCTGGTCGTCAGACCGTCTATGTGATCTGTGTGTCAGACTGTCTATGTGAGTCTGTGTGTCAGACTGTCTATGTGAGTCTGTGTGTGTCAGACTGTCTATGTGAGTCTGTGTGTCAGACTGTCTCTGTGAGTCTGTGTGTCAGACTGTCTGTGAGTCTGTGTGTCAGACTGTCTATGTGTCACTGTCTGTGAGTCTGTGTGTCAGATGTCAGTGTGTCGATTGTCTGTGTGAGTCTGTGTGTCAGATTGTCTGTGTGTCAGACTGTCTATGTGAGTCTGTGTGTCAGACTGTCTATGTGAGTCTGTGTGTCAGACTGTCTAGTGAGTCTGTGTCATTGTCATGTGAGTCTGTGTGTCAGACTGTCTATGTGAGTCTGTGTGTCAGACTGTCTATGTGAGTCTGTGTGTCAGACTGTCTATGTGAGTCTGTGTGTCAGACTGTCTATGTGAGTCTGTGTGTCAGACTGTCTATGTGAGTCTGTGTGTCAGATTGTCTGTGTGTCAGACTGTCTATGTGAGTCTGTGTGTCAGACTGTCTATGTGAGTCTGTGTGTCAGACTGTCTGTGTGAGTCTGTGTGTCAGATTGTCTGTTTGTCAGACTGTCTATGTGAGTCTGTGTGTCAGATTGTCTGTGTGTAAGACTGCCTATGTGAGTCTGTGTGTCAGATTGTCTGTGTGTCAGTCTGTCTTGTGAGTCTGTGTGTCGACTGTCTGTTGAGTCTGTGTGTCAGACTGTCTATGTGAGTCTGGTGTCAGACTGTCTAGTGAGTCTGTGTGTCGACTGTCTATGTGAGTCTGTGTGTCAGATGTCTATGTGTCTGTGTGTCAGACTGTCTATGTGAGTCTGTGTGTCAGATTGTCTGTGTGTCAGACTGTCTATGTGAGTCTGTGTGTCAGATTGTCTGTGTGTCAGACTGTCTATGTGAGTCTGTGTGTCAGACTGTCTATGTGAGTCTGTGTGTCAGACTGTCTATGTGAGTCTGTGTGTCAGACTGTCTATGTGAGTCTGTGTGTCAGACTGTCTATGTGAGTCTGTGTGTCAGACTGTCTATGTGAAGTCTGTGTGTCAGACTGTCTATGTGAGTCTGTGTGTCAGACTGTCTATGTGAGTCTGTGTGTTCCAGACTGTCTATGTGAGGTCTGTGTGTCAGACTGTCTATGTGAGTCTGTGTGTCATGACTGTCTAGTGTGTCTGTGTGTCATACTGTCTGTGTGTCAGACTGTCTATGTGGAGTCTGTGTGTCAGACTGTCAGATTGGTCTGTGTGTCAGATGTCTGTGGGAGTCCTGTGTGTCAGACTGTCTATGTGAGTCTGTGTGTCAGACTGTTCTATGGGAGTCTGTGTGTCAGACTGTCTATGTGATTCTGTGTGTCAGACTGTCTGTGGAGTCTGTGTGTCAGACTGTCTGATTGAGTCGGTGTGTCAGACTGTTGTGAGTCTGTGTGTCCAGACTGTCTCTGTGAGTCTGTGTGTCAGATTGTCTGTGAGTCTGTGTGTCAGACTGTCTGTGTGAGTCTGTGTGTCAGAATTGTCTGTGTGAGTCTATGTGGCAGACTGTCTATGTGAGTCTGTGTGTCAGATTGTCTGTGTGAGTCTGTGTGTCAGATTGTCTGTTTGTCAGACTGTCTATGTGAGTCTGTGTGTCAGATTGTCTGTGTGTCAGACTGCCTATGTGAGTCTGTGTGTCAGATTGTCTGTGTGTCAGTCTGTCTATGTGAGTCTGTGTGTCAGACTGTCTATGTGAGTCTGTGTGTCAGACTGTACCTATGTGAGTATTGTGTCAGACTGTCTAGTTGAGTCTGTGTGTCAGACATGTCTATGTGAGTCTGTGTGTCAGACTGTCTAGGTGAGTCTGTGTGTCAGATTGTCTGTGTGTCAGACTGTGCTATGTAGATCTGTTGTGTCAGATTGTCTGTGTGTCAGACTGTCTATGTGAGTCTGTGTGTCAGTACGTCTGTGTGAGTCTATGTTCAGACTGTCTGTGTGAGTCTGTGTGTCAGACTGTCTGTGTGAGTCTGTGTGTCAGACTGTCTATGTGAGTCTGTGTGTTCAGACTTTCTATGTGAGTCTGTGTGTCAGACTTGTCTTGTGAGTCTGTGTGTCAGACTGTCTGATGTGAGTCTGTGTGTCAGACTGTCTATGTGAGTCTGTGTGTCAGACTGTCTATGTGAGTCTGTGTGTCAGACTGTCTATGTGAGTCTGTGTGTCAGACTGTCTATGTGAGTCTGTGTGTCAGACTTGGTCTGTGTGTCAGACTGTCTATGTGAGTCTGTGTGTCAGACTGTCTATGTGAGTCTGTGTGTCAGACTGTCTATGTAAGTCTGTGTGTCAGACTGTCTATGTAAGTCTGTGTGTCAGACTGTCTATGTAAGTCTGTGTGTCAGACTGTCTATGTGAGTCTGTGTGTCAGACTGTCTGTGTGAGTCTGTGTGTCAGACTTGTCTGTGTGAGTCTATGTGTCAGACTTGTCTGTGTGAGTCTATGTGTCAGACTGTCTGTGTGAGTCTGTGTGTCAGACTTGTCTGTGTGAGTCTATGTGTCAGACTGTCTGTGTGAGTCTGTGTGTCAGACTGTCTGTGTGAGTCTATGTGTCAGACTGTCTGTGTGAGTCTGTGTGTCAGACTTGTCTGTGTGAGTCTATGTGTCAGACTGTCTGTGTGAGTCTGTGTGTCAGACTTGTCTGTGTGAGTCTGTGTGTCAGACTGTCTGTGTGAGTCTGTGTGTCAGACTTGTCTGTGTGAGTCTGTGTGTCAGTACTGTCTGTGTGAGTCTATGTGTCAGACTGTCTGTGTGAGTCTGTGTGTCAGACTTGTCTGTGTGAGTCTATGTGTCAGACTGTCTGTGTGAGTCTGTGTGTCAGACTGTCTATGTTAGTCTGTGTGTCAGACTTGTCTGTGTTAGTCTGTGTGTCAGACTTGTCTGTGTGAGTCTGTGTGTCAGATTGTCTGTGTGAGTCTATGTGTCAGACTGTCTGTGTGAGTCTGTGTGTCAGACTGTCTGTGTGAGTCTGTGTGTCAGACTGTCTGTGTGAGTCTATGTGTCAGACTCTCTGTGTGAGTCTGTGTGTCAGACTGTCTGTGTGAGTCTATGTGTCAGACTGTCTGTGTGAGTCTGTGTGTCAGACTTTCTGTGTGAGTCTATGTGTCAGACTGTCTGTGTGAGTCTATGTGTCAGACTTGTCTGTGTGAGTCTGTGTGTCAGACTTGTCTATGTGAGTCTGTGTGTCAGACTGTCTGTGTGAGTCTATGTGTCAGACTGTCTGTGTGAGTCTGTGTGTCAGACTGTCTGTGTGAGTCTGTGTGTCAGACTGTCTGTGTGAGTCTATGTGTCAGACTGTCTGTGTGAGTCTGTGTGTCAGACTGTCTGTGTGAGTCTATGTGTCAGACTGTCTGTGTGAGTCTGTGTGTCAGACTTGTCTGTGTGAGTCTGTGTGTCAGACTGTCTGTGTGAGTCTATGTGTCAGACTGTCTGTGTGAGTCTGTGTGTCAGACTTGTCTGTGTGAGTCTATGTGTCAGACTGTCTGTGTGAGTCTGTGTGTCAGACTTGTCTGTGTGAGTCTGTGTGTCAGACTGTCTGTGTGAGTCTGTGTGTCAGACTGTCTGTGTGAGTCTGTGTGTCAGACTGTCTGTGTGAGTCTGTGTGTCAGACTTGTCTGTGTGAGTCTGTGTGTCAGACTGTCTGTGTGAGTCTGTGTGTCAGACTTGTCTGTGTGAGTCTGTGTGTCAGACTGTCTGTGTGAGTCTGTGTGTCAGACTGTCTGTGTGAGTCTGTGTGTCAGACTTG
>JACEFZ010020851.1:562500-582500 GCA_014155875.1 Cepaea nemoralis | reverse complement strand
GCACAGTCATTGAGCCTATAGAACTTGTACTTTTATATGGACGTGAGGCGTGGGCAATGAGCGGGCAGGCTGAAATACATCTGATGGCTGTGGAAATGTGCTTTCTGAGGAAAATGCACAGAATACCATGGGCAGACAGGAAAGCTAATGACTAAATCCTACGAGAAACAAATGAAAACAGTAAAGTGATTATTAGGCGTAGAAATTAGGCGTAGACAGTCAGTTTTTTGGACACGTTATTAGAAGAAATAAATTTGAGAACTTGGTGACAACTGGCAATATTGAAGAGAAGAGAACAAAGGGAAGGCAGAGAAGTAAGTACCTAGACGGATTCGCCACGTGGCATGGTCGAGACAAGAACACGGAGCTGATTCACGACTCTGGTGATCGAGTGAGATGGTGAAACATCACCGCCTACGCTTATCGGCATGGCACATGATGATAAGTTTGCCATTACTTTCTGAACGGCCGGCACTCATACCATTGTATTAAAACCAACACAATGTGATCTGTTGCAAAATCGCCCGCATCTGTGTTTCGAACGCGGTATGCGGGATTACGAACAGCGTCCGTAACTCTTTCGATTAGTGTCGAGTCTTGTTGAAAACACAAGTAAGATTCTGTGGCTGTCTCGCGCTGAGCTCACGGTCCAAGGGTGAGCTGTCTCGCGCTGAGCTCACGGTCCAAGGGTGAGCTGTCTCGCGCTGAGCTCACGGTCCAAGGGTGAGCTGTCTCGCGCTGAGCTCACGGTGCTCCTGACACACAGGGCACTTTAGCATTTTGCCTGGCTGTCTTCCTCTTTCTGTGTGCACACATATTTCTGTGGCTGTCTCGCTCTGAGCTCACGGTCCAAGGGTGAGCTGTCTCGCGCTGAGCTCACGGTCCAAGGGTGAGCTGTCTCGCGCTGAGCTCATGGTCCAAGGGTGAGCTGTCTCGCGCTGAGCTCACGGTCCAAGGGTGAGCTGTCTCGCGCTGAGCTCACGGTCCAAGGGTGAGCTGTCTCGCGCTGAGCTCACGGTCCAAGGGTGAGCTGTCCTCGCGCTGAGCTCACGGTGGCTCCTGACACACAGGGCACTTTAGCATTTTGCCTGGCTGTCTTCCTCTTTCCGTTTCGTTTATCGATTTGTCAGCTCCTTATTTTGTTCGTTCCTGTTGTTTGTTGTGAGTTCCTCGTGTTTTGTCCTGATGTTTGTTGTAATCCTCTTTCTGTGTTTTGTTTAAGCCTCTTTCTGTGTTTTCGTTGCTTTCGATCCATCTTCTTCTGCATGCTTCTTTGTTGATCAAGCTCTGTCTTGTTTGTGGATGTTGTAGCTCTGTCTGTTTTCTGTTTCTTTGTGGTTTTTCGTAGTTTTCCTACTGTCTCGCTGTTTGTTGTTTCGCTTCTGTTTTCTGTTCTTCTTATCTTTTTTTGTTTCTCTCTCTTTTCTCTCTGTTCTCCTTTTCTCTCTTGTTTTTTCTCTTTTTTTCTTCTTTTTTTCTCTTTTTTCTCTTTTCTCTTTCTTTTTTCTTTTATTTGTTTTTGTCTCCTGTTTACTTTCTATTTCTTTTCTCTGTTCTTTTCTTTCTCTTTTGTTTTTTCTTTTTGTTTTCTTTTGGTCTTGTCTCCTTTTTGCACACATATTTCTAACTGTCACAGTATGGTATACTTTGTTTCTTCTCACAACGTGCCAACAACAATATGACAGCCTCTGTCTGATGTTTGTTGTAAGCCTCTGTCTGATGTTTGTTGTAAGCCTCTGTCTGATGTTTGTTGTAAGCCTCTTTCTGATGTTTGTTGTAAGCCTCTTTCTGATGTTTGTTGTAAGCCTCTTTCTGATGTTTGTTGCAAGCCTCTGTCTGATGTTTGTTGTAAGCCTCTGTCTGATGTTTGTTGTAAGCCTCTGTCTGATGTTTGTTGTAAGCCTCTTTCTGATGTTGTTGTAAGCCTCTGTCTGATGTTTGTTGTAAGCCTCTGTCTGATGTTTGTTGTAAGCCTCTGTCTGATGTTTGTTGTAAAGCCTCTGTCTGATGTTTGTTGTAAGCCTCTGTCTGATGTTTGTTGTAAGCCTCTTTCTGATGTTTGTTGTAAGCCTCTGTCTGATGTTTGTTGTAAGCCTCTGTCTGATGTTTGTTGTAAGCCTCTGTCTGATGTTTGTTGTAAGCCTCTGTCTGATGTTTGTTGTAAGCCTCTGTCTGATGTTTGTTGTAAGCCTCTTTCTGATGTTTGTTGCAAGCCTCTTTCTGATGTTTGTTGTAAGCCTCTTTCTGATGTTTGTTGTAAGCCTCTTTCTGATGTTTGTTGTAAGCCTCTTTCTGATGTTTGTTGTAAGCCTCTTTCTGATGTTTGTTGTAAGCCTCATTCTGATGTTTGTTGTAAGCCTCTTTCTGATGTTTGTTGTAAGCCTCTTTCTGATGTTCGTTGTAAGCCTCTTTCTGATGTTTGTTGTAAGCCTCTTTCTGATGTTTGTTGTAAGCCTCTTTCTGATGTTTGATGTAAGCCTCTTTCTGATGTTTGTTGTAAGCCTCATTCTGATGTTTGTTGTAAGCCTCTTTCTGATGTTTGTTGTAAGCCTCTTTCTGATGTTCGTTGTAAGCCTCTTTCTGATGTTTGTTGTAAGCCTCTTTCTGATGTTTGTTGTAAGCCTCTTTCTGATGTTTGTTGTAAGCCTCTTTCTGATGTTTGTTGTAAGCCTCATTCTGATGTTTGTTGTAAGCCTCTTTCTGATGTTTGTTGTAAGCCTCTTTCTGATGTTTGTTGTAAGCCTCTTCCTGATGTTTATTGTCAGCCTCTTTCTGATGTTTGTTGCAAGCCTCATTCTGATGTTTGTTGTAAGCCTCTTTCTGATGTTTGTTGTAAGCCTCTTTCTGATGTTTGTTGTAAGGCTTTCCTGATGTTTGTTGTAAGCCTCTTTCTGATGTTTGTTGTAAGCCTCATTCTGATGTTTCTTGTAAGCCTCTTCCTGATGTTTGTTGTAAGCCTCTTCCTGATGTTTGTTGTCAGCCTCTTTCTGATGTTTGTTGTAAGCCTCTTCCTGATGTTTGTTGTAAGCCTCTTTCTGATGTTTGTTGTAAGCCTCTTCCTGATGTTTGTTGTAAGCCTCTTCCTGATGTTTGTTGTAAGCCTCTTTCTGATGTTTGTTGTAAGCCTCATTCACACGGTGTAGGTGACTGTTTTGTTGTAAGCCTCATTCACACGGTGTAGATGATTGTCTCTGTCTGATGTTTGTTGTCAGCCTCATTCACACGGTGTAGATGTTTGTTGTCAGCCTCATTCACACGGTGTAAATGTTTGTTGTCAGCCTCATTCACACGGTGTAGTTGGCTAATTTGGCTGTCCAAGGAATCGCTAACATTCTCCTGAAAAATCACACCCACAAATCTTCTATGAAT
The DNA here is from genome assembly GCA_014155875.1 of Cepaea nemoralis. Lineage (NCBI taxonomy): Eukaryota > Metazoa > Mollusca > Gastropoda > Stylommatophora > Helicidae > Cepaea > Cepaea nemoralis. The sequence continues at coordinate 579,131 of JACEFZ010020851.1, read as the reverse complement.
TTATTTTGCTGTACTAATTATCCATGATTCACGTCCATGTGTTAAAAGTGGTTCTATGTAACATGCAGGAAATGTTCTTATAATTTCCAGTGACAAGGATTTATTGCATAACATTTTTATCATTATATAAAATGCAATTTTTGCTTGACGTATTCTGTTTCATATCATCATTGTGCGTACACACTTAGATGTCTGCACTTGATCTAAATTAAAACTGTATTCTTTTACGTTAATTGTACATATAAGCAGGATCTATTTCTTGATATTACCATTGCTTATGTCTTCCTGTTATTAAAGCTGAGGTCCATTTTATCACTTTCTACCAGCTTTATATCCATCATTTCCAGTAATTCCTTCTGACTTGTTGCTATCACGACGGTGTCTTCAGCACAGTGTCTGTGATTTCTATGATAAACATCAACCAGGATTCCTGGCATGTCTCCCACAGATCTCGTTATAAGCCCGTTGTATACTGAAAATAATTCGGAAGATAGCAGACATCCTTGAATATTCACAAACAAACTATTGCTGTAGAAATATCGAGAGACAAACTATTGCGCATCAAGTGTAGTCAAGGAATATCGATAGACAATCTATTGCACATGGCGTGTGCTGTAGGAATATTCGCAGACAAACAATTGCACATAGCGTGTGCTGTAGGAATATTCACAGACAAATTATTGCACGTCACGTGTGCTGTAGGAATATCGAGATAACGAAAGTTGCCATTGGTGCTGCCAGATTTCTTTAGTATGAGCTATAAAACATAAATGTAAACATACTCCAGGCGCGATGTTTCAGAGACACTGAGATAATCAGATGTTACGAGGCCTTCACACGCTGCCTAGGTCTGAAGGAGATGATGAATACCTGACCTAGTTGACAGGATTGAAGCTGCCAGAGTAGGAACAGTGAAAAGACGAGGGTGATAGATAACAACAACAGCAAAAAGACGAGGGTGATAGATAACAAGGACAGCAAAAAGACGAGGGCGATAGATAACATCAACAGCAAAAAGACGAGGGCGATAGATAACAAGGACAGCGAAAAGACGAGGGCGATAGATAACAAGGACAGCGAAAAGACGAGGGCGATAGATAACAAGGACAGCGAAAAGACGAGGGCGATAGATAACAAGGACAGCGAAAAGGCGAGGGCGATAAGTAACAGGAACAGAGAAGAGACGAGGGGGCTAGATAACAGGGACAGTGAAAAGAAATGGAAAATAATAAGACAGAAGAAATGGAGAATTCCCTCCTATGTAATGATATGATGCTGAGGTATGGTCCCAAGCCCACAGGTTGTGGCCAGGAAGCCATAACTCACAGATACATGTTCCTGAGGTATGGTCCCCAGTCCACATGTTGTGGCCAGGAAGTCACGTCACGGTTTGTGTGCTCAATATTATGCTGGCTACGTGACACCCCCTGAATATTTGCTGGTGCCAGGTGGTCAAGAAAATGTCCAGCCTATACCCACAGATACATGCTGCTGAAGGTTTCGAGATGTGGCTTAGCCTGATCAACATCGCCAGTCAACAAGGCACAGTAGGCTAATCCGCTAACCATTTTAAAGTGTGCTAATTTTGTTTTGAAATACAGGCAGAAGCCAATTATCAAAGGGACACAACAACACTAAACCTATACACCGACTCAAAGTTACTGTTCCTGGCAGAGAAGTCACTGTTTTTGTTGGCTCACTTTGAAGCCATGCGTGTTCTTTACAAGTACCACTACTTCTAGTGCACTAGACTGACCCTTGAATGTGGATTATCTTTCCCTATTACAAGTGTCCCTCGCCATCAGGCGAACCCACTCCGACTTCAGAGGTACAATCACTCACTACTAACTTAATCAGTCATCGTCCATTCACTGGTGAAACAGTACATGCACTTTAACGCTTACTGTCCCAAACGACACCCATTTGTAATTAGATTAATAACGTCGTTACTTCTGTAGTGTCAGTCTCTCAGTGGTGACTGCTGTAGTGTCAGTCTCTCAGTGGTGACTGCTGTAGTGTCAGTCCCTCAGTGGTGACTGCTGTAGTGTCAGTCTCTCAGTGGTGACTGCTGTAGTGTCAGTCCCTCAGTGGTGACTGCTGTAGTGTCAGTCTCTCAGTGGTGACTGCTGTAATGTCAGTCTCTCAGTGGTGACTGCTGTAGTGTCAGTCTCTCAGTGGTGACTGCTGTAGTGTCAGTCTCTCAGTGGTGACTGCTGTAGTGTCAGTCTCTCAGTGGTGACTGCTGTAGTGTCAGTCTCTCAGTGGTGACTGCTGTAGTGTCAGTCTCTCAGTGGTGACTGCTGTAATGTCAGTCTCTCAGTGGTGACTGCTGTAGTTTCAGTCTCCCAGTGGTGACTGCTGTAGTGTCAATCTCCCAGTGGTGACTGTTGTAGTGTCAGTCTCTCAGTTGTGACTGCTGTGGTGTCAGTCTCTCAACAGACAACGAAAGCTACCATACTCTCGATCTGCATGTTCCTGTTGTCAACTAGCTGCCATTGTTGTGAGGTTGCTCCTTCCATTACTCACCTCTGCTGTATCATCGCTGCACGAATTCGACAGCAGCAAATATGTGATTGCTTGTTCTCTTTCGCATGCTCGTAACTTGAGCCTAGTCCACACAGGCTCCACTACTACTAGTTGTTGCTACAGTTGTTGACTGCAATGAACTGACTTAAGGGTTAGCTTTCCCTATTTCCAGTGTCACTCGCCATTAGGCGAACATACTCCGACTTCTGAGCTACTTGTAATTTACATCCCGAAGGACGGGAAATCAAGGACGAGAAGTCGACATTTAAGCCCAACAGAGCGACGTGTGGAACAAACCCACTGTCCCGGTTATAAGAGAAAGTTTCAGCAAATTAAACCTCTCGGCCAGGCCGACCTCCAGTAGAATCCGGTTGAGGGTGAGTACTCATCATGAACGCTCTCACAGATGGTGTCCAGTTGGTCAGTGGGGGGTTTAATCCTGGTTTGCATTTCCATTTATTTCCATTAATTGGTGGCGAGGGACACTGGTAAAAGGGGAAGCTAACCCACGCGCAAATATCAGTCCTGCGTGCACTACACTTGTCTTCAAAGCGAGCGAACGAAAAGAAAAAGCATCCTAACTGGCCGGAACGTTCATGGACATGTCTGCATTGTGAGTGTCTGCCATTTTGAATTCTTCTCCGTTCAACCCCGGCTGCAAGGCTTTGGTCGTCACTTTTGTCCACAGCCTCCTGTCTTATATACTATAGTCTATGCAGTAAGAGGCCTGTCTCTCTGGCTGTGGGGTTACAACACTTTCTCTCTGTAATCCCGTTTATCACGCAGAGTCTCGCAGCGGAACGAGAACTGAGGCGGTCCGACCCCCGCTGGTGACTTGCGGGATACTGAGCCGGCCGCTCAGAAAGCAATGGCAAACTACTGAGCGTAATCTTGCCAAGAGATCAACAGACAGCTGAAAGATGCTGGTGTTGACAACGATGTCCTGTAAAAGGATACGCAAAACATTTATTTATTTATGCAGTAAGACGTCGAACGTATTTGTCCTGCTAATCACATCGGATATAGACCATTATCTCTCCTCCCTTATCACTGTTTCCCGCCAACCTTCTCCATGCACGATGTAAAATATGTCTACAATATTCTGTTTATCTCTTTCCTTAACTCTGTTTCCCTTGAACGTTCTCCATGCCACGGTACTAAATATATCTACAATATTCTCTCTCTCTCTTTTTCGTTCTCTCTCTCTCTCTTTCGTTCTCTCTCTCTCTCTCTCTCTCTCTTTCGTTTCCCTTATCTCTGTTCCACTTCAACTTTCTCCATGCCACGGTGTCAAAAAATGTCTACAACATTATCTCACTCTCTCTTCCCTTATCTCTGTTTCCTTATCCCGTCTCCACACAAGCGAAGAGTCCCAAGACTAATAGTTCCAGTAGCGGACTGGTCATGCAGCCTTTCCTCGGAGTCCTGACTGTCGGTCAGATCCTCTGGTCACTCCCTGCAGCAACATTCTCTCCACGCCCGCTCTTCAGCACTATCTACACGATCCCAAAGTGCCCCGACCACGTCTGCCTTATCAAGCACCATTACCCCACCAAGCGGTGCAGACCCCGCCAATCTGTCCGTCTGTTCGTTTCCCACCTCACCGGCATGTCCCGGGGGAATATCCAACAAATGGCTCTGACCATGTTAAGTGATGTGTGGTCAGTTTGGAGTCATTGTTCGCTACGTAAAATGGCGCACGGCAGTCTAAGAGTTAAAATCACATAGCGAGTACTTTGTTTCATAATGGCGACAGGTGCCTAATTCAAGTGTTCTTATTAAAAGAATGGTCACACTCACCTAGTTGAAGTGTTCATATCAGCTCTGAGACTTCTGTTACAGAAAAGAGACCAGGGATCTCAGGTGCGACAGTGGTTAGTGCTTGTACACATGTCAAGGTCACACTGACACCACTAGTCCCTCGCGTGACAGGTGTAGTAACGACTATCAAGGTGGGGTTGACACACTAGTCAAGGTACGGTTGACACACTAGTCACGGTAGGGTTGACACACTAGTCAAGGTAGGGTTGACACACTAGTCAAGGTAGGGTTGCAGTCAAGGTAGGGTTGACACACTAGTCAAGGTAGGGTTGAAACACTAGTCAAGGTAGGGTTGACACACTAGTCAAGGTAGGGTTGACACACTAGTCAAGGTAGGGTTGACACACTAGTCAAGGTAGGGTTGACACACTAGTCAAAATAGGGTTGCAGTCAAGGTAGGGTTGACACACTAGTCAAGGTAGGGTTGAAACACTAGTCAAGGTAGGGTTGACACACTAGTCAAGGTAGGGTTGTAGTCAAGGTAGGGTTGACACACTAGTCAAGGTAGGGTTGACACACTAGTCAAGGTAGGGTTAACACACTAGTCAAGGTAGGGTTGACACACTAGTCAAGGTAGGGTTGACACACTAGTCAAGGTAGGGTTGACACACTAGTCAAGGTAGGGTTGACACATTAGTCACGGTAGGGTTAACATATTAGTCACGGTAGGGTTGACACACTAGTCAAGGTAGGGTTGACACACTAGTCACGGTAGGGTTGACACACTAGTCAAGGTAGGGTTGCAGTCAAAGTAGGGTTGACACACTAGTCAAGGTAGGGTTGACACACTAGTCAAGGTAGGGTTGACACACTAGTCAAAATAGGGTTGACACACTAGTCAAGGTAGGGTTGCAGTCAAGGTAGAGTTGACACACTAGTCACGGTAGGGTTGACACACTAGTCAAGGTAGGGTTGACACACTAGTCAAGGTAGGGTTGCAGTCAAGGTAGGGTTGACACACTAGTCAAGGTAGGGTTGACACACTAGTCAAGGTAGGGTTGCAGTCAAGGTAGAGTTGACACACTAGTCAAGGTAGGGTTGACACACTAGTCAAGGTAGGGTTGACACACTAGTCAAGGTTGGGTTGCAGTCAAGGTAGGGTTGACACACTAGTCAAGGTAGGGTTGACACACTAGTCAAGGTAGGGTTGACACACTAGTCACGGTAGGGTTGACACACTAGTCAAGGTGGGGTTGACACACTAGTCAAGGTAGGGTTGACACACTAGTCAAGGTGGGGTTGACACACTAGTCACGGTAGGGTTGACACACTAGTCAAGGTAGGGTTGACACACTAGTCAAGGTAGGGTTGACACATTAGTCACGGTAGGGTTGACACATTAGTCACGGTAGGATTGACACACTAGTCTAGGTAGGGTTGACACATTAGTCACGGTAGGGTTGACACATTAGTCGCAGTAGGGTTGACACACTAGTCAAGGTGGGGTTGACACATTAGTCACGGTAGGGTTGACACACTAGTCACGGTAGGGTTGACACACTAATCAAGGTAGGGTTGACACACTAGTCTAGGTAGGGTTGACACACTAGTCTAGGTAGGGTTGACACATTAGTCACGGTAGGGTTGACACATTAGTCACAGTAGGGTTGACACACTAGTCAAGGTGGGGTTGACACACTAGTCAAGGTAGGGTTGACACACTAGTCACGGTAAAGTTGACACACTAGTCAAGGTAGGGTTGACACACTAGTCAAGTCGACAACCGGCGTGGTGAGGTGACAGCAACCTCCTGGTGTCCACGGGTCTATACAGACGGTCGCTGTGGTAGAGGTGACAGCAACCTCCTGGTGTCCACGGGTCTATACAGACGGTCGCTGTGGTAGAGGTGACAGCAACCTCCTGGTGTCCACGGGTCTATACAGACGGTCGCTGTGGTAGAGGTGACAGCAACCTCCTGGTGTCCACGGGTCTATACAGACGGTCGCTGTGGTAGAGGTGACAGCAACCTCCTGGTGTCCACGGGTCTATACAGGCGGTCGCTGTGGTAGAGGTGACAGCAACCTCCTTGTGTCCCCGGGTCTATACAGACAACCGGCGTGGTGAGGTGACAGCAACCTCCTGGTGTCCACGGGTCTATACAGACGGTCGCTGTGGTAGAGGTGACAGCAACGTCCTGGTGTCCCCGGGTCTATACAGACAACCGGCGTGGTGAGGTGACAGCAACCTCCTGGTGTCCACGGGTCTATACAGGCGGTCGCTGTGGTAGAGGTGACAGCAACCTCCTGGTGTCCACGGGTCTATACAGGCGGTCGCTGTGGTAGAGGTGACAGCAACCTCCTGGTGTCCCCGGGTCTATACAGACGACCGGCGTGGTGAGGTTACAGCAACCTCCTGGTGTCCACGGGTCTATACAGACGGTCGCTGTGGTAGAGGTGACAGCAACCTCCTGGTGTCCACGGGTCTATATAAATATGGGGCTAGCACCATATACCCACCGCCCTGTAGACGTGTAGAAAGGTCATGTACTGACCGTTGCTCTGACCTGTGGGTTATTCTGAGGATTTACATGACTACAGTCCCAAAGATTCCGCTGGTGGGTTATCTAAGAACATACGCACTAACACAAATACAGTCTCACGGTGGGGTATCTAAGGACGTCCGCACTAACACAACTACAGTCTCACAGTGGGTTATCTAAGGACGCCCGCACTAACACAACTACAGTCCCACAGTGGGTTATCTAAGGACGTCCGCACTAACACAACTACAGTCCCACAGTGGGTTATCTAAGGACGTCCGCACTAACACAACTACAGTCCCACAGTGGGTTATCTAAGGACGTCCGCACTAACACAACTACAGTCCCATAGTGGGTTATCTAAGGACGTCCGCACTAACACAACTACAGTCCCAGAGTGGGTTATCTAAGGACGTCCGCACTAACACAACTACAGTCCCACAGTGGGTTATCTAAGAACGTCCGCACTAACACAACTACAGTCCCACAGTGGGTTATCTAAGGACGTCCGCACCAACACAACTACAGTCCCACAGTGGGTTATCTAAGGACGTCCGCACCAACACAACTACAGTCCCACAGGGGGTTATCTAAGGACGTCCGCACCAACACAACTACAGTCTCACAGTGGGTTATCTAAGGACGTCCGCACCAACACAACTACAGTCCCACAGTGGGTTATCTAAGGACGTCCGCACCAACACAACTACAGTCCCACAGTGGGTTATCTAAGGACGTCCGCACCAACACAACTACAGTCCCACAGTGGGTTATGTAATGACGTCCGCACCAACACAACTACAGTCCCACAGTGGGTTATCTAATGACGTCCGCACCAACACAACTACAGTCCCACAGTGGGTTATCTAAGGACGTCCGCACCAACACAACTACAGTCTCACAGTGGGTTATCTAAGGACGTCCGCACTAACACAACTACAGTCCCACAGGGGGTTATCTAAGGACGTCCGCACTAACACAACTACAGTCCCACAGGGGGTTATCTAAGGACGTCCGCACTAACACAACTACAGTCCCACAGTGGGTTATCTAAGGACGTCCGCACCAACACAACTACAGTCCCACAGTGGGTTATCTAAGGACGTCCGCACTAACACAACTACAGTCCCACAGTGGGTTATCTAAGGACGTCCGCACTAACACAACTACAGTCCCACAGTGGGTTATCTAAGGACGTCCGCACTAACACAACTACAGTCCCACAGTGGGTTATCTAAGGACGTCCGCACTAACACAACTACAGTCCCACAGTGGGTTATCTAAGGACGTCCGCACTAACACAACTACAGCTCCACAGTGGGTTATCTAAGGACGTACCCACTAACACAACTACAGCCCCACAGTGGGTTATCTAAGGACGTCCGCACTAACACAACTACAGCCCCACATTGGGTTATCTAAGGACGTCCGCACTAACACAACTACAGTCCCACAGTGGGTAATCTAAGGACGTCCGCACTAACACAACTACAGTCCCACAGTGGGTAATCTAAGGACGTCCGCACTAACACAACTACAGTCCCACAGTGGGTTATCTAAGGACGTCCGCACTAACACAACTACAGTCCCACAGTGGGTTATCTAAGGACGTCCGCACTAACACAACTACAGTCCCACAGTGGGTTATCTAAGGACGTCCGCACTAACACAACTACAGTCCCACAGTGGGTTATCTAAGGACGTACCCACTAACACAACTACAGTCCCACAGTGGGTTATCTAAGGACGTACCCACTAACACAACTACAGTCCCACAGTGGGTTATCTAAGGACGTACCCACTAACACAACTACAGTCCCACAGTGGGTTATCTAAGGACGTCCGCACTAACACAACTACAGTCCCACAGTGGGTTATCTAAAGACGTACCCACTAACACAACTACATTCCCACAGTGGGTTATCTAAGGACGTACCCACTAACACAACTACATTCCCACAGTGGGTTATCTAAGGACGTACCCACTAACACAACTACAGTCCGACAGTGGGTTATCTAAGGACGTACCCACTAACACAACTACAGTCCCACAGTGGGTTATCTAAGGACGTACCCACTAACACAACTACAGTCCCACAGTGGGTTATCTAAGGACGTCCGCACTAACACAACTACAGGAATACCCGTATTCTATATTGGAACTGTGCCAGCGTAAAACAACGAGGTCCTATTCTATAAAACCTGGTATACAGGAACGACATTGTGGCGCTCCAGGAGACGAGACAGGGTGGTCAGTTACTCCAAATTGCTGGCTTCAAATGTTTCTACAACAGGCGACACCTGGAAATGGCGATTCTCATTCGCGACAGAATGGTGGCTTCAGATCTAGACATGTCCAGTTGGGACAATGACTACATACAAATACAGACGGTAATAGTTCAATCCGGTCTATCATTCGTGTTAGATAATGTTTATGCCCGTAAAGCGAATGTGTATTCCCAGAAATGGCAGTGCTTAAGTGACATATTAGGTCATGAGAGAAATGTTATTTTCTGTGGCGATTTCAACGCTAAACGCAGATCATGAGGATATATTTCCTCAAACACACACAGGGAGGAGCCCGAGAACTGGTTTGTATCAACAGTGGCTGTGACACCAGGAAAGCAAGCCGGCCATGTGATGAGGACAGTGCTATTGATTTTGCGCTGGTTTCTCCTTCACTCACTACAGTGTGTAGATGGGATGTCCTAGGGTACCACGGCAGCGACCACCACCCTTGCAGCATATTGGTGGAGAAAGGCAGAACCAAGCAGCACAAGTCAACGGGCAAGACTTTGCAGTATGACAGAACAGGGCAAGATTTGGTGAGTAAAATAAGGCGCGACAAGCGCAGAAAGCTTCAGGGTAGAAAAAAAAAACTGGGAACAGCCACCGTGGTGGAATTGTGAGGTGGAGAGGGCCTGGGTGGATAAGCGTGGTGCTGTAAGGAAATGGTAAATCGCCAAGAAGAACAGAGTTGCTCATCCCTGCATGCACTTAGTAAGAGAGATGCACACAAAAGTAAGCTATTTCTAAAAACTGGTTAAGGTGGTTAAAAGTGAAAAAATGGGCAGAGGTGTGTCAAAGGGTAAGCACAGACAAGTCAATGAAATTGTTCTGGCGACTACATAAAAGCATGGGTGGGGTAGTCGAGAATAAGAGCATTTCTGACTTCCAAGGTGCTGACCTCATCTGGCAGAGGACTGACGAGGACAAGGGCAAAGCCCTCTTCGAACGCTATCTAGAGCAGAGCATCCAGACAGACATGAGAGGCCGAAATCTTGCCAAGGAGGTCACCTCAGACAGGTGTAAGACCCAGAACATTTCGAATGAAGACACAGTGACAATGAAAGAAATCAAGTCTGTGCTTCGACGATCAAAAAACAGCGCTCCAGAGCCAGATTGAATAAGATACGACGACATCAATAAGTGTACCGACAACGAGCTAGAGAAACTAGCAGACATGTACAACAACAGTATAGAGAGTGCTAGCATCAAGGAGGAGTGGTTACACAGCTATCTGATTCCCTTGCGAAGCCTGGCAAAGACCACACAAAAATTCAGGGATATCGAGTAGTAATCATGCAGAATACAATAGGCAAGCTGCTGGAGAAGTTAATTGCCAGGAAAATATCACGCCAGCTAGAGAGGCAAGGTGTTTTCCCACCTACCCTGGGTGGGTACCGTCCAAAAAGAGAAACCTGGACCAATGCAGCAGTCTTTGCCCAGGATGTCTATGAAGGTTTCCACTCAGGCACTGAAACAGTTGCTGCAGCCATTGATCTTGGGGACGCGCACTAACACAGCTACAGTCCCAGAGTGGGTTATCTAAGGACGTACCCACTAACACAGCTACAGTCCCAGAGTGGGTTATCTAAGGACGTCCGCACTAACACAATTACAGTCCCACAGTGGGGTATCTAAGGACGTCCGCACTAACACAATTACAGTCCCGCGGTGGGGTATCTAAGGACGTCCGCACTAACACAACTACAGTCTCACAGTGGGTTATCTAAGGACGCCCGCACTAACACAACTACAGTCCCACAGTGGGTTATCTAAGGACGTCCGCACTAAACACAACTACAGTCCCATAGTGGGTTATCTAAGGACGTGCGGACTAACACAACTACAGTCCCAGAGTGAGTTATCTAAGGGCGTCCCGCACTAACACAACTACAGTCCCACAGTGGGTTATCTAAGGACGTCCCGCACTAACACAACTACAGTCCCACAGTGGGTTATCTAAGGACGTACCCACTAACACAGCTACAGTCCCAGAGTGGGTTATCTAAGGACGTCCGCACTAACACAATTACAGTCCCACAGTGGGGTATCTAAGGACGTCCGCACTAACACAATTACAGTCCCGCGGTGGGGTATCTAAGGACGTCCGCACTAACACAACTACAGTCTCACAGTGGGTTATCTAAGGACGCCCGCACTAACACAACTACAGTCCCACAGTGGGTTATCTAAGGACGTCCGCACTAACACAACTACAGTCCCATAGTGGGTTATCTAAGGACGTGCGGACTAACACAACTACAGTCCCAGAGTGAGTTATCTAAGGGCGTCCGCACTAACACAACTACAGTCCCACAGTGGGTTATCTAAGGACGTCCGCACTAACACAACTACAGTCCCACAGTGGGTTATCTAAGGACGTCCGCACTAACACAGCTACAGTCCCAGAGTGGGTTATCTAAGGACGTACCCACTAACACAGCTACAGTCCCAGAGTGGGTTATCTAAGGACGTCCGCACTAACACAATTACAGTCCCACAGTGGGGTATCTAAGGACGTCCGCACTAACACAATTACAGTCCCGCGGTGGGGTATCTAAGGACGTCCGCACTAACACAACTACAGTCTCACAGTGGGTTATCTAAGGACGCCCGCACTAACACAACTACAGTCCCACAGGGGGTTATCTAAGGACGTCCGCACTGTTATGTTATGTTGTTTGTCCATCAAGAATGATGATGACCATTCATTTCATCCAGTGGGGTTGAAGGTGTGGAGCCGTGGGTTCTAAGATGGCTGATAAGGCCTATTTTGGCTCGAAATGTTCTTTGACAATGTGGACAAAGAATGCTTGACGTCTCTGGAGGAGGATTTCCTGCAGTGGTTTTTCTGTCCTGCCTTTTCTTCACAGCTCTTGCAGTCCTGGTTGCCTCACATATAACTGCACCTTTGCGCAATGATGCACGCCACGAATTTCGGTCTCTGGCTGCAGCCTCCCAGGTGTCATGATGAATTCCAAAAGCATTCAGTGAAATTTTCAGAGTGTCTTTAAAACGTTTCCTCTGGCCACCTTGGGAGCGTTTACCACAACGCAGTTCGCTGTAAAAAATTCGTTTAGGGAGCCTGTGATCTGGCATGCGAGTCAAGTGACCAGCCCAGCGAATCTGATTCTTCATCAGTAGAGTGTGGATACTGGGTATGGATGCTCTTTCTAGGACTTCAGTGTCTGGAATCTTGTCTTGCCATTTAATCTTCAGTAGCTTCCTTAGGCAGACTGTGTGGAAGTGGTTTAATTTCCTAGCGTGTCGCTGATAAACAGTCCAGGTTTCACAAGCATATAGCAGTGTGGATAGTACAACTGCTTTGTAGACTTTTAGCTTTGTTTGCAGGCTTATTCCAGTTCTGTCCCATACATTCTTGTACAGTCTGCCAAAGGCTGCACTGGCCTTGGAGATTCTTGCATTTACTTCGTCATCGATTGTGGCAGCTTGTGACACGGTGCTGCCAAGATAGGTAAATTTGTCCACAACACTTAGTCTATGATCATTCACTTTGATATTCGGCACAGTTGTGATTATTCCCTGGAGCTGGCTGGTACATAACTACAGTCTTCTCCAAGTTGATATTGAGCCCAAAGTTGGCACAGGCATGTGAGAAAGCTGAAACATTATGTTGCATGTCCGCCTCTGAGTTGGCGTATAGAGCGCAATCATCAGCAAACAGGAGCTCTCTGACGGTGCCACTGTCAATTTTGGTTTTAGCTTTCAGCCTTCTGAGATTGAATAACTTTCCATCCATACGGTAGTTGATGTCTATTCCAATGTCGTCGTTCTCGAAGGCATTCATCAACATGGCTGAAAACATGAGGCTGAACAGTGTTGGTGCCAGGACACATCCTTGCTTCACTCCATTGGTGACAGGAAAGGGTTCAGACAGCTCACCATTTTCCTGTACTCTTGCCTGCATGCCGTCATGAAATAGCCGCACTATTTGGACAAACTTTCGTGGACAGCCATATTTTGCCATAATCTTCCACAGTCCTTCTCTGCTGACTGTATCAAAAGCCTTGGTGAGGTCAATGAAAGTGGAGAACATTTCGCAGTTCTGTTCCTGACATTTCTCTTGCAGCTGCCTTGCAGCGAAAATCATGTCAACAGTTCCACGTTCTTTTCTGAAGCCACATTGACTCTCAGGAAGAAGACCTTGATCGAGATGGGCTGTGAGGCGATTGAGAAGAATTCTGGCGAGTATCTTCCCTGCAATTGAAAGCAAGGAGATGCCTCGGTGGTTGTCACAGGATTGGCGGTTTCCTTTACGTTTGTAAAGGTGGACTATGACGCGTCCTTAAAATCTTGTGGCATGGTCTCGTTCATCCATATGTTTGTGAAGACTCGGTGAAGCTGCTCTGTTAGGACCGGCCCACCTGCCTTGTATATCTCTGCTGGGATGGAGTCAGGACTAACGTCCGCACTAACACAACTACAGTCCCATAGTGGGTTATCTAAGGACGTGCGGACTAACACAACTACAGTCCCAGAGTGAGTTATCTAAGGGCGTCCGCACTAACACAACTACAGTCCCACAGTGGGTTATCTAAGGACGTCCGCACTAACACAACTACAGTCCCACAGTGGGTTATCTAAGGACGTCCGCACTAACACAACTACAGTCCCACAGTGGGTTATCTAAGGACGTGCGGACTAACACAACTACAGTCCCACAGTGGGTTATATAAGGACGTCCGCACTGTCACAACTACAGTCCCACAGTGGGTTATCTAAGGACGTCCGCACTAACACAACTACAGTCCCACAGTGGGTTATCTAAGGACGTACCCACTAACACAACTACAGTCCCACAGTGGGTTATCTAAGGACGTCCGCACTGTCACAACTACAGTCCCAGAGTGGGTTATCTAAGGACGTACCCACTAACACAACTACAGTCCCAGAGTGGGTTATCTAAGGACGTACCCACTAACACAACTACAGGAATACCCGTTTTCTATATTGGAACTGTGCCAGCGTAAAACAACGAGGTCCTATTCTATAAAACCTGGTATACAGGAACGACATTGTGGCGCTCCAGGAGACGAGACTGGGTGGTCAGTTACTCCAAATTGCTGGCTTCAAATGTTTCTACAATAGGCGACACCTGGAAATGGCGATTCTCATTCGCGACAGAATGGTGGCTTCAGATCTAGACATGTCCAGTTGGGACAATGACTACATACAAATACAGGCGGTAATAGTTCAATCCGGTCTATCATTCGTGTTAGATAATGTTTATGCCCGTATCGCGTGTGTGTATTCCGAGAAGTGGCAGTGCTTAAGTGACATATTAGGTCATGAGAGAAATGTTATTTTCTGTGGCGATTTCAACGCTAAAGGCAGATCATGAGGAAATATTTCCTCAAACACACACAGGGAGGAGCCCGAGAACTGGTTTGTATCAACAGTGGCTGTGACACCAGGACAGCAAGCCGGCCAGGTGATGAGGACAGTGCTATTGATCTGGCGCTGGTTTCTCCTTCACTCACTACAGTGTGTAGATGGGGTGTCCTAGGGTACCACGGCAGCGACCACCACCCTTCCAGCATATTGGTGGAGAAAGACAGAACCAGGCAGCACAAGTCAACGGGCAAGACTTTGCAGTATGATAGTACAGGGCAAGATGTGGTGAGTAAAATAAGGCGCGACAAGCGCAGAAAGCTTCAGGGTAGAAAAAAAAAGCTGGGAACAGCCACCGTGGTGGAATTTTGAGGTGGAGAAGGCCTGGGTGGATAAGCGTGGTGCTGTAAGGAAATGGTAAATCGCCAAGAAGAACAGAGTTGCTCATCCCTGCATGCACTTAGTAAGAGAGATGCACACAAAAGTAAGCTATTTCTAAAAACTGGTTAAGGTGGTTAAAAGTGAAAAAATGGGCAGAGGTGTGTCAAAGGGTAAGCACAGACAAGTCACTGAAATTGTTCTGGCGACTACATAGAAGCATGGGTGGGGTAGTCGAGAATAAGAGCATTTCTGACTTCCAAGGTGCTGACCTCATCTGGCAGAGGACTGACGAGGACAAGGGCAAAGCCCTCTTCGAACGCTATCTAGAGCAGAGCAACCAGACAGACATGGGAGGCCGAAATCTTGCCAAGGAGGTCACCTCAGACAGGTGTAAGACCCAGAACATTTCGGATGAAGACACAGTGACAATGAAAGAAATCAAGTCTGTGCTTCGACGATCAAAAAACAGCGCTCCAGAGCCAGATTGAATAAGGTACGACGACATCAATAAGTGTACCGACAACGAACTAGAGAAACTAGCAGATATGTACAACAACAGTATAGAGAGTGCTAGCATCAAGGAGGAGTGGTTACACAGCTATCTGATTCCCTTGCGAAGCCTGGCAAAGACCACACAAAAATTCAGGGATATCGAGTAGTAATCATGCAGAATACAATAGGCAAGCTGCTGGAGAAGTTAATTGCCAGGAAAATATCAAGCCAACTAGAGAGGCAAGGTGTTTTCCCACCTACCCTGGGTGGGTACCGTCCAAAAAGAGAAACCTGGACCAATGCAGCAGTCTTTGCCCAGGATGTCTATGAAGGTTTCCACTCAGGCACTGAAACAGTTGCTGCAGCCATTGATCTTGGGGACGCGCACTAACACAGCTACAGTCCCAGAGTGGGTTATCTAAGGACGTACCCACTAACACAGCTACAGTCCCAGAGTGGGTTATCTAAGGACGTACCCACTAACACAGCTACAGTCCCAGAGTGGGTTATCTAAGGACGTACCCACTAACACAGCTACAGTCCCAGAGTGGGTTATCTAAGGACGTACCCACTAACACAACTACAGTCCCAGAGTGGGTTATATAAGGACGTACCCACTAACACAACTACAGTCCCAGAGTGGGTTATATAAGGACGTACCCACTAACACAACTACAGTCCCAGAGTGGGTTATATAAGGACGTACCCACTAACACAACTACAGTCCCAGAGTGGGTTATATAAGGACGTACCCACTAACACAGCTACAGTCCCAGAGTGGGTTATCTAAGGACGTACCCACTAACACAGCTACAGTCCCAGAGTGGGTTATCTAAGGACGTACCCACTAACACAACTACAGTCCCAGAGTGGGTTATCTAAGGACGTACCCACTAACACAACTACAGTCCCAGAGTGGGTTATATAAGGACGTACCCACTAACACAGCTACAGTCCCAGAGTGGGTTATATAAGGACGTACCCACTAACACAACTACAGTCCCAGAGTGGGTTATCTAAGGACGTACCCACTAACACAACTACAGTCCCAGAGTGGGTTATCTAAGGACGTACCCACTAACACAACTACAGTCCCAGAGTGGGTTATATAAGGACGTACCCACTAACACCAACTACAGTCCCAGAGTGGGTTATATAAGGACGTACCCACTAACACAGCTACAGTCCCAGAGTGGGTTATATAAGGACGTACCCACTAACACAGCTACAGTCCCAGAGTGGGTTATATAAGGACGTACCCACTAACACAACTACAGTCCCAGAGTGGGTTATA
>JACEFZ010020851.1:387500-557500 GCA_014155875.1 Cepaea nemoralis | reverse complement strand
CAATAGTCACGTGTCTGCCCGCATGCACATGAACAACACAAATAGATCTACAGATAAACTTGACACAAGACTGATTGAGAGCAGTAGGAACAATCTGACGCAACACCGATGAAATCCCATAGAATGCTGGGATATGATTCTGACGTTCCTATAAAAGAAAAGGGTGCTAAGGCGGAAATCTGGTCGTGTGTGTGTGGTGTGTGGTGGTTTTGCGTCATTCGCACTGCGAGCGCTAACAAGTCAAGTCGCATTATTCTGTCAAGAAGCCTGATACGCCGGGAAAATGTCACGTTGAAAGTCCAACATCAAGAAACACGCTGTAGCCAAGAAGTGCAGCGTGGGAGCCGACAACAAGAAGAAGAACGTGGAGAGCCTACCTGCCTAGCCGCATCAAAGAGCCTGATACCACAGCTATTACTGAAGCTACTACGAGGGAGAAGATTGACAAGCCCAACACAGTCAAGAACCAAGTCAGCAGAGAAGAAGGAGGAGAAAGACACCAGAGTCGGAAACACCGACTCAAAAACAGCCCGATGGGTCGTCAAGCGGATTCCAGTGGAGCTGACAGATGAAGAAATCCTGAAGCAGCTACGGGAAGAGAATCTCAACATCCGATTCTTGAAGGCGGAGCGGCTCCTCACCTACTCCAAGATACCTACAACCTTGGCAGTGGTGACATCGGAGGGCAGCGAAATGCCGACCACAGTATCATTCAACAAGAGAATGCAGCAACCAGAAAGATTCATCCCAAGAATCACGCAATGTTCCAGATGTCAGAAGGCCGGCCACAGCAGAGCTACGTGTCGCAGTAAGACGGAAATATGCCGATACTGCGCCGATCACCACGCCTTCAAGGAGTGTCCGCTGGCCAAGCTGGACACGGACTTCAGAGCCCCTAACAACAAAAGAAAGTGCGCCAACTGCCTGGGCAAGCATGGAGCAAGATACTTGGGCTGTCCGTACCTGCAGAGACACAGAGACGTCTTAAAGATCGCCATCATCACAAAGACACCATTCAAGGAAGCAATGCAGAGGGGCGAGACAGCCACGGGTATAGCACAAGCCGAAAGAGATCAACTCCAAAAACAGATAGATGAGTTGAAGAGACAAGTCAAGGCACTGCTGACGCCGACCCCGAATAACGACAACGAAAAACTACTGGCGGAAATGAAGGAGATTCAGCAAAACATCAAACGAGAAGTGGAACAGATGACAGCGTTGAAGCGGGACAACGAAGAAATACTACGTACCATAATAGCGGAGAGGGAGCGGCTAAAAGCTGAAACGAAATCAACTCAAAACAAAATAACAGAAGCCATGCAAGAAACCACAAAGAAGCCGCAAGAAACCCAACAAAAAACCGAGCCGAAGCCACAAGATAAAACCAGCAGCCGAACCACGACGCCCGAAACATCCAAGGGGAAATCAACATCCCGCCAGACAGCCGAAGAAAGACAAGATGAGGAACCCTTCGACGTCAACAAGTGGATGGCACAGGAACCTACCCAGGAGGAAAAGGAGGAGTACATAGAAGCAGAAAAGAAACGGGCAAGGCAAGAGGAACTCAGGCACGAGGAATACATCAGGAGACAGGAAGCAAAAGGAAAGAAGGTGAAGAAACTCAAGGGGAAACCCATAGAATACCCGAAGATATTCTCTGACTATGATACCGGCATTGAGTACTATATCGAGGACGGAGAGATCGTCCCATGGCTGACAACAGAGGAAACAATCGAAAAACAGCAAGAACTCCAAGACATAAGGGAAAGACAGCGCAAGGAGGTAAATAGCATGGAAAAGCTTCTACGGGCATTACACAGAACAGGAGGCAAAAATACTAAATAAAAAGTCCTTTTAAGGACTGCAACCAGTCAAGCAAAGAGCCTGCGCCAACAAAGAAAACAACAAGAGGAAACATGCACAAAGGACAGCCGCCGACCGATCCCCCAGCTTACGATGCATGGAATTGGATAACGAAAAGTCCTTATAAGGACTGCAGCCAGTCAAGCCAGACGAGCCAGGAGCCTACACCAACAAAGAAAACCACAAGAACAGACGAGCACAAAGGATAGCCGCCGACCGATCCCCCAGCTGACGTCACAGACACAAACGATACATAACCAGTCCGAGATAGGACCCACAAGACAAGAATTAGGGTGAATAAACCCACAAAAACCACGGACCTCAACAATAACCACAGCTGATGAAGCAGGTTAGACGAGGCCGAATTTGGAATTTTTGTTTTTGAAAATTGGAATTGGAATTGGAAATCTGTATCTAGCCGTGTATGCCTGGAGTGAAATTGTGCGAATGCAAAAGTCGGCGACAAGGCCTAGAACTGAGATCAAGATTCAACAAGTGAAATTGTGCGAATGCAAAAGTCGGCGACAAGGCCTAGAATTGAGATCAAGATACAACAAGTGAAATTGTGCGAATGCAAAAGTCGGCGACAAGGCCTAGAACTGAGATCAAGATTCAACAAGTCAAATGTAATGAGAGATCATCCATGAATACAACCCCACCACCCACCCCCAAAAAAATGCACCAATGCCTAAAATAGTGTGTCATGAGTTAACCTGGACTTTTCTGCCCACCTGCAAATATGTTTTTATATAAAATAGTTATTCTTTTTGCTGACCCCAGCCCCCGTTATGTTGAATATATTTGGTAGTACTTAGTGATGTCACAACGCCTGTCTGTTATTTATGTATAATTCATATAATTAGTCTGTCAATAAACTTATGTCGATATTGTTCTTAATTTTAATTTATGAGTTCATTTACACTTTAACGTATGTCTTCCCTGTGGCTGATACCATCCTTGTAGCAATCTTTTGTAAGAAATTGTACACCGTACGATCCTGTGTCTAAAAGAATCCTGGAATTTTCTAACTCTATTTTTGTTTTTGCTAACGGAGGAAGGTCCTAGAGTTTCTCTTACTTCTTTTTGATCCGTTTCTTCTTTGGCCCTAAAATGGTCAGTGTTACGCTATATTCACCCTTATTCACCGGGAAACACGAAGTTGTTCTTCCATTCTTCCATGTGTTTTTGCCTCTTTTAATCTGTTTGTGTTTTTCCGTTCCTAATGAAGATTTGTATAATCGACATGTTGCTCGTTTTGTCAAAGTATACTTCTTTTTTTTTAAATTTATTGTTTCTTTGGATTGGTCCCCCCCCCCCCCCCCCCCCCCTCCTTTCACCTTCCGCCTCCTTTGTTACTTATGTCCACCATTGTGGAGTTGTACGGTATGTACACTGTGTCCCTGTTTATTATGTTTCACTTTTCGATGAATTTACACATACCTAACTGATTGTATTTCCTAAACTATAAATACACCAGCAAAAGTCAAGGGGAATTCCCGTTCTTGCAACTCCTGGCACAACGACGTATATTCCAGGAACTGTGTAATGTGAGAGAAAATAAGATACGTAGTTGGCCTATCTGAATTCTGAGATTAGTTGACTTTGTACCTTGAACTCAATGTATGTGTCTAGATGTGTGAGTGTTTGGGAGGGTGGATAGGTGGGTGGGTGTGTTTTATTTTGTCTATGTGCGTGTGTTTATATGGGTGTATGTGTGTTTGTGTGTATGTGTGTCCATGTGTATGCATGTGTATATGTATGTGTGTGTATGTGTGCATGATGCTATATATGTTTGTGTGTATATATGTGTGTGTACGTGTATATGTTTATATGTTTATATGTATGTATGTGCGTGTGTGTGTGTATGTTCATGTATGTATGTGTATATGTTTGTGTGGGTATGTGTGCATGCATGCAGTATATGCGAGGGAGTGTGTATTAGTATGTTATTGAGTGTGTGCATAACTGTGAGAGTTTGTCCAAATGATGTAAGTATTTATGCAGGTATGAGTGCGTGTGTGTTTATGAATGTGCATGTGTACGTGTGTCTGTCTGTCTCATAATAAAAATTAAATTTACAGCCACATATTAACATTAGTTCTATATAGTTGCGTTTGTTGCATGTCATTTATAGAACGTCGCAATCAACCCCAACTAGGTGGTCTGCTTCCAAAAGTCTTGCGGTTGATTTCGAGCCCGTTTTGCGGGATTGTGAATTGCGTACACTGTTCCTTTTCTTTAGACGTTAAAGTAACTTGACCGCAATTCTCCAGGTGTCGCCGAGGCGTGGACACGTAGCGGTCACTTTCTGTTTGGTCAGAGATGGCAGAAGTGGGGTCAGCAGACGATGACAGACTTAAGACGAGAAGGTCAGCGGATGTTATAATCATTGGAGCTGGTCTCAGTGGTAGGTGGTTGTTGTCTTACACTGTTGCTGGGGTCACAGTGGGAGGTGGTTATGGTAGTTGTTGTACATCGTTGCCGGGGTCTCCGTGGGAGGTGGTTATGGTAGTTGTACATCGTTACCGGGGTCTCAGTGGTAGGTGGTTATGGTAGTTGTTGTACATCGTTGCGGGGTCTCAGTGGGAGGTGGTTATGGTAGTTGTTGTGTATCGTTGCGGGGTCTCAGTGCGAGGTGGTTATGGTAGTTGTTGTACATCGTTGCCGGGGTCTCAGTGGGAGGTGGTTATGGTAGTTGTTGTACATCGTTGCGGGGTCTCAGTGGGAGGTGGTTATGGTAGTTGTTGTACATCGTTGCCGGGGTCTCCGTGGGAGGTGGTTATGGTAGTTGTTGGACATCGTTTCCGGGGTCTCCGTGGGAGGTGGTTATGGTAGTTGTACTTCGTTGCCGGGGTCTCAGTGGGAGGTGGTTATGGTAGTTGTTGTGTATCGTTGCCGGGGTCTCAGTGGGAGGTGGTTATGGTAGTTGTTGTGTATCGTTGCCGGGGTCTCAGTGGGAGGTGGTTGTTGTCTTACACTGTTGCTGGGGTCACAGTGGGAGGTGGTTATGGTAGTTGTACATCGTTGCCAGGGTCTCAGTGGGAGGTGGTTATGGTAGTTGTACATCGTTGCCAGGGTCTCCGTGGGAGGTGGTTATGGTAGTTGTACATCGTTGCTGGGGTCTCAGTGGGAGGTGGTTATGGTAGTTGTACATCGTTGCCAGGGTCTCAGTGGGAGGTGGTTATGGTAGTTGTTGTACATCGTTGCTGGGGTCTCAGTGCGAGGTGGTTATGGTAGTTGTTAGACATCGTTGCCGGGGTCTCAGTGGGAGGTGGTTATGGTAGTTGTTGTGTATCGTTGCCGGGGTCTCAGTGGGAGGTGGTTGTTGTCTTACACTGTTGCTGGGGTCACAGTGGGAGGTGGTTATGGTAGTTGTACATCGTTGCCAGGGTCTCAGTGGGAGGTGGTTATGGTAGTTGTACATCGTTGCCAGGGTCTCCGTGGGAGGTGGTTATGGTAGTTGTACATCGTTGCTGGGGTCTCAGTGGGAGGTGGTTATGGTAGTTGTACATCGTTGCCAGGGTCTCAGTGGGAGGTGGTTATGGTAGTTGTTGTACATCGTTGCTGGGGTCTCAGTGCGAGGTGGTTATGGTAGTTGTTAGACATCGTTGCCGGGGTCTCAGTGGGAGGTGGTTATGGTAGTTGTACATCGTTGCCAGGGTCTCAGTGGGAGGTGGTTATGTAGTTGTACATCGTTGCCAGGGTCTCAGTGGGAGATGGTTATGGTAGTTGTTGTACATCGTTGCTGGGGTCTCAGTGCGAGGTGGTTATGGTAGTTGTTGTACATCGTTGCCGGGGGTTTCCGTGGGAGGTGGTTATGGTAGTGTTTGTACATCGTTGCCGGGGTCTCAGTGGGAGGTGGTTATGGTAGTTGTTGTACATCGTTGCCGGGGGTCTCAGTGGGAGGTGGTTATGGTAGTTGTTGTACATCGTTGCCGGGGTCTCAGTGGGAGGTGGTTATGGTAGTTGTTGTACATCGTTGCTGGGGTCTCAGTGGGAGGTGGTTATGGTAGTTGTTGTACATCGTTGCCGGGGTTTCCGTGGGAGGTGGTTATGGTAGTTGTTGTACATTGTTGCCGGGGTCTCAGTGGGAGGTGGTTATGGTAGTTGTTGTACATCGTTGCCGGGGTCTCAGTGGGAGGTGGTTATGGTAGTTGTACATCGTTGCCAGGGTCTCAGTGGGAGGTGGTTATGGTAGTTGTACGTCGTTGCCAGGGTCTCAGTGGGAGGTGGTTATGGTAGTTGTTGTACATCGTTGCTGGGGTCTCAGTGCGAGGTGGTTATGGTAGTTGTTGTACATCGTTGCCGGGGTTTCCGTGGGAGGTGGTTATGGTAGTTGTTGTACATCGTTGCCGGGGTCTCAGTGGGAGGTGGTTATGGTAGTTGTTGTACATCGTTGCTGGGGTCTCAGTGGGAGGTGGTTATGGTAGTTGTTGTACATCGTTGCCGGGGTTTCCGTGGGAGGTGGTTATGGTAGTTGTTGTACATTGTTGCCGGGGTCTCAGTGGGAGGTGGTTATGGTAGTTGTTGTACATCGTTGCCGGGGTCTCAGTGGGAGGTGGTTATGGTAGTTGTTGTACATCGTTACCGGGGTCTCAGTGGGAGGTGGTTATGGTAGTTGTTGTACATCGTTGCCGTGGTCTCAGTGGGAGGTGGTTATGGTAGTTGTTGTACATCGTTGCCGGGGTCTCAGTGGGAGGTGGTTATGGTAGTTGTACATCGTTGCCGGGGTCTCAATGGGAGGTGGTTATGGTAGTTGTTGTACATCGTTGCCGGGGGTCTCAGTGGGAGGTGGTTATGGTAGTTGTACATCGTTGCTGTGGTCTCAGTGGGAGGTGGTTATTGTAGTTGTTGTACATCGTTGCCGGGGTCTCAGTGGGAGGTGGTTATGGTAGTTGTTGTACATCGTTACTGGGGTCTCAGTGGGAGGTGGTTATGGTAGTTGTTGTACATCGTTGCCGGGGTCTCAGTGGGAGGTGGTTATGGTAGTTGTTGTACATTGTTTCCGGGGTCTCAGTGGGAGGTGGTTATGGTAGTTGTTGTACATCGTTGCCAGGGTCTCAGTGGGAGGTGGTTATGGTAGTTGTTGTACATCGTTGCCGGGGTCTCAGTGGGAGGTGGTTATGGTAATTTTGTACATCGTTGCCGGGGGTCTCAGTGGGAGGTGGTTATGGTAGTTGTTGTACATTGTTGCCGGGGTCTCCGTGCGAGGTGGTTATGGTAGTTGTTGTACATCGTTGCCGAGGTCTCAGTGCGAGGTGGTTATGATAGTTGTTGTACATCGTTGCCGGGGTCTCAGTGCGAGGTGGTTATGGTAGTTGTTGTACATCGTTGCCGGGGTCTCAGTGCGAGGTGGTTATGGTAGTTGTTGTACATCGTTGCCGGGGTCTCAGTGCGAGGTGTTATGGTAGTTGTTGTACA
This sequence comes from Cepaea nemoralis, assembly GCA_014155875.1. Taxonomy (NCBI): domain Eukaryota; kingdom Metazoa; phylum Mollusca; class Gastropoda; order Stylommatophora; family Helicidae; genus Cepaea; species Cepaea nemoralis. The sequence goes on along the minus strand of JACEFZ010020851.1, from coordinate 550,216 downwards.
TCGTTGCCGGGGTCTCAGTGCGAGGTGGTTATGGTAGTTGTTGTACATCGTTGCCGGGGTCTCAGTGGGAGGTGTTTATGGTAGTTGTTGTACATCGTTTGCGGGGTGTTAGTGCGAGGTGGTTATGGTAGTTGTTGTCTTACACTGTTGCCAGGGTCTCAGTGCGAGGTGGTTGTTGTACATGGTTGCAGGGACCTGTCAATGTGGGTGGTGATTATGTGATTGTGGTTGTTGTTTTACATGGCTGCCGGGGTCTGTCAGTGTTGATGGTCATTTTTTTTTTTTTGCGATCGCTCGCTCTGAACTCAAGTGTAGTCCATACACACTACTTCTAATAGTGCTGGACTGAATTTCTCGTGTGGATTAGCTTTACCTATTAGTAGTGTCTCTCGCCATCAGGCGAACCCACTCCGACCTCAGAGGTATTTGATGTTGCTGATGTGGTATGTTACTGTTGTGAAGGTAGTTTGCTATCGTTGATGTGGTGTATTGGTTCAGGTGTTGTAGATTGTTGTTGATTTAGTGTTGTTGGTTTATTCATACCGGTGGTAAATAAGTAAAAATCAGGTCTTAGTCAGATATGGCTGAGCTACCGTATAACAGTAGACGGTACTACCTGGTTTCTGTTAGCGCCGAACATTGGGCGGCGCTTACCAAACCCGACACCCCACATTCTGCCAACGGCTTCGGGCAGAAGAGCGCAATGGGGAGGGTACAAACCTTATCCTGGTGCGAGGGATTGCAACCTAAAGACTAAATGTCATGGCAAGTCAGACCTGGACCTAAGCTTTGGTTGGCAGCTGGTCTAGGATCGAAGCTCCGACAGGCGGACAGTTAGAGCATTGCTTTGCTGATGCGGCAACTTCTGCAGCTTGTCTTGTTCCAGACGTATTGGTGTTAACTTTCCTCTGGAGTAAACTAGACAGGCCGAGAGAGTGATGATGCTCCATGCGCAACACATGGTCTCAAAATTCTATTGTTGTAGCACAATGTAACAAGCTATCGTCTGTCAGCAAGACAGCAAGGTGCCAATAGTTTGTAGATGTCAATGGATGACACGGTTGGGTGTTGTACGATAGTGATGTCACCAACAGGATGCTTCAAACGTTTAAGATTCACAGTATGAGCGACAATGCATGTGATAGATCATCAATGATCGATACAGGGGATAGCTGATTGATGGATTGGCTGTTTAATTGATTATTTGACTGACTGCTCAACTAATCAATTGGTTGACTTTTTATTGATTACTTGAAATATTATTTGATTTATACCACGACCTAATGTTGTATGATTGGTGGTCTCACATTTTGATTGCTTGGCTGATTGTTTGACTTATTGCTTGACTGATTGTTTGACTGATTGCTTGGCTAATTCTTTGACTGATTCTTTGACTGATTGTTTGACTGATTGTTTGACTGATTGTTTGACTGAATCCTTGAATGATTATTTGGTTTATCGTTGGACTGACTGATTGGTGTACTGGTCTTCAGGTTTGACAGCCGCTCGATCCCTGCAAAAGTCCAACATTGATGTGCTGGTGCTGGAGGCACGAGACCGAGTGGGAGGCCGTATGCATACAGTCCAGGTCAGTGCCATCACTGGCCGGGTTGTCGTACAGTCCATGTCGGTGGCATCAAGTGCCAGGTATCGTATAGTCCCTGTCAGTGGCATCAAGTGCCAGGTGTCGTACACTGCGTTAGCACATCCTGTCACTGACTAACCGGGGCGGCTAGAATCAGAGACGTTACACACATTAATAGTGTCACTCATCATCATCATCACGTGTTCTGCCGACTGGCATGCACAGAGATCTCTGTATAGATCTCGGTCCTTGATGTCTCTTATCAACTCTGCCGATGATGTGCCTCCATGCCACTGTTCCAGTCCATCCAGCATCACGCCTCTAAGTATGCCTCTGCAGCTTCTCCTACTGATCATTTCAGTCGATGTTTTCCAATGTAATATGCCCTCATTGAACAACTAAAGAACGTTATTTGTATCTTTCATACTGTCGTTTATATTGTTATACTGTCATTAGACTTGTTGAAGCAATCGCTGTTAGTACTCTGGCAGTTCATGGTGTCATAACATTCGCATTACGAACCCCTTCTCCATTGCTTCTAAGCTCTTCCTATTTTGTTAACTATCTTCCCATGATCCATTGCCAGACCAGGTTCTATATAACCTTCCTGTACTCTTTTTCTGACATTCAACGATGGCAAACTACTGAACATAAACTTGCCAAGAAATCACAAACAGCCAACAAATGCCGGGGTTGACTGCGACGTCATGTAAATAATATGCTACTAGCTTGTTAAACTCCTTATCTGACATTTAACGATGATTGCTTATTTTATAACACATTTTTCGTGTTCTGAAATGCAGCTTTTACCCGACAAATACTATTCAAAATGTCTAACACAAGTTAAACAGTTCTATTAACTGAAAATCGATAAACAGTTCGATTTAATTACATCGTGCATCTAAAATAGAAAAGTTGAGGTAAAGGGTGTCCCACAAGCATTTTTCGGGACGTTGAATTGTTTAAACAAAGACCAGGACATTCCCGGATGGTGTTCCGGAAAAGCAGGACGTAAGGCAACAATAGTGGTATATTCATCACTCAACATACGGTCTCTGACATTACACTAGCTCAAACACAGGCAGAAGTCAGGTCTACCAAGTGTAGCTCATTATGTCACAGACATCACTGCTCAGATGTGACATGACGTTTTCTTCTGCAGCCATAAGCAGCTTCGCCAAGACCTAGCCTCGCCATCCACGAGAAGAAGCCGTGAAGTGACAGGAGTTGTGTTATATACTGCACGGAAGAGTTACCACAACGGAAGATCTTATTCCAGGACATAGACTGGCCCTTAGGCAATACCGCACGTAGATACCACCAACCCGTCTCTCTCTCTCTCTCTCTCTCTCTCTCTCTCTCTCTCTCTCTATATATATATATATATATATATATATGATTGTAGGAGGGTCTAACTACGGATCTACTGTGCGGCGCATGTCTCTATACACACAATATTGCATGGCCAACATGGGGGCAGGCCAGGGTCTACATTATCTAAGCAGAGTTGATGGCGACGTCCCACAAACAACATGCAACATTTCATAATCAATGTCCCACAAACAACATGCAACATTTCATAATCAATGTCCCACAAACAACATGCAACATTTCATAATCAACGTCCCACAAACAACATGCAACATTTCATAATCAACGTCCCACAAACAACATGCAACATTTCATAATCAACATCCCACAAATAACATGCAACATTTCATAATCAACGTCCCACAAACAACATGCAACATTTCATAATCAACGTCCCACAAACAACATGCAACATTTCATAATCAACGTCCCACAAACAACAAGCAAAATGTCATTATCACAGACAACAGACCTCCGTTAAAAGCTCCTAGTACAGCCTTCTTCTATCATCCTGTATGGTGTATTCCTTTAAGGTGTTAGACAGTTGCCACAATAGTCATCAGTATGTTATTAATCATGTAATAATGACGTTAGCACATTTCCCATGAATTTCTAATGCTCATGTGTGATGTATTAAAGAAATAATTAATTAAAATTGTTAGACGGGCCAATGTGCCAATTTCTTGACCCTCTGAAAATGAAACACGTTCGTTCCACGTTGATCAAGAAATTACGCCTGTCACACACCTGAACTAACACTTATGATACATGAGCAGTAATTGTGTAAAACCTTGTATAGCGACGTAGTTGTCGGAAATGTCCGTAGATGAATGACAGGAGAAATACGTAAAGACATCTCACCAGTCGGAATATGTCGGAAATGTCCGTAGACCAATGACAAGACACAGCAACAAATATAAAAACACATCTCACCTGATAGAATATGCCGTAAATTGTCATGCGACACATTCGTCTCAGCATCATCGAGACTACAACAACAATTACTACTCTACTACTACTACTACTACTACTACTACTACTACTACTACTACTACTACTACTACTACTACTACTACTACAACTGTTACTACTACTACTACTACTTCTACTGCTGCTACTACTACTACTGCTACTACTACTACTACTACTACTACTACTACTACTACTACTACTACTACTACTACTACTACTACTACTACTTCTACTAACTACTACTACTACTACTACTACTACTACTACTACTATTACTTCTTCTACTATTACTACTGCTGCTGCTACTACTACTACTACTACTACTACTACTACTACTACTACTACTACTACTACTACTACTACTACTACTACTACTACTACTACTACTACTACTACTACTTGTTCTTATCACTAACACAATAAATTCGCCACCATCATGGAGTAGTTTTGCCACTAAACGACCATCCGCCAAACACGTCAACTGTAAACAAAATTATCATCAGAACAAGATGGCCAGGTACGTGGACCTCGGAGCAGCCTATGTGGGGCCACATCAGAAACGAGTGCTGAAGCTTTTACGAGAATTTGGCCTGAAAACTTTCCGGACCAATGAGAAAGAGGATCTGTTATATTATGAGAAGGTGAGTGTTGCGGTGTCTCGGTGTGGACAAGTGTGTGTGGGTGGTGTCTCAGTGTGGACAAGTGTGTGTGGGTGGTGTCTCAGTGTGGACAAGTGTGTGTGGATGGTTTTCTTGGTGTGGACAAGTGTGTGTGGATGTTGTCTCGGTGTCGACAAGTGTGTGTGGATGGTGTCTCGGTGTGGACAAGTGTGTGTGGATGGTGTCTCGGTGTGGACAAGTGTGTGTGGATGGTGTCTCGGTGTGGACACGTGTGTGTGGATGTTGTCTCGGTGTCGACAAGTGTGTGTGGATGGTGTCTCGGTGTGGACAAGTGTCTGTGGATGGTGTCTCGGTGTGGACAAGTGTCTGTGGATGGTGTCTCGGTGTGGACAAGTGTGTGTGGATGGGTTTTCTCGGTGTGGAAAAGTGTCTGTGGATGGTGTCTCGGTGTTTGACAAGTGTGTGTGGATGGTGTCTCGGTGTGGACAAGTGTGTGTGGATGGTGTCTCGGTGTGGACATGTGTATGTGGATGGTGTCTCGGTGTGGACAAGTGTGTGTGGATGGTTTTCTTGGTGTGGACAAGTGTCTGTGGATGGTGTCTCGGTGTTTGTCAAGTGTGTGTGGATGGTGTCTCGGTGTGGACAAGTGTGTGTGGATGGGTTTTCTCGGTGTGGACAAGTGTCTGTGGATGGTGTCTCGGTGTTTGACAAGTGTGTGTGGATGGTGTCTCGGTGTAGACAAGTGTGTGTGGATGGTGTCTCGGTGTGGACAAGTGTGTGTGGATGGTGTCTCGGTGTGGACAAGTGTGTGTGGATGGTGTCTCGATGTGGACAAGTGTGTGTGGACGATGTCTTGGTGTGAACAAGTGTCTGTGTTGACAGTGTCACGTTCTTAGCTGGTTGCTGTGTTTGTGTGTGTGGCTACAATTTACTCCGTGAGAAAGCCTAAGTGATTTAAACGTCAAATGTCCTGTCTGTGACTGCGGCAAATTATATATATACATGTGTGACCTGGCCTGGAGACAAATCGGGTACATGGTACTGACCCACACTTGTATAGATCAATGGACACTCGGTGTGTGACCTGGCCTGTTTCACCTTGACCATCTTGTTTTCTCACAGCATGTTATAGTGCCCATGCAAGCCAGGGTCAGCCAGAGTCAGGCTGGGAATCCGGGTCAGCCAGGGTCAGCCAGGGTCATGCTGGGAATCCGGGTCAGCCATGGTCAGGCTGGGAATCTAGGTCAGCCAGGAAACAAATCCTCGTCTCTTTCTGATTCGACCACCGGACACCACGGAGTTTTATATATTTCATTGTAATGTTTTTTGTCCACTTTCGTGCAGGGAAAATCCACCAGGTTCAAGTCGGTATTTCCACCAATCGGCAGCCTCCTGTCCTGGCTGGACATGAACAACATGCTGCGCTTGTTTGACAAGATGAGCAAGGAGGTGTGTTGTTGTTGTGGTTGACAAGATGAGCAAGGAGTTGTGTTGTAGCAGCTGTCGTTATTGTTGTTGTTATTGTTGTTGTTGTTGTTATTGTATGACAAGATGAGCAAGGAGGTGTGTTGTTGCAGCTGTCGTTATTGTTGTTGTTGTTGTTATTGTTATTGTATGACAAGATGAGCAAGGAGTTGTGTTGTTGCAGCTGTCGTTATTGTTGTTGTTATTGTTGTTGTTAGTTGTATGACAAGATTAGCAAGGAGGTGTGTTGCTGCAGCTGTCGTTATTGTCGTTGTCGTTGTTGTTGTTGTTGTTGTTGTTGTTGTTGTTGTTGTTGTTGTTGTGTTTGCACCACAATGACCATCGACGCTCCAGCAGTCACTGCCAGCTGCCTTTTCAGTATCACGTGATTGTATTTATCAGCATGTGCCTTGCCGACTGTACTACAAAGGCATTAGCTAACATTGAATGTGGAAAGGTGGGAGGGGTTGCAATCATGTATTTATCAGTCAGCAGTCAATTAGAAGAGATCCGTTAGAGATCATCGTGACAGCTGGAAAGATCAATGGGAAAAGAGGCAGAAGCAAACCATGAGAAATGATGCTGGATGGATTGAGGCAGTGCCATGGAGGAATATCATCAGCAGAGTTGACCCAGAACACCAAAGGCCGAGATCTGTGGAGAGCCATGAATGCCTACGCCAGCTGGCAGAGCACATGATAATGATTAGTTAATGATCGATCATCAAGTCGAACCACGTGGTGGGTATGGGCGCTGGGCACTTCACTACCACGGCTCCTTCTGCTGTGAGTGTTTGTGTGTGTGTGTGTGTGTGTGTGTGTGTGTGTGGGTGTTTGTGTCTGTATTCTTCATTTGTTTCCTATGTAGTTTGCCCCGCATTTTCTGTAGTTTCCAACACCATTGTCTCCTTCTGCCTTTCTGTATCCTTGAATGAAAACAATTATGAGACCTATGGTGCTATCTCAATGGTTTGATACCAATTATGTCCGTATTCCATAGTTGTAGGTTCATGTGTATGACAGACATGACTAATGAAGACACTTTTTTTGGAGTGTCTAGTTCAGTGGTTCTCAACCTTTTTTGGCCCGTGCCCCCCTTCACCATATTTTCAGAACGCCATTCCCCCCTTTCGTATTTCCTACCTAAAAATCCCGGCCCCGCCCCTACACAGTATACGCAAAAATGGAAGCTAAATTTAATAGCACATACTAAAGCAAGTCTAGACGTCCACATAAAACATGATTTGTGGGTCTACTTACTTTATAAATTGAATTTTAGAAGGGTGAGACGTACAGAACCGTACAGTATGAAGGGAAAAATAATATCGAGTAATCGGTTCCTTTATTAACGCGATCTTGAAATAATCTTAATTCTCCCCCCCCCCCCCCCCCAGGAAACCCTAAAATTCCCCCCTAGGGGGGAATTCCCCACCGGTTGAGAACCACTGGTCTAGTTGGTCATGCGTCGAAGTACACTTGTTCCTGCAGCGAGGCGCTGTCGCCATTTGGAGGTGACAGGTTCGAATCCCGGTTAGTAACTATGGCTTTCAAATTGTATATTGTCTAGTGCAGGGGTCACCAAACTACGGCCCGCGGGCCGGATCCGGCACGCGACGTCATTTCATCCGGCCCGCCGTGGGTAATCGAACTTGCTTGATAGACCGTATGAAAAACGAGACGTTGTGATACAATTTAAATGCAAATATTATGTTTAGAATAATAGGAGATCTTCACACGTGCGGAGACCTCATGGCTGCACTAGGCTGTTTATTTAGGCGGCCTTATTTATATATTTTGCAAACCTTATTATGAGATATATTCTATTACCAAATGAAGCCGCCTGCCGCGGCTCTACAAGAGTATGGAGTAGCATATCCCATGATACCCTGGTAAAAAAAATGCATAGGATGCTGGGATGTTGTGTTGGCGTGCCTATAAGAGCCCAGTCACGCCATGTTCCCGCCTCTTTGGCCTTGAGAACAACTGAGGCCGAAGAGATGCTAATGTCTAATTTTCAACAGAGGGTTTGAACTCATCCCTCTGAGCCACTACAAAGCAGATGGGCGAACATGCCCCAGGCACGGCCGAGCGTGGCCACTGTTTTTTTCCAGTCCTCAGTTGAGAGGGCAGACAGACCCTTTGAAGATCCAAAAGATCCAAGAGGATATTGATTGTGGATTGACGATTATCTGCTGTGGGGTGAGTTTTGAATGAACCTTCATAGTTTAAATAGGAATATAGGAATATAATAGCTATGTCTGTGCCTGAGAACAATAATGGAGGGGTATATGCCTGGGAAGAGAGGAAGAGGAAGGCCAAAGAGAAGATGGGTGCAGGATGTGGCGGATGATCTCCAGATGGATGTATCTGAAGCGGGACATCTTGCTTATGATCGAGGGGTTTTCCGGAAGGTTGTTATGGCTGCGAGGTTCTGCAAAGGACATACTACTGAATGAATGACCTTTGTTCCATCTTGTTGTCTGATAATTGCTGGTGTTGTTTATCAGACTACAGTTACAGTGTTGGATGATTATCCATGCTGTGATGAGGATCACTGGTACTGTATTGGATGACCACTCATGCTGTGATGGAAGATCACTGGTACTGTGAAGGATGATCATGTGTATGTTTATTCATGGGGATGCCTATTTTGTCATTTCATCTAATCATGAATTTTATTTATTAGGGCATTGGCATTATTAATCAGATGTTGTTGTATCTTTTTAATTACATTATTCTGATTCCCTGTACACGGACCTGAATTTCTTCTGATATCTCTAAATCGTTGTTTTCTTTTTAACCATAGAATGAGATTATCTTTGTCTTCTTATTCCTCTCTTCTTCTACGACCCATGAGCAGTAGGCGTTGTGCTATTATCTCCATCATCTCTGTGCGATTACACAAAGGTACCTATAAACTGTATATGTACCTTTGATGAGCCGTAGCTTCACCAGTGACCCCTAGTCCTCTGCTTTTCTTGTGTTTCAATAGGATTTTAATTATGTTTCTAATTTAATGTCTTTTTTTTCATTTTCAGCTCCCGTGTACTTCACCCTTAATTATGGCTACTAGGAAAAGAAAAGTGGACGCCGAGTGTCGATTTTTCAATGAAGAATGGGGAGTAAAGTACTTCTTTGTGGAAACAAAGGACCAGAAAACCAGTTGCGTAATATGCAGCGAAAGTGTTGCCGTTTTGAAAGAGTACAATCTTCGGCGTCACTACGAAACAAAACATCTATCAACATATTAAAAGTTTTCTGGAAAGTTACGCTCTGGGAAATATGAGACCATTAAACGTGGTTTTGAAACACAAAGAAATCTCTTCACGAGAAAATTTGCTGAAAATGAATCTGTCACTCGTACAAGTTACAAAACAGTGCATAAGATGGCAGAACGAGGAAAACCGTTTACTGATGGCAACTTCATCAAAGAGTGTATGATCGAAGCAGCAAATGACTTGTGTCCTGAGAAAGCCGATTTGTTTGGAACTATCAGCCTTTCGGCAAGTTCAGTTGTGCGGAGAACAGAAGAACTTGGAGAGAACATAGTGCTACAGATACGCGAGAAAGCTAGGAACTTGTGGTATTCTCTGGCGCTGGATGAGTCTACTGATCTCTCGAGAACGTCACAACTTCTCGTGTTCATTCGTGGTGTCAATTTGGACTTTCAGATATCGGAAGAGTTGGCATCCGTTTGCAGCATGCATGGAACAACAACTGGGAAAGTCATTTTCGTGGAAGTGCAAACAATTTTGCAAGACTATAACCTTCAGTGGAATCAGCTTCTAGGTGTTACAGTTGATGGAAGGGAAAAAAACATGGCTGGAGTGAGGAAGGGTCTGGTGGGGCAGATCAGGACTCAGTTGGAAGATTTGCAAATTCCGGGCGCTCTGTTTATACACTGCATCCTACATCAGCAAGTACTCTGTGGGAAAGACTTAGATATTTATTGTGTACTGAAACCAGTCGTTTCTGCTGTGAACTTCATTCGGGAACACGCACTCATTCACCGTCAGTTCTAGGCTTTTCTTGAAGAAATTGATTCTGAATTCTGTGACTTGCCTTATCACACATCAGTCAGGTGGCTCAGCTGCGGTAAAGTCCTGCTTCGTTTTTACAAGCTCCGAAACGACATAGATGTTTTCCTCACTGAAAAAGATATAGCTGATTCACAGCTGTCAGATCCTACCTGGCTGTCAAAGTTGTCATTTTTGGTCGACATGAATGAACTGAACTTGAAACTTCAGGGAAAGGATTACCTCGTCTGTGATCTCTACAGAACCATCAAAGGATTTTCGGAGAAAGCTGTCATTATTGGAAGCACAACTGGAAGGAAAAAACCTTTCTCATTTTCATTGTTTCAAAGAGTTTGGAGAGATTTTCAGATCTTGACAGAATTGAGAGTGACATTCTTCTATTCTAGAATCCGTTTGATTTTAACCTTGATGATGTGCCAGTTGAACTACAGTTGGAGCTCATTGATTTGCAAGCAAATGGCTTGTTGAAAGAGAAGCACAGAGAAGGAAGTACCGCTGCTTACCTGATGTTGAGTTTCCGAAACTTAAGATATTTGCCGCTGGTATGGCATCAGTGTTTGGAACAACTTATGTCTGTGAGCAAACATTTTCAAAAATGAAGTCTGTGAAGTCACCATATCGAAATAGATTGACTGATGAACATTTGAAAGCAATTCTCTTGATTGGATGCAGCAATTCCAAACCAAACATTGATGGTATTTTGAAAGCCACACGTCAGTTTCACAAATCTCACTAACCTCTTTTGCTGCTTAGTTTGTGAGATTCGGATATGTGCACACTAGGTCTGATGTAACTATCTTTTTGCTAACGTAGCTTTCTTTGATAACTTTGTTTAGTAAATAAATATGTTGGTTGTCTTTGTTGTGTGTGTGTGTGTGTGTGTGTGTGTGTGTGTTTGTGTGTGTGTGTGTGTGTGTGTGCGCGCATTGCACGCCCTTCCCATGATTAACTTAGTTTTTCGTCTTGTTTCCAAGAGCGTTCGTTCTAGCTTGCAATTATTGTTAAAGTTAGTTGCATATCCTTTACAGGACGTTTGCAGTCAACACAAGCATTATTTGCTGTGGTTGATGTCTTGGCAAGTTTACGTTCAGTAGTTTACCATTGCTTTCTGAACGACCGGTACCCATAACACAGCGTAAAAACAAGCGCAACGTTGTCTGCTGCCAAATCACCCGCATCTGTGTTTCGAACCTCGGTATACGGATTACGAACCGCGTCCGTAAGACCTTCGCCACGGAGGGGGCGCGAGTATTGTACAGAATGACTATCCGGCCCGCGCTCGTCATTTTTGTCAGTTATCCGGCCCGCCGTGAAAAAAGTTTGGTCTAGTGCGACCTCTAGTCTCTACTTCTTTCTTCTCCTTCTGTGAGCGCGAAATAATACTATGTGTGTTTATTTATGTAACTGTGTCCATGAATGGAGAGACTAGAGCGTTCTGTCTGCCAGTCATTGGTCTGCCAGTCACACACAACTGGTGTGTGTTTGTGATGTTTAAGTTCACACAATAGTTTGCTTTTCGTTGATGACGACTTTGATCGAAACATTCGCCCGTATCTGAGTATGCGTGCGTGCCTTCGTGCGTGTGTGTGCTTGCATGCGTGTGAGTGTGTGTGTGTGTGCGTGTGCGTCTGCGTGCCCTACACGAGAGAAAGTATATGTAGTAGTGACAACTGACAATGTCAAAGGTATAGTAACTTTGCTCTACACGAGAGAAAGTATACGTAGTTGTGACACCTGACTGTCAATGTTGCCCATCATCCACGAGCAGATCCCACGGGAGGCGCCCTGGACGGCTGCACGAGCCGAGGAATGGGATAAGATGACCGTCCAACAGTTCATCAACCAGCACGCCTGGACCAAGTGAGTACTGTAGTTGAATCACATATCACAGGCCATGTTAGTACTGTAGGTGAATCACATATCACAGGCCATGTTAGTACTGTAGGGGAATCACATATCACAGGCCATGTTAGTACTTTAGGGGAATCACATATCACAGGCCATGTTAGTACTGTAGGGGAATCACATATCACAGGCCATGTTAGTACTTAGGTGAATCACATATCACAGGCCATGTTAGTACTGTAGGGGAATCACATATCACAGGCCATGTTAGTACTGTAGGGGAATCACATATCACAGGCCATGTTAGTATTGTAGGTGAATCATATATCACAGGCCATGTTAGTACTGTAGGTGAATCAAATATCACAGGCCATGTTAGTACTGTAGGTGAATCACATATCACAGGCCATGTTAGTACTGTAGGTGAATCATATATCACAGGCCATGTTAGTACTGTAGGTGAATCACATATCACAGGCCATGTTAGTGCTGTAGGTGAATCACATATCACAGGCCATGTTAGTACTGTAGGGGAATCACATATCACAGGCCATGTTAGTACTGTAGGGGAATCACATATCACAGGCCATGTTAGTACTGTAGGGGAATCACATATCACAGGCCATGTTAGTACTGTAGGGGAATCACATATCACAGGCCATGTTAGTACTGTAGGTGAATCACATATCACAGGCCATGTTAGTACTGTAGGTGAATCACATATCACAGGCCATGTTAGTACTGTAGGTGAATCACATATCACAGGCCATGTTAGTGCTGTAGGTGAATCACATATCACAGGCCATGTTAGTACTGTAGGTGAATCACATATCAAAGGCCATGTTAGTACTGTAGGTGAATCACATATCATAGGCCATGTTAGTACTGTAGGTGAATCACATATCAAAGGCCATGTTAGTACTGTAGGTGAATCACATATCATACGCCATGTTAGTACTGTAGGTGAATCACATATCAAAGGCCATGTTAGTACTGTAGGTGAATCACATATCAAAGGCCATGTTAGTACTGTAGGTGAATCACATATCATAGGCCATGTTAGTACTGTAGGTGAATCACATATCAAAGGCCATGTTAGTACTGTAGGTAAATCACATATCACAGGCCATGTTAGTACTGTAGGTAAATCACATATCACAGGCCATGTTAGTACTGTAGGTAAATCACATATCACAGGCCATGTTAGTACTGTAGGGGAATCACATATCACAGGCCATGTTAGTACTGTAGGTAAATCACATATCACAGGCCATGTTATTACCTTAGGTGAATCACATATCACAGGCCATGTTAGTACTGTAGATGAATCACATATCACAGGCCATGTTAGTACTGTAGGGGAATCACATATCACAAGCCATGTTAGTACTGTAGGTGAATCACATATCACAGGCCATGTTAGTACTGTAGGTAAATCACATATCACAGGCCATGTTATTACCTTAGGTGAATCACATATCACAGGCCATGTTAGTACTGTAGATGAATCACATATCACAGGCCATGTTAGTACTGTAGGTGAATCACATATCATAGGCCATGTTAGTACTGTAGGTGAATCACATATCAAAGGCCATGTTAGTACTGTAGGTGAATCACATATCATAGGCCATGTTAGTACTGTAGGTGAATCACATATCAAAGGCCATGTTAGTACTGTAGGTGAATTACATATCAAAGGCCATGTTAGTACTGTAGGTGAATCACATATCATAGGCCATGTTAGTACTGTAGGTGAATCACATATCAAAGGCCATGTTAGTACTGTAGGTAAATCACATATCACAGGCCATGTTAGTACTGTAGGTAAATCACATATCACAGGCCATGTTAGTACTGTAGGTAAATCACATATCACAGGCCATGTTATTACCTTAGGTGAATCACATATCACAGGCCATGTTAGTACTGTAGATGAATCACATATCACAGGCCATGTTAGTACTGTAGGGGAATCACATATCACAAGCCATGTTAGTACTGTAGGTGAATCACATATCACAGGCCATGTTAGTACTGTAGGTAAATCACATATCACAGGCCATGTTATTACCTTAGGTGAATCACATATCACAGGCCATGTTAGTACTGTAGATGAATCACATATCACAGGCCATGTTAGTACTGTAGGTGAATTAAATATCACAGGCCATGTAGTACTGTAGGTGAATCACATATCACACGGCCATGTTAGTACTGTAGGTGAATCATATATCACAGGCCATGTTAGTACTGTAGGTGAATCACATATCACAGGCCATGTTAGTACTGTAGGTGAATCACATATCACAGGCCATGTTAGTACTGTAGGGGAATCACATATCACAGGCCATGTTAGTACTGTAGGTAAATCACATATCACAGGCCATGTTAGTACTGTAGGTGAATCACATATCACAGGCCATGTTAGTACTGTAGATGAATCACATATCACAGGCCATGTTAGTACTGTAGGGTGAATCACATATCACAAGCCATGTTTAGTACTGTAGGTGAATCACATATCACAGGCCATGTTAGTACTGTAGGTAAATCACATATCACAGGCCATGTTATTACCTTAGGTGAATCACATATCACAGGCCATGTTAGTACTGTAGGTGAATCACATATCACAGGCCATGTTAGTACTGTAGGTGAATCACATATCATAGGCCATGTTAGTACTGTAGGTGAATCACATATCAAAGGCCATGTTAGTACTGTAGGTGAATCACATATCATAGGCCATGTTAGTACTGTAGGTGAATCACATATCCAAAGGCCATGTTAGTACTGTAGGTGAATACATATCAAAGGCCATGTTAGTACTGTAGGTGAATCACATATCAATAGGCCATGTTAGTACTGTAGGTGAAATCACATATCAAAGGCTATGTTAGTACTGTAGGTAAATCACATATCACAGGCCATAGTAGTACTGTAGGGTAAATCACATATCACAGGCCATGTTAGTACTGTAGGTAAATCACATATCACAGGCCATGTTATTACCTTAGGTGAATCACATATCACAGGCCATGTTAGTACTGTAGATGAATCACATATCACAGGCCATGTTAGTACTGTAGGGGAATCACATATCACAAGCCATGTTAGTACTGTAGGTGAATCACATATCACAGGCCATGTTAGTACTGTAGGTAAATCACATATCACAGGCCATGTTATTACCTTAGGTGAATCACATATCACAGGCCATGTTAGTACTGTAGATGAATCACATATCACAGGCCATGTTAGTACTGTAGGTGAATTAAATATCACAGGCCATGTTAGTACTGTAGGTGAATCACATATCACAGGCCATGTTAGTACTGTAGGTGAATCATATATCACAGGCCATGTTAGTACTGTAGGTGAATCACATATCACAGGCCATGTTAGTACTGTAGGTGAATCACATATCACAGGCCATGTTAGTACTGTAGGGGAATCACATATCACAGGCCAGATGTAACTATTGATGTAGTACTTAATAGTGATTCATTGTGTGGAACACGGCGATTGCTGCTGGCCTAGGTACGTTTGAGTTTGCGTTGGTGATACTATATCATATATATATAGTATATCGTAGGTACTATATATATATATATATATATACTATACTATAGTATATATACTATAGTATCACCTATCATATATATCTATATATATATATATATATATATATATATATGATGTGACATTGTGTATATATATTAGGTCATGACATGTGATACTTCCTGGAGTAATTCCGAACGCCGAATAGGCTCGACGCGTGATAACAATGCGTGCCGTCGCGATATACATATGCGTTCTGAAATCTTGTCTGAGTTATCTTGTTCTTTCATACTGGCGCTAGTGCGAGTGAATGCTAAGGTGCTGGAAGTATGGAAGGATGCAAGGAGGCTGTATGAGACTGGGGAAATATAGGATATGGGGGAAGTGAAAGCAAGTTATGAAAGTATTGGTTGGTAGGCCAAACCAACGATGAAGTTCGGTCCGAGCCAAGGCTAAAACCACTTGGGAGGGCTGAACTGGAACATTACCCTTGGAACATGTGGGGAACATGTATTCTCAAGAAGGCTTCTTGACTCTAAGGCAGAGTCTGATAAGAAGAGTTTGCTATGGCGTGGGCAGGTGGTCCCACCAGCAAACAGGCTTGTGTACATATTGGATGTGATCAGGTACTATTCCTATATCCCGAGGGATGGTATATTGATCAAGATTATGTTTCTTAATGAACATTGATGATGTTAGGAACGAGTCCAGGGACTCTTTACCTATTTGTTTAGTTCGATTAAATTAGAACTATGATAACAGCCTACTATCACTACTTACGTTAGCGACGACTGGTAGATGATTAGGGATAGGTGAGACATACGATCAGACTCGTCATTCTGATTTCTTGCTCTGTTTGACGGGCCAGCTGACATTCCGGAACCCATGCTTTACTACTCTCCATATAGAGATAATGCTTTGGTTATATGCATAACTAAGTAGCATGACTGAGGGTTGAGTAGTTATTGGTAGGATGCATGTGGACTAATGTTTGGGCCAGTATACTCTCACCGGTCGCTCTTCCTTTTCAGGAGTTTGCCTGTTGAGGAACCAGTCAACTATAATTGTCGTTGGCAGGAAACCACTTCGTGTGACACAGCGAAGGGTTCAGTTCTTTACTTATCACGCCCGACTCAACCACACCATGTACCCAATGTGATTCACCATGCGTGAAGGGGTGCATCAAGAAATACCAGTGCCCTGAAGGTGCACGTGTGGGAAGTGATGGTTTGTGATGTTTTTCTATAGTAGAAGATACTCTGTTTCAGCCAGGAACATTTCAGCATTTTGAGTAATCATGCTCAACGAAAGGAAACACCTGACCGTATATTATTATGGTGGTTCTGCCTAAACGCGGAAGTAAATGATCTTCAGACACTTGAATGGTTCTTTGGACGGCTATAGTGGCAGGTCTTGAGAAGAACTACACCAGCTATTGACGTGTGGCAAGTGTTACCAGGTGGAAGGGACTATTGATTATAGTCCAACCTGAATTGTTTCCGTGAAATAGATGTCTGATTCTAATAATGTACTGTCTCAGTATGAAGATTATAAACTGTGTTCGATTAGGACTCAGTGACATTTCAGTTGCTATATCTGATTCTACCAGCAGTGTGACTGTGAGAGACCATTGAGTTGGTCATTGACATATTCTTCCATCAGGGTTACTGTGATGTGAGGGAGAGACCATTGAATTGGTCATTGACATATTCTTCCATCCGTGTTACTGTGATGTGAGGAAGGGACCATTGATTGGTCATTGACATATTCGTTCAGCAGTGTGACTGTGCTATGATTCATAGACCATTCGATTGGTCAGTGACTACGTATGTTCAGCAAAGTCACGAATACTTGGAGTCAAGTCCAGGAGGATTGTCTCCCAAACAGTGTTGTTAGAGAACTGTATTAACAGTGACTCCGTGGGAGTGATACCGATGCAGTTGGTCCAGTGAAGTGAGGTCCAGCAGTGACTCTATTGTTGTGGATCCACGCTCTGGAGACGGATTGGTCTCCAAGGTTCTAGTCATCTCACTGGAAGGAAGCCGGGTGAGTGGCGGACCGACTGGACGGGACATCTGCATCCAATCTACTTCTCAACTCGATGAAGACAACTATATCTCTGATTCTGTCTCTACTCTATCCTCTATTTGTGTAAATAGATTATTCTATCAGGATGTTCATTTCAGGTCTATATTCTCAAGGGTAGAATAAACTTTATGTAAGTTGACTTGCTCTTTGTATAATGATTGAGTGTGGTCTCGGTCGATGCCTAAGTGTTCATTGTTCCACAGGTGTAGGTAGTTAGTGGGGGTCTAGAATCTGGACGGGCTTGTAGACATAATTAACTAATATGAGATCAACCACAGAGTAAAAATGTGTATCTGCTTGTCCAACCCCTGGGGCTAGAATACACGGGAGTGCCAGAGACACCTCGGGTGTGGTTCACTCTCACTACCCAAGGTGAACTCGTTACACTCCAGAATACAGAGTGGGGGCCCGTCCGGGATTATTCCAAGATCTTTGTGTGTTGTAGACCTCTCACACAGGGATAGGGACTTAGTCTTTATCCTCTACTTCCGTCTACATAAGATTCTACTACTTCTACCTATCTCCTAACTGTCTGACGGACATTTGTGTTGGGGTGATTAGTTAGTACTATTGATTATTGATTCATTGTATTGCTTCACCCACACATACTTGAGTACCCACCTTTCATAGTCAACATGTCTACCCAAGAGATAGACTTGGAGAAAGTTCAGGAAACTGGGCGTAAGTCAGGTCTAGAGGGAGATGCTTTGAAATCCTATGTGCAAGAGGTGGAAAGAAATTTTCGCCAAGAGGAAAGAGAGAGGAGGAGAGCAGAACGAGAACTGGAAGCCAGTAAAGTGGCTCTTGAGGAAAAGAGGATAGCGGCTGATACTGAAATGAAACGGCTTGAGTTGGAAGCCGAGAGAGAAAGACGTGACCATGAGTATCGAATGAAGCTACTTGAGGCACAAGTGCCTGCTACAGGTGTAACTGATGGAGCTATGGGAGGAGGTGTACCTCCTGGCTCAGAGTCAACCAGTAGACGTGACTACCAGGCTATGAAATGGCCTTTACCGCCGTTCGAACCCGAGAAGGAACGGATAGACCAATACTTAGAGAAGTATGAAGCCATGTCTATTGCAATGGGTCTAGACAAACAGAAATGGTGTTTGAAACTCTCCCAGGGACTCAGAGGCGCCGGTTATGAGGTGTACGCACGTTTGCCACCGGGTTTACAGAATGATTACCCGGCACTGAAAGCGGCTCTCTTGAAGAGATTCGAGATCACAGCGCACACATACCGAAGGAATTTTAGGACTTCTAAGCGAGAGCCTGGTGAACTGTTTTCATCATACAGTGTGAGATTGAACTCATACCTTCTTAAATGGATGGCCTTGGCCGGATTTGAAGAGGGGTATGAAAGTTTGCGTGAGTTGATGGTTGTAGATCAGATGCGATTGCAAATGTCGATACCCTTGCGAAACTTCTTAGGTGAGAATGGGGCTGAGAGATTGGATATAGTCACCAAGTTAGCCGAAAGATACGTTGAAGTCTATGGCGAGACTGGGGATACCAGTCCAACCAATCCGAGATCGAAAGATACGGATCAAGGTAAGTCAAAGAAGAAGACAAAGAAGACCAATGGTTCGGGAGAACCCAGTAAACAGGGAAACTCTTTAGAGAAGAACTCTAACGTCAACCCAGGTAAGAATAGCCCACCTAGTTCTCCAAAGAGGAAGTGGAGTGAACGATGGTGCAAATTCTGCAAGTCCAGCACTCACAACACGAGTGAGTGCAAGAGTAAACCCAAGGACTTTCACTTTGCTTGTCTTGCAGAGGTTAGGGATAGACCATGCAAGAAAGTGAAGTCGGTTGATGGAAATGGAGAACCTAGACGACCTCCAGTGGTTGAGAGAGTAGAAGTGAATGGGCAACAGGTGATGTGCCTCTACGACACAGGATTGCAATTTCCTGCTGTAATTGCATCCCACCTGACAGGCCCAGAGCAACTCACCGGGGAGATGACGGAGATACAGCCAGCCAGTAGGAGTGCTGTAGCGTTACGTTGCCCGATTGCCAATGTGGAGATTCGGAGCAAGTACGTTACTGGACGCATTCAGGCGGCAGTAGTACCGGATCCTCTCTATCCCCTAATTCTTGGCCGGAAGTACGTGTTTCTGGGTGAACCAGAACACCCTAGCATCCATAAGTCTAGGCAGGTCAGATATACAGAGGAAGAGGGTCTAGAAAAGGTAAGTCTCCAGAAAACTCACCTGGATGTGATGAGTAGTGCTCGGAGCAAGGATGCGACAGAGTGTCCTTGTTCAGAATGGTTGCCCAACAATGAAAACCCGTTAACTCAGGGCAGGTTCGATTCTGATAACCGGTCACCGTTAATTCAGACCGGATCAGAGAAGCGGCAGAAGGAACGTAAGTTGGTTCCTGACAGCTTCAGAGCTAATCTGCTGCGAACGGTACATGTCAGGTCCCCAACCGGACATCTGACTGTAGGGACAACCAGTAAGTGTCTATCCCGGGTCTATTGGTGGCCGGGAATGACAGGCGACGTGCGCAGATATATTAGGTCTTGTCCTGAGTGCCGTAAATGCACACCTGAGAAACAGAGAAAGACGAAGATATCCTTAGCGGTTGGAGACCGAGTTCTAGTACTCCTCCCAATCGAGGGGAACGAATTCGAAATCGGGTGGCAGGGCCCATTCCTAGTGGATA
The DNA here is from genome assembly GCA_014155875.1 of Cepaea nemoralis. Taxonomy (NCBI): domain Eukaryota; kingdom Metazoa; phylum Mollusca; class Gastropoda; order Stylommatophora; family Helicidae; genus Cepaea; species Cepaea nemoralis. Next base: position 530,001 of record JACEFZ010020851.1, on the reverse strand, counting down.
AAGTGGGGCTCCACAAGCACTATGGAGTGGTGATCCTGGGAACGTCTTCTACTTTCCATTCCAGTCTCCTCATGCACTATGAGGGGAAGCCCGATGATAAGTGCACCAGCCCAAGGGCGCAGAGATTCGCTGAGAGTACGGTTCGGGGATCAGGTCAGGTAGCAGAAAGCCTGTCACACCATAGGAAGTCCTATATGTATGTGCAGGTACCTTCTTCGGTTCAGCCCGGTGCTCGGGGGAACATGACCGGCCAAAGGAACACCCGCAGTGCTAGTTACACTGAGAACCGTGATCGGAAGAGGTGGGTTGTGTCGGAACGGACACAGACCCCTGGTCCCTCAACCCGACCGACTGCAGTTCAGCTGGGTCCTCGAAAGGGGAAGCTGGAGTTGCAGAAGTCCAGTAAACTCTGGCAGGAACGATCGTTAAATCAGATCGAGACGGGAGCTCTGGTCCGCAAGACACTGCGAGATGCCCGATCGCAGTAGCGGAGTAGGCGTTGATCAACCGTGATACTGAATAGCTTGTCACCCCACCAAAGGTGGTAAAAGTATCCTATGAAATATTGACGGGTTGACTTCCTCACCCGCCATCCGGTCTCTAAGAAGGAAGAAAGAACGACATAGACAGCTTCTGCGTAGAAGTGGAACGACGGGGTCGATCCTCTTAAAGTGGGGGCCTATGTGACGAAACGCGTTTATCTGTCTTGGGTCGTAAAGATCCCGCACTATTTTGGCGCGTCATCGGGGGACTTTCCCAGCTAAAAATAGACTGAGGGAAGCCGATGAAGGAATTACTATCTAGAATCTTCTCGAAACACCGGAATTCGAGTGACCCGTGAGGCTGGGTATTGCTCTAAATTCTCGTGCAGAGAGATCTAGAAATTCTAGGCGGGGAATGACGGTTTCCCGAGAAAGTGTCTTTTCTCAAGAAGCACTCGCTTCCCGTGCGCATTGAGTTGGCACGAAGGGGGAAATTGGCTAAACCAGTCATTCACTTACTTTTGCTCGGAGAGAGCAGACGCAGGCCTGATGTGAGCCATTTTTGTGTTGCGTCTCACCTCAACCATGATTCGGCTGACTGTTATGGAAAGGAAGCTGAGAAGCCCTTGAACAGTTCTGAAGCTGACTGGAAATCTGGTTTTCAACATTCAGGTACATATTTGTTTAAATCATTTAACTTTGTACGTGTGTAGCACACGCCATTGTTCTAACCTCATTACCTATGCGGATGTCCTTGCATACTAATGAGCAATCCGATCGATAACGCAGTTGACGGCTAATCGTGGATTTGTTTACTGTGTGCTCGCGAATCAGCTGTTAGGAACGCCGGAATGCGATGTGGGCGATCTGGGTTCAAAATATATGTACCATATATTGCCAATCGTTGCATCTATTAGGTTGCTGTGTTAGAATAAAACATAGTTACTTGTGCCTGATAGAAACTTAGATTTATGTCAGTCAGTTGCTGAAGCCAGAAGAACGGTTAGAAAACCAGGTAAGTGGGTAGGTGGAGATTCAGACAACATTTGTGCTTAGTTACTAAGTAAAGGAAGAACTTAGTTCTGGGCCACCAGGAATGATGTAACTATTGTGTAGTAACTTAATAGTGAATTCATTGTGTGGAACACGGGATTTCTGTGGTAAGGTAAGTTTGCGTTGGTGATATATATATATATATATATATATATATATATATATATATATATATATATATATATATATATATATATATATATATATATATATATATATATATATATATATATATATATATGATGTGACATTGTGTATATATATTAGGTCATGACATGTGATACTTCCTGGAGTAATTCCGAACGCCGAATAGCTCGACGCGTGATAACAATGCGTGCCGTCGCGATATACATATGCGTTCTGAATTCTTGTCTGAGCTATCTTGTTCTTTCATACTGGCGCTAGTGCGAGTGAATGCTAAGGTGCTGGAAGTATGGAAGGATGCAAGGAGGCTGTATGAGACTGGGGAAATATAGGATATGGGGGAAGTGAAAGCAAGTTATGAAAGTATTGGTTGGTAGGCCAAACCAACGATGAAGTTCGGTCCGAGCCAAGGCTAAACCACTTGGGAGGGCTGAACTGGAACATTACCCTTGGAACATGTGGGGAACATGTATTCTCAAGAAGGCTTCTTGGCTCTAAGGCAGAGTCTGATAAGAAGAGTTTGCTATGGCGTGGGCAGGTGGTCCCACCAGCAAACAGGCTTGTGTACATATTGGATGTGATCAGGTACTATTCCTATATCCCGAGGGATGGTATATTGATCAAGATTATGTTTCTTAATGAACATTGATGATGTTAGGAACGAGTCCAGGGACTCTTTACCTATTTGTTTAGTTCGATTAAATTAGAACTATGATAACAGCCTACTATCACTACTGACGTTAGCGACGACTGGTAGATGATTAGGGATAGGTGAGACATACGATCAGACTCGTCATTCTGATTTCTTGCTCTGTTTGACGGGGTGTTCTGTGAGGCCAGCTGACATTCCGGAACCCATGCTTTACTACTCTCCATATAGAGATAATGCTTTGGTTATATGCATAACTAAGTAGCATGACTGAGGGTTGAGTAGTTATTGGTAGGATGCATGTGGACTAATGTTTGGGCCAGTATACTCTCACCGGTCGCTCTTCCTTTTCAGGAGTTTGCCTGTTGAGGAACCAGTCAACTATAATTGTCGTTGGCAGGAAACCACTTCGTGTGACACAGCGAAGGGTTCAGTTCTTTACTTATCACGCCCGACTCAACCACACCATGTACCCAATGTGATTCACCATGCGTGAAGGGGTGCATCAAGAAATACCAGTGCCCTGAAGGTGCACGTGTGGGAAGTGATGGTTTGTGATGTTTTCCTATAGTAGAAGATACTCTGTTTCAGCAAGGAACATTTCAGCATTTTGAGTAATCATGCTCAACGAAAGGAAACACCTGACCGTATATTATTACGGTGGTTCTGCCTAAACGCGGAAGTAAATGATCTTCAGACACTTGAATGGTTCTTTGGACAGCTCTGGTGGCAGGTCTTGAGAAGAACTACACCAGCTATTGACTTGTGGCAAGTGTTACCAGGTGGAAGGGACTATTGATTATAGTCCAACCTGAATTGTTTCCGTGAAATAGATGTCTGATTCTAATAATGTACTGTCTCAGTATGAAGATTATAAACTGTGTTCGATTAGGACTCAGTGACATTTCAGTTGCTATATCTGATTCTACAAGCAGTGTGACTGTGAGAGACCATTGACTTGGTCATTGACATATTCTTCCATCAGGGTTACTGTGATGTGAGGGAGAGACCATTGAATTGGTCATTGACATATTCTTCCATCCGTGTTACTGTGATGTGAGGAAGGGACCATTGAATTGGTCATTGACATATTCGTTCAGCAGTGTGACTGTGCTATGATTGATAGACCATTCGATTGGTCAGTGACTACGTATGTTCAGCAAAGTCACGAATACTTGGAGTCAAGTCCAGGAGGATTGTCTCCCAAACAGTGTTGTTAGAGAACTGTATTAACAGTGACTCCGTGGGAGTGATACCGATGCAGTTGGTCCAGTGAAGTGAGGTCCAGCAGTGACTCTATTGTTGTGGATCCACGCTCTGGAGACGGATTGGTCTCCAAGGTTCTAGTCATCTCACTGGAAGGAAGCCGGGTGAGTGGCGGACCGACTGGACGGGACATCTGCATCCAATCTACTTCTCAACTCGATGAAGACAACTATATCTCTGATTCTGTCTCTACTCTATCCTCTATTTGTGTAAATAGATTATTCTATCAGGATGTTCATTTCAGTTCTATATTCTCAAGGGTAGAATAAACTTTATGTAAGTTGACTTGCTCTTTGTATAATGATTGAGTGTGGTCTCGGACGATGCCTAAGTGTTCATTGTTCCACAGGAGTAGGTAGTTAGTGGGGGTCTAGAATCTGGAGGGGCTTGTAGACATAATTAACTAATATGAGATCAACCACAGAGTAAAAAGGTGTATCTGCCTGTCCAACCCCTGGGGCTAGAATACACGGGAGTGCCAGAGACACCTCGGGTGTGGTTCACTCTCACTACCCAAGGTGAACTCGTTACACAGGCCATGTTAGTACTGTAGTTGAATCACATATCACAGGCCATGTTAGTACTGTAGTTGAATCACATATCACAGGCCATGTTAGTACTGTAGGTGAATCACATATCACAGGCCATGTTAGTACTGTAGGTGAATCACATATCACAGGCCATGTTAGTACTGTAGTTGAATCACATATCACAAGCCATGTTAGTACTGTAGTTGAATCACATATCACAGGCCATGTTAGTACTGTAGTTGAATCACATATCACAGGCCATGTTAGTACTGTAGTTGAATCACATATCACAGGCCATGTTAGTACTGTAGGTAAATCACATATCACAGGCCATGTTAGTACTGTAGGGGAATCACATATCACAGGCCATGTTAGTACTGTAGGGGAATCACATATCACAGGCCATGTTAGTACTGTAGGTAAATCACATATCACAGGCCATGTTAGTACTGTAGGTAAATCACATATCACAGGCCATGTTAGTACTGTAGGGGAATCACATATCACAAGACAATCACGTATTCTAGACAAAATATTGTGTTATAATCACTATTATTGACACCATACTGTGTTATAATTACTAGTCTAGATATAATATTGTGTTATAGTGACATATTCTAGATAAAATAATCTGTTATAATCACATATTCTAGACAAAATATTGTGTTATAATCACGTATTTTATACAAAATATTGTGTTATAATCACGTATTCTAGACAAAGTACTATGGCATAATCACTTATTCTAAAGAAAATATTGTGTTATAATCACGTATTTTATACAAAATATTGTGTTATAATCGCGTATTTTAGACAAATGTTGTGGTATAATCACGCAGTCTAGACAAAGTACTGTAGTACAATCAAGCATCCTAGATGAAGTACTATATTAGCATCGTGTAGTGTTGTAGTACAATCATGCATCCTAGGTCAAGTACTATATTAGCATCGTGTAGTGTTGTAGTACAACCATGCATTCTAGACAAAGTACTATGGTATAATCATTTATACTAGTCAAGTACTGTGATACAATCACGTATCCTAGATGAAGTACTGTATTAGCATCGCCCAAGTACTGTAGTACAAGCACATACTAGGCACTGACGACCTCAGGCCCTAAACACCAGTAAACGATCGCTTTCCACGCGGTCAGGCAGATTAGGTTTACGGTGCCAGCCCTATTCTTAAAGCAATCAGCACTCAATGGCTGCCGTGCTCAATGGGTGCTGTGCTTAATGGCTGCCGTGCTCAATGGCTGCAGTGCTTTGGGCGCCCAGGTGGGTGACATACAATCTCCGTCTGGAATGGGATTTAAAGATATTACCACAGGACCTACAGAAAGCGTGATAGACCTGCACCAGCGCTACCACAGGACCTACAGGAAGCATGTTAGACCTGCGTCAGCGCGACCACAGGACCTACACAAAGCGTGTTAGACCTGACCAGCGCGACCACAGGACCTACAGGAAGAGTGTTAGACCTACGCCTGCGCGACCACAGGACCTACACGATGCGTGTTAGACCTTCACCAGCGCGACCACAGGAGCTACAGGAAGCGTGTTAGACCTGCACCAGCGCGACCACAGGACCTACAGGAAGCATGTTAGACCTGCGCCAGCGCGACCACAGGACCTACACGGAGCGTGTTAGACCTGCACCAGCGCGACCACAGGACCTACAGGAAGCGTGTTAGTCCTGCACCAGGGCGATCACATGCCGTGTTTGATGTACCAGACAGGGTGCTTACTGCCGAGTTGTGTCTGTACATGCCACTGATCGATGTATGATTCCATTGCCGCGTTCTGTATTCTCAATAACACAACGTCACTGTTATGTCTACACTATAACACAATCCTCGCTGTGATATCTACACTATAACATAATTCTCAGTGTGATGTTTAGACTATTACACAATCTTGACTGTGCTGTCTACTCTATAACACAATCCTCGCTGTGTTCGTGTCGGATAACGTTGGGACAACCCCAAAGAGATAGAGGATACTAAAGTTCCTCTTTCCCAATGTGATCCTGCCCGTCTAATTATCTTAATTTTCAATGGCTCAAATGCTTGAGTCCATAACTAAAGTCTCGGAGAACCAAGGAATTCCTCCAGGAAAACAAGGAAAATTTCCCCTGAATAACAATATCCTTTTGGTGGTTCCTTGCCTCTACTCTCTCAGCTAAGTAATTAATATCTAGGGTGTGTTTAATTAAACAACTTAACAACGACAAGAAAAAAACATTCAAAAGAGGAAATGATCTTCTTTTCATAATTTAATAAACATTAATTGGTTTATTGATCATTAAGTTCATAAAACAACAACCCAATATTTTTTTTAACAGGTCATATATATATATATATATATATATATATATATATATATATATATATATATATATATATATAAATATATGTAACATTGATGCCTCAAACATACATTTCACTAACATCAAGCTATATTCCAGTTCCTCATTGATAGTTGCTATACATCTTCCATTAGAGTAGGTTAAGTTTGAAATTGGGTATACACTCAGGTTCATTTATTTCAGGGTTCTTGGATCCCTGTGGCAAACAGTTCAATGAAATTATGTATATTAAATTTCCCTAGAGTGTTGATCTGTTCCACGTACTAATAGGATAGGTGCTTCAGTTCTCCACCCTCAGGTACAAGAATAAGTTCTCTATGTTACCTGTCCTAAATGTTTAGTAGAACTTCTTGCAGGTAGTTGCTTTTAGAATTGTTTTCTGCATCACTCTATTCGGGTGCTTCAATCAAAATCAGGTCTGGATCAACATGGATCTAGCCATTACCTTCAATATATTTGAATGTCTTCTTCAAACATACCGTCAGCCGATTTCAGGCTCCAGACTTCGGTTTTGGGTTTCCAAGTTCGCTAGCTGCTTATAGGCCGGTACTTCATTCTTCCTCTGTTTGATTTGCTAATCTTAAGATGGATGGTTTAGTAGAGGATATCATGCATCCAGTGGGCCGTCTTCTGTTTTAACTCTTGTTGAAGATTTTTCCACACACTAGCCTTCCGCCATATTTTAAAGCCTTTCCTTCCTCGCTTGGGGCTATGACGTCATGGCCAATGGCGAAGCTCTGTTTAGACTATCTTTAGAATAGTGTTGTCCCTTTTAGGAATCAGCGCTCTTTCCAACTTGGGATGATGCAAATTTCATCCTTTGTCTTAACTATCGGCGCTAATTCCTTCTTTCTTCAAATTTGAATTTGAGTACGATGGTGGCGGTTGTTGGCGTTGTTATAAACGGGAGGGGTAGTGCGGGGAATTTTAAACAGCGATGTGGCGGTTGCAAGATGTATATTACAGTTGTCTACACTATAACACGATCCTTGCTGTGGTATCTACACTATAGCACAATCCTCGCTGTGGTGTCGACACTATAACACTATCCTCGCTGTGTTGTCTACATTATAACGCAATCCTCGCTGTGATGTCTACACTATAACACAATCCTCGCTGTATATACATACATGTGTATATGTGTGTATGTGTGCCTGTATGTGTGTGCGTGCGTGTGTGAGATTGTACAATGAGTACATTTATTGTCTGCTCACGTTCTATTGTCTGTCTCCTGGAGAAGATCAGTGTATTTAAAACGCCTGCTTCGTGTATGTGTGTGTGTGTGTGTCTGTGTCTGTGTGCATGTATGTGTATATGCGTGGAGATATGTGTATGTTTGTGTGCATTGTGTGTGTATGTGCGGATGCCAGTTAGAGTGTGTGTTGAACAGGTCCTATAACTAATCGAAGTGATTATTACCAAACGTTTGGTAATAAAGTCTTTCATAACTGACGTCGTTCCCCACGTGACCTCTAACCCCAGGGCCGGCCGGTACATCATCAGCGACTCGGTGCGGCTCAACAACACGGTGGAGCCGCACGAGGTCTCGCTGCTCTACATTCTCTGGCACTACCGGACGGTGGGCGGGCTGCACGTCATCAACGCCACGGAAGGGGGCGCACAGGTCAGGCGCTGTTCTGTTGGTTTGTATGACGTTTGTGACTTGTCCAATTTTCTCTTGTTTTAAAAGAATGTTTTCCCTGTAGTGAATTGTAATAACGAAGATACAAACAATAGATTGCACGATTTTTTGCCAGGAATAATTCACTGCATCTCGTCAGATACATACTGCACAAATCACACAACATAGGGGGCTGCGTGGTCTCGGGGTAAGATGTCCGCATCGAGTGCTGGAGGTCTCGGGTAGTTCCCTACTAGCAGCAGCATTATTATTATTATTATTTATTATTTATTTATTTATTTATTAATTTATTATTATTATTATTATTATTATTATTATTATTATTATTATTATTCCTACACACACAGACGTCATTACTAATACATACACACAAAACAACAGTCAACTTAAGCTTGTGGACATCTCCATGAAGTTTGCCATTAAATGGATCGCGTGTAGGCCAAAACACTGTTCCCTGTTCTGCATGTGTCGGACACTCCAGCAGCAAACGCTTGGCTGTCGCTTTACCAGTTCCACAGTCACATGCATCAGTGTCTCCTAGCTTTTAGTTTGTTAAACACTTGGTACTTCAATCTTACGTGTCCTGTTCCAAATCTGAAGATTGTCACTTGTTCTATTCAGTTCGGTTGGTAGTATGCGAAATGTAAAACCTTCCCTCGTTATATCGTTGTCTGACCGTTTAAGGTGTGCTATGCGTCACACTTGTTCACATCTGGTCTAGGTCATCGTTTATCAATACTTCTTCATCACATGTCCACTCAGGGTCGCTGGAAAGGCCACACAAGAAGAATACAGAGAGACGAGATCATAATTGCGTCACAAACTGAAGGGTCAGCAACACATCTGGAGAAGGCAAATGGCAGTCGTGCAGGCACAATGACAAACACGATGACAAACACAACGACAGGCACGATGACAGACAATATGACGGACACTGTATTTACACAATATATTGCACAATTTCTTGCCTGGCATATTTCACTGCATCCGTGGTGATAACATACTTCACATTCGTACCAATATCAGTGACTATGTTCGTAGTATTTCAACCATAGAATTTTTCGTTTATCCACTTCAAATGATATACAACTGCAGTATGCACCTGACGAGATGCAGCGAAATATACCAGGCAATAAATCTTGTAACATGTTGTTTGTTGCTTCTGAGTTTAAAGACAACACTTTAGGCAGATGTGGTAGTCATACAGGTGGAGTAACCGACTGATAGACCGACAGATGAATTGAGTGAGTAATATTTCGGACTGTTTGATCAAGGTATTGTTTGCTTGAGTGATTACTACACATATCAATTGACTGATCGGGTAACTGTACTTAATACTTAATGAAACAATCGACATCTCTGTACCCGTGACAGTCCCACACATGTATCCAGGACAGTCCCACACATTTATCCAGGACAGTCCCACACATGTATCCAGGACAGTCCCACACATGTATCCAGGACAGTCCCACACATGCCACGCCCAGTGCTAGGAGATGCACCCAGGAGTTCCCATACCGCCTGTTCCAGTATCACTGTGATGACTAGTCTGACTGGCTTTTGTTCTAGGCGTTCAGAAAAGTCCAGCCACTCTACTCACTTCCTTCTGTACCCCAGATACGGGTACTCCGTCTGTTCACCTGCACTTTCCACCCGATTCCAGGGCGTATTCATCATATTATGTTTATCATCTTCAATATATCGAGTAACTGTTCACCAATAGACTGACAGGTTGAAGGACTGTTTAAATGTCTGACTAATCGAGTGAATAAATACTCTAACCACTGAATAATGGAGTAAATGACTACTCTAATCACTGACTAATGGAGTGAATGACTACTCTAACCACTGCCTAATGGAATGAATGACTACTCTAATTACTGACTAATGGAGTGAATGACTAACCAATGACTGACCGGTGGCTGGGTGTCTGCTGTTTCAGGAACAAAAGGTGGTGGGTGGAAGCCAGCAGATCTGTACCCGACTTGCAGAAATTGTTGGTCCAGGTATGTTGTTTCTATACAGGTATGTTGTATCTATACAGGTATGTTGTTTCTATACAGGTATGTTGTTTCTATACAGATATGTTGTTTCTATACAGGTATGTCGTTTCTCTACAGGTATGTTGTTTCTATACGGGTAGTTTGTGTCTATACAGGTAAGTTAGTCTCTATACAGGTATGTTTAGTCTATAGAGGTATGTTTTGTCTATACAAGTATGTTGTTTCTATACACGCGTGTCGCCCATTTGCGGGAGTTCAGCAATCTTGTGCATCAATATAACATTGAATTTATGTCTGGCTTTAATTCAAAACAATGTTTTCTCTTGGAGAACTTAAACACAGAAGTCGTAAACAAAATATAACACGATTTATTGCCTGGTATACTTCGCTGCGTCTCGTCAGGTGCTTACTGCAGGTTTATATATCACAGGAAGTGGACAAACAAATAAAACTTTGGCTGAAATACTAAATACATAGTCGATGATATCGTTCGAAGGCCCCGAACGTTAGCCCCACGGAAGTCTAACACTTAACAGGAAGTCCTTCTGTGCTTACAAAGAAACGTCTGGAGTCGCCTAATAGATGATGTTTCGATGTATTTAAGCAATCGATTATTGTTCGTCGAATACAGTATACGAAATGAGCTTTGTTTATTACATCTTTAAAACAAAAAAAGTCTTACAAGTCGAAAGGATCGACTTCATTGCACTGGGTTTTATCCCATACAGCTCGGTCTCTTTCAACATGGCAGCCTGCCGAAAGCGTCGCACAAAGCACGAACTCCGTACCTCCAGCGACGACCCCTAGGAAAATGCACTCACGAACCGAAAGACGTAGCCCGGATTTAAACCCACAACCTTCGGGGCGCGAGGCAGACGACTTGACCACTTCGCCACGGAGGTTTTAACAACTGGGCATCTCAAAGTCCTGTATTTACGATAGGAGGAAATGTTCATAATCTTTTTGGGGAGGACAGGCTACAAGAAGTGGACAGACCACCGCACCCTGTGTGTCATTACTTAGAATATCGTTCAATATGTGAAGTGTCTGCGCACTCTCTGTGCACACAGAGGTAAGGGATTATTACAACTGTTATCAGAAATGATGACATGTGCTAAACTGTCATCTAACGAATGTCAGCTGTCATCTAATGAACATACTAACGGCCATGTCACAACTTGTCTGACAGACAACGTGCTGCTGGACCAGGCTGTCTACAGCATAGACCACGGCGGAAGTGATGTCATTGTGTCCACTTTGGGAGGGTCACAGTTCAAGGTAATATTACAACAGTTTGCACATACGACTTCTACTGAATGTATTTTTTTGTATGTATTTGGATGTGTGTGTGTGGGGGGGAGGGTTATTTGTCTGCGTCTATAGCAGAAATCTGGAGATTAGAAGCTCTATTTCCCTAACTGTGTGTTTCTGTATGGCGATCGGAGGCTACAGTCATCAGACGGAACGCTAGATTCCCGAAACAATTTGCAGGATGAATTTCTGTTGAAGAACATGTGTAAGTGGCTCAAGTTATCAGCAGACAACTTGTGTTGACTGGGCTACCCACCCCGCCCCGCCTCCAGCTAACTGATTAAATGTCGTGGGATGATTCATCGTCTTAATTGTCTTTCCGTTTCTGCCATGGGCTAGTTTTCTTTATGCAACCCCTTTAATTTGATATATAATACAAGATGCCTGCCGAGTTCTTCCGCAAGATGGCAGCACAATCTCTGGGAATTCTCCTGCCTGCTTCTGTGTGCCTTCAAGATCCCGCGGGCGATTCAGTCTGGATGCTCTGGCCCAGTTTTGCCATACCCTCCTTTTGCCAGAGAGGCAATGAATGAATCACCAAAAAAGAGAAGGAGATTGCGAGGTTTACTGGAACACGATTACAAGAAACAAAATGGACTTTGCGGCTAAAGCCTTCCTCAGCACAGAACAAACACACACAAGAGACACACTGCTGCAGGAGAGATACTGTTGTTAATTATTCTGACTCAGTTTTCCTATCAAGCATCTGGCACTTGTCCCATTTCATTCAACAAATTACATAACTAAAGAATAACTACCTGTATTTGTTTGTCTTATTTTACTTCACAAATAATCATCATTATCATGTGCCATGCCGATAAGCGTGGGCGGTTATGTTTCGCCTTCATACACGATCATCAGAGTCGTGGATCAGCTCTGTGTTCTTGTCTCGATCACGCCATATGGTCAGGTTATCCAGATATTTACTTCTCTACCTTCCCCTTGTTATTTTCCCCTCGATCTTGCTAGTTGTCACCAAGTTCTCTAGTTTATTTCTTCTCATAACATGCCAAAACTATATGTGATTGTCTACGTCTAATTTCTTTAATCAGTTTGCGATTGTAATGTGCCTCTTGTAGGACTTGCTCTTTGGTCTCTCTGTCTGTCCATGGAATTATTTTCATTTTCCTCACAAACCACATTTCCACTGCCACAAATCACATAATTACAGAATAGCTACCTGTATCTGTTTGTCCTTACTGGCATGCCCAAAGTGTCGCCATCTTCCATCACATGCAGTACAAACAAGTGCTACACCTCCACAACAAACACAAAGTTTTATACCACCGCACATAATAGAAACATTCTAAGATAATGCATCCACACCCGCGGTGTCGCTATGTCCCACCAAACGGGGTGTCAGTCTCGCTAGGCCCACTTCTAACGGCTGGCCACCCAGTGATCCCATGTCGACTACTTGCGTTGATTTGTTGTGGTTGCCGAGCTCCCCGCTTCATTAGCTGTTATAGTTATTAATTCCCCGTCAATCGACCCATGAAATCTGCCCTAATTTGTTTCAAAGACGTCCCCTATTGTCGTCTACCCTAACAGTCACGAGTATCCGGGTCATTCCAAGCTATATGATACAAGGGGCTGAGTGGTCTCGAGGTATGGTGTCCGCCTCGAGTGCTGGAGGTCCCAGGTTCAGGCCCCGGTGAGGACCGGGATTTATTTAAAGAATCCACCTGGACTTCCAGTAATAAAATTTCCCCTGGTGTCTGGGTAGTGAGATCGGGCGCCCGTGTGTATTGTTGCGCACGTAAAATATCCCTTGGCAGTTGGAAATCGGAAAAGAGTAGCCTAACGGCGCTGCCTGGGCAAAATTTCGAGTTAAAAATCTACCCAAAGTATTTCAGGATCCTCGTCGATGCAACGGAGTTCGTGCATTGAGCTGAGTTTCTCCAGTCTCAGGTTTGAGTTAGGAGGAAAACGGAGCACTTATGGGTTAAACCGTGTGCCGTGATGTTGATCCAACGACTAAACTAAACTATATATATATATATATGGATTGTCTTGCCACTGGATGTAGATGGACTCAGGCGAGAGAGTGAGATCGACGAATTACGCAACTCTTCCTCACTTTAATCCAATTCATCGCGCAAGTCATTCTTCATCCAACGCCATCTTAGAACTCACGGCCCCATACTTTCAACCTCACTGGATGAAACGAATGGTCATCATCATTCTCGATGGACAAACAACATAACATAACATATGGAACGGGATACTACTACTACTAACACCACTACTACTACTATTACTACTACAACTGCTACTACTACTACTACTACTACTACTACTACTACTACTACTACTACTACTACTACTACTACTACTACTACTACTATTACTACTATTACTACTACTACTACTACTACTACTACTACTACTACTACTACTACTACTACTACTACTATAAAAGTTATTGCTAATGCTACTGCTACTGCTACTGCTAGTACAATCGTTATCGTTTATACAACTTCTGCATATAACTGTTATCGTTATGTTGCTAATGTTATTGATGTATTAAACAATATAACTGACTGCGTGTCCTAAAATGAATGACGTCATCACTTTCAGTGCAAACAAGTGATTGTAACCATCCCCTTGACGGTTCAGAACCAAGTGACCTTTAACCCCGCCCTACCCCTAGCTCGAAACCAGCTCATCCAGCGTGTACCCATGGGCTGTGTCATGAAGGCTTTCCTCTACTACAAGACTCCCTTCTGGAAGGAGAAAGGTAAGTTCACTTCACCGAATTATATGGATAGGATAATAGTGGGTTCACTTCATCCAGCTCTAAGTGATAGAAGAATGGTACGTTTACTTTTCCCAGCTGTAAGCTTCTTCTTCTTCTTCTTCTTCTTCTTCTTCTTCTTCTTCTTCTTCTTCTTCTTCTTCTTCTTCTTCTTCTTCTTCTTCTTCTTCTTCTTCAGACATGGGAGGCCGAAATCTGGCCAAGGAGGTCACCTCAGACAGATGCAAGGCCCAGAACACTTCGGATGAAGATACAGTGACAGTGAAAGAAATCAAGGCTGTGCTTCGACGATCAAAAAACAGTGCTCCAGGTCCTGATGGCATAAGATACGACGACATAAAAAGGTGTACCGACAATGAGCTAGAGAAACTAGCAGACATGTACAACAACAGTATAGGGAGTGCTAGCATCAAGGAGGAATGGTTACACAGCTATCTGATTCCCTTGCCGAAGCCTGACAAAGACCACAAAAAAATTCAGGGATATCGAATTATAACCATGCAGAATACAATAGGCAAGCTGCTGGAGAAGGTAATTGCCAGGAAAATGTCAAGCCAACTAGAGAGGCAAGGTGTTTTCCCACCTACCCTGGGTGGGTACCGTCCAAAAAGAGAAACCTGGACCAATGCAGCAGTCTTTGCCCATGATGTCTATGAAGGTTTCCACTCAGGCACTGAAACCGTTGCTGCAGCGATTGATCTTGAGGACGCATACAACAGAGTACCACTGGATTTTTTAATGTTTCAGCTTCTTGAACTAAACGTAAGTCCATTCCTCCTTAGTTGGATCGCTGCAGCCCTCTACCAACGGAAAGTAGTTTTTAGATGTGGCAGTTGGACTTCGGAACCAACAACAATATATCCTGGCCTACCACAGGGATCACCATTATCTCCGGTACTGTTCAACGCCTACACAGTGAGAATCACCAGTGAGCAGATCACTGGACCTGGCAGGACATTGTCGTATGCCGATGATGTTTTAGTGTATCGTCAGGGTAAGGATAGAGAGGAGGTTGCTGTGGAACTACAAACTGAACTCAATCGCATAAGTACTTGGTGTGATGAAGCTGGGGCAATGGTCAACCCAACAAAGGCAACAGTGACTTGGTTCTCGTTGAATAATCATATTGTCAACAATCCAACACCAACTGCAATGCTGTGTTCAGAGACGGTGGAAAGAACGCAGGCAATGAATTACCTGGGGATACGGTTTGATCGAAGCCTTGCTTATAATGTGCACATAGACCAGGTGATAACAAAGGCCAAGCGGGGTTTGGCAGCGATGCGGGTGATGGCGGCAGCAAACTGTGAGCAGCGCCATCTATGTCTTCTGTACGAGGGGCTGGTCGTGTCTGTTTTGGAGTATGCAATGGCAATCCTGACTCTCAGCCATAAGCAGATAGAAAGGATGGAAAGGATACAGAATGAAGCTATGCGCATTATTCTTGGATTTACAAGAGATACAGCATGCAGGGCGATGCGCTACCTTCTTGATTTTCCAACCATTGAAGAGAGAATACAAGTTTGCAGGGCACGCGCCTACCTCAGAATTAACGCAAACACACAACATCCACTGCATAGTGACATTAGGAAGGTGAAGGGCAGCAGGTTAAAAAGAGGACGGTCGTGGATGGGTCAAGCCGAAGACATTCTTCAACAGGTGTGTTCACTTGAGGACTTAGAACCTGGCGAGGAGTGGGTGCAAGTGCCAACAGACTTCTGCACATCCTTTTCAGTTTGCATCCAACTAGATAGGAAATGCAGACAAGAAAATCCGGCTGCTGTTGAGGCTGAAGTACAAGAGTTGATTTTCGAGAATTCGCTAGACGGTGACGCGGTCATCTACACAGATGGGTCGGTCGTCCGACATGTGAGAAGCTCATGGGCCTTTACAGCTCGGGCCGGAGGGAGAATTGTGAAGGAGGACTCTGGTGCTTTCACTGAAACCACAAGTAGCCTGACCATGGAAGTCATGGCAGTAAGTAAAGCAATAACATGGCTCGAGACACAGACATTCACTAGGGCTTGTTTCCTTAGCGACTCAATGAACATGATCAAGAGGATAGAGGAGGGGTCGATCCGAAGAGAATGGTTGCTGCCTCTGAAGCGGTCTCGGCTGGCAAAGATTAGTTTCATCTTCGTGCCAGGTCATGCGGGAGTACAAGGAAATGAGCGGGCTGACAAGCTCGCAGGTGAGGCTACTGTGGAGGGCGGACGCGCCATGGACCAGGCTGACATTCTGAATGCTCTACGAGAAGTGAGACTTTTGCGAGAACCAAGTGATGACTGTGAATCTACAATAATGGCCAGACTGCGGGAGCAGCAAATTAAAGGAGGGGTGGCCAAACAAGAACACTACGCAGGAAGCCAAAGAAGATTGATAAACCAACACAGAACTGGCGTCGTTAGCCGCTACACGCTGCGGGATTTGCTGAGGAGGGGATCCGAGCACTTATGGACTGAATGGTTCAATGTGCAACGAGGATGATCTGTCGACTAACTAACTAACTAACTTCTTCTTCTTCTTCTTCTTCTTCTCTGTTCTATTTCTCCTTGCATTTCTTTTACTGAAGCTACCTCAACTTCGTGTCTCTTGCTGCAACCCACCTTACAACCCCTCACTCCTACCTCGGTTGGTTAATGACCGAATCAATCGGAAACAAACTAAATTTAACAACTCCAAACCAATTACAGCACCAAGTCTCGCCTTCAGTTATCCGACTCTACTTTCAGATCTGTGTGGCTCCTGCAACATCAACGATGAGGACAGTTTGGTCACCTACACCATGGATAACTCTGCCCCAGACGGTTCGAATCCTGCAATAGTCGCGTAAGGGCCCAGTTTTGTAATACCTTAGCAGTATATGGTGCGAACTCATTTATCTCACAAGAACATTTCTTTTATCGTAGATCACGAATATTATGACTTTATCATTCTTTGACAACTTAGTCTGATGCCGAGAGGATGGCACCATCCAAAGTCAATATATCGAAAAGATACATGAACGGGCCAGTACCTCCATTTCAGCAGCTTTGCGTGGACCCAATACAGTTGTTAGCTGATGCGGATCCTGTTCAACGGAGCCAAAAAGATTTGCTCCAACGGCTCAATAGCAGAAGAATTGGGCACTCTTAACCAGACCCCGTAATCTAATGGATACCCAGGCGACCTCATCAAGCGTCACTGCCAGCCACCCAATCTTACCCCACAGAATCTGTGGTCCCCAAACTTCAAGTGTTTCTTCAGCTGACCTGTCGAGAGGACGACGTAATGTAAGGAGTACAGGATCGATTTTTTTTTAAAAACAAAGCAGTCAATCAAACCAATGATCAGACATGAAACCACCTTGATACGTACTCTATCTGTGAAAGAACCACTGTATTTGTACACCAAATCAAACTGCAGTTACCCATTCTAGTGCGAGTGTCAAGCAATTAGCATATCGGGTATCTGAATACATACTGGCGTGGGTGGGAAAGAGAGTTAATTTTCTGCAAGCCAGCGCTTTGGCTGGTCATAAAATCCCAGCCTGGCCCGTCTCGCAACCCCTGCTACAGTTGACCCGTGTGGTCAACCAGGCAAGGGCGTTTCGTTTACTGTATTCCAGGAACAACAAACGAATACTCAAACATTATATACTGAAGCTTACGCCATTAGGTGTTTAAAACCCCTGGTATGCAGACAGAAAGACTTAATAGTGAATGTGCGATTACCATGGGGATAACAAATGCCTCACATTTCAAATAGTAAGATTGACTGTTTTATGTATTTCAGTCAGAATACCATTCATATATTCACCTCATGTGATGTAAAAAGCGGTAATATGCAAGCTTCCGAGGTGAAGCGAGCTATGCCAGCCAACAGTTTGTGAAAGCTTCCGAGGTGAAGTGAGCTATGCCAGCCAACAGTTTGTGCAAGCTTCCGAGGTGAAGCGAGCTATGCCAGCCAACAGTTTGTGCAAGCTTCCGAGGTGAAGCGAGCTATGCCAGCCAACAGTTTGTGCAAGCTTCCGAGGTGAAGCGAGCTATGCCAGCCAACAGTTTGTGCAAGCTTCCGAGGTGAAGCGAGCTATGCCAGCCAACAGTTTGTGCAAGCTTCCGAGGTGAAGCGAGCTATGCCAGCCAACAGTTTGTGCAAGCTTCCGAGGTGAAGCGAGCTATGCCAGCCAACAGTTTGTGCAAGCTTCCGAGGTGAAGTGAGCTATGCCAGCCAACAGTTTGTGCAAGCTTCCGAGGTGAAGTGAGCTATGCCAGCCAACAGTTTGTGCAAGCTTCCGAGGTGAAGTGAGCTATGCCAGCCAACAGTTTGTGCAAGCTTCCGAGGTGAAGTGAGCTATGCCAGCCAACAGTTTGTGCAAGCTTCCGAGGTGAAGTGAGCTATGCCAGCCAACAGTTTGTGCAAGCTTCCGAGGTGAAGTGAGCTATGCCAGCCAACAGTTTGTGCAAGCTTCCGAGGTGAAGTGAGCTATGCCAGCCAACAGTTTGTGCAAGCTTCCGAGGTGAAGTGAGCTATGCCAGCCAACAGTTATGTGCAAGCTTCCGAGGTGAAGTGAGCTATGCCAGCCAACAGTTTGTGCAAGCTTCCGAGGTGAAGTGAGCTATGCCAGCCAATAGTTTGTGCAAGCTTCCGAGGTGAAGTGAGCTATGCCAGCCAACAGTTTGTGCAAGCTTCCGAGGTGAAGTGAGCTATGCCAGCCAATAGTTTGTGCAAGCTTCCGAGGTGAAGTGAGCTATGCCAGCCAACAGTTTGTGCAAGCTTCCGAGGTGAAGTGAGCTATGCCAGCCAACAGTTTGTGCAAGCTTCCGAGGTGAAGCTGAGCTATGCCAGCCAACTAGTTTGTGCAAGCTTCCGAGGTGAAGTGAGCTATGCCAGCCAATAGTTTGTGCAAGCTTCCGAGGTGAAGTGAGCTATGCCAGCCAACAGTTTGTGCAAGCTTCCGAGGTGAAGTGAGCTATGCCAGCCAACAGTTTGTGCAAGCTTCCGAGGTGAAGTGAGCTATGCCAGCCAACAGTTTGTGCAAGCTTCCGAGGTGAAGCGAGCTATGCCAGCCAACAGTTTGTGCAAGCTTCCGAGGTGAAGTGAGCTATGCCAGCCAACAGTTTGTGCAAGCTTCCGAGGTGAAGTGAGCTATGCCAGCCAACAGTTTGTGCAAGCTTCCGAGGTGAAGCGAGCTATGCCAGCCAACAGTTTGTGCAAGCTTCCGAGGTGAAGCGAGCTATGCCAGCCAACAGTTTGTGCAAGCTAGTGTTTATGGCATCTAGGTGTGCATTCACTGAGGGATTGCACCGTTTTAGCAACACAGGACAGATAGGGCTTCAAGCGTGGTGATCAGTACTACCGTGTCTCCCTACAACAGATACGATTCTCAACATTGGCAGCTTGCAGTACGTGGTGCTCTCCCCGGCCAGTTGGACAGTTTCTCGATCTAATGCGTTCTCTCATGCCATGATCAATATTAGATCATGGAGCACGTAGCGCATACTGTCCAAATCTTCATGCAGTTCGGCGTGAAGATTGAGCAGGTCGAGTTTCACGCCTTGCATGAAAACGAAAGGCGTGCCGCTGGGCGAAGGAGATAACGTCTCCTCCGAGCGATCAGTCTGCGTGGAGCCATAGTCAAGTGCTGGCCTGGTTTCATGTGTGCAGAGAGGATGGCTAAATATTACGCCACTCCCTTTAAAACTTAGATTGTGTTGAGTTTGGAACCAGTAGATTGTGATGTCGCACATTTGTTAGAATAAATGATGTGTACTTTGTTGTAGCGATTAATAGACATTGAAAACGGATCCTGAGTTGTTTGAGTTGATCGTTAAGAGTCGTGTTCCACTTGTTTATAGTTTGCCTGTGTCCACGGAGTTGAGAATCAACAGAAATAAGTCATAACATGAATATAGTTATACTTGAGAAAGACGAGACAACATATCAGCAACACATGTATATCAGAGACGAGTCCGCCTTCAGTCAATCGCAGAGTGCGTATGACCCTGTCGACCTTGTGAAGCAGTCAGACACTCTCTATGAATAACCACTAGAGGGCATTTACGCACCCTCTATCAAGACCAGGAGCGCACCAGCGAATAAAGACCCTTATCTCGCTCCCTGGCAGCCTCATGTCCAAGTTTTCATTTATTGTGTAAAATGCATAGTGTTGTTTGTTTTTCCGCGAGGAAACATACCGCTCTAAATCAGCGGATTCCCGAACTGGACTATTGAAACAAGGAAGATGATTGAAACAGAATGCAGTCAATAAATGTAGCTGGGTAGGCAGGCATTCAGTGATGTCCCGTTGTGTATTAGCATCATGGAAAACCCGGAGGGGAGGGGGCCAGACAAGGGCCACATGTGGGTAGTCAAAGCAGAATAGTCTATCAACACAGAATTGGTGTCGTCAGTGGCCCCAGGCTGAAGTAGATGCTGGGGAGAGTCACTACACGCTGAGGGAGATAGTGAGGGGAGGATTTGAGGACTAACAGACTAATAGTCCGATGTGCAATGGGGATGATCTGTTGACTAACCAACTAACCAACATCGTACTTATTAAATTACTAATTAAATGACAAACTAGCTAGGTACTAGCTCAGTAACTACCCAACAAAGATGTTAAGTAACTAAGTATTTAACTAACTGAATGAAATGAATGGTCATCATCATTCTTGATGGACAAACAACAATATACCATTTAACTAAGTAACTAACTAATTAAGTAATTAACTAGCTAAATAAGTAAATAATTAATTAAGTAATTAACCAAATAAGTAACTAAGTAAATAAGTAATTAACTAACTAAGTTACAAACTAACTAAATAACTAGCTAAGAACTAACTAAATTACTAACTAACTAGGCATCTAAGTAACTAACCGATTTAACACAAGCACACTGAATCGTTTTCACAGGTTCATAGTGGCCTCTAACGCCCGGCGGGCTGCGGAGATGACGCTTGATGAGCGGCGGGACCATATAACTCGAGTCATAGCTAAAGTGTTCCAGTCAGAGGCTGCCTTGAATGTAAGACAAAATGTTTGTGTGTCAGTATAATTGAATGATCGTGTGTCAGTATAAATGAATTTTTGTATGATAACTGAATGATTGCACCAGTTTACTAGAATGGTCATGCCTATATATTATTTTGGTATAAAATTGTGACACATGCTTGTCTTTATACGAAGGGACTTCAAATGAAAACCTTAAAAGTATGATAGAAGTTACAGTAACCATGCCACTATCTTGTAACCTATCAATATTGATTGTTATCCATGTCAAGACTGTTAAGCACGATGACATCACAATGCAGACGAACATGGTGACGTAATGAGGACAGTTTAAAGACGGACAGGGAGTCTCCGAGGCGAAGTGGTCAAGCCGTCTGACTCGGGCTCCGAAGGTTATGAGTTCCATTCCGCACCGCAACCTTTGGTTCACGAGTGCATTGTTTCATAGACTCCTGAGGGTCGTCGCTGGAGCTACAGAGTTCGTGATTTGTGCGACGCTTTCCGTGTTGCGGAAAGAGACTGAGCCATATGGGATAAAACCCGGTGCAATGAAGTCGACCCTGTCGACTTTTAAGAGACTTTAAAGACGGCCAGACATAGCACCAAGTAATTTCCACCTGTTTGGACAACTTAGAGTCATTGGGAGGTTTAAGGTTTTCATTTGAATCCCCCACGTATTTTACCAATTAAAGTGTGGGTGAGCAAAGATTGTGTAATAATTGGGCAATGATTGTGTAATAATCGCACTATCTCACGTCCCTCTCTCTGTAACGATCCCCATGTGACTCTCTCTCCCAGCCCATCTACTACGATGAGAAGAACTGGACGGGAGAACCATACAGCGGCGGCTGCTACTTCCTCTCCATGCCACCAGGTGTCCTCACATCGTACGGCAGGTGAGCTTACCTCTACAACTGTCAACCTGTCTACACCTGTCTAACTGTCAACCTGTCTACACCTGTCTAACTGTCAACCTGTCTACACCTGTCTAACTGTCAACCTGTCTACACCTGTCTAACTGTCAACCTGTCTACACCTGTCTAACTGTCAACCTGTCTACACCTGTCTAACTGTCAACCTGTCTACACCTGTCTAACTGTCAACCTGTCTACATATCTATATATCTATCAGCCTGTGAACCTGACCAATTTTTTGTGAATGTGTTCTAAAATAGTAAAAGAACAATTGTATCAATTTTTTGTTGTAGTCGCCATTGCCTGCCGACTCCGAGGCAAAGGAGTTACGGACTCGAGTTCGAAACACAGCTGTGGGCGATTTGGCAGCAGACTGCATGGCGTTGGTTTTTTTAATGAAATGGTATGGGTGCCGGTCTTTCAGAAAGCAATGGCAAACTACTGAACAGTAAACTTGCCAATAGATCACAACAGCAAACAATGCTGGCGTTGACTGCGACGTCCTGTAAAGGATATGCAACTATTTAACACCTGCGTTCAATGCAAGTTCTCCAACGCCGATAAAGCGCTTGGATTCCTGTAGAAAAATCGATTCTGGGGTCACTACTCGGTGTGCCTGACCCGGTCGTGAACAGTCTGTGACAGAAGCCACGCCGTTTTGAAACTTCCTGCTCCACTTATACAGTTGCTGGACTGACAGTCATGCATCACCACACTAGACCTTCATTCCCCGATGAGTGTCTATAGGTTTCGCCTCTTCAATGATTAAAAACACCCGACAACAGAAAGCTGCGTCTCTTTGGTGCATGTCAAAAGTGGGGCGGTCATCTTTACACTGTCCTTATTACGTTATCGTGTTCGTCTGTATCTTGATGTCACGTGCCTAACACTCTTGAATATTGAAAGGTTACAAGACAATGGCATGGTTACTGTAATTTCTGTCGCACTTTGAAGGTCTTCATGTGAATCCCCATCATACATGTGACAGGGATGTGCATACATGTGTGTGTGCGTGTGTGTGTGTGTGTGCGTGCGTGCGTGTTAGAGACAGTTAAACTGTCTCGTTATATAACGTTTTTGTTTTCTCTCTCTCTCAGAATTCTCCGGGAGCCAGTCGGTAATGTGTTCTTCGCCGGGACAGAGCTGGCCACCGACTGGGTCGGCTACATGGAGGGCGCCATTCAGTCCGGCACACACGCAGTCAGTCAGGCAAGTCGCATCTTTTTGCCTGGATACATTCGGCAGACACAATAACACTTCCGGTGACACGGTGATTAATGATCTGGCTGACCACACACATGGACAGATAGAAAAACCAATGACCAAGTAGTACAGGAGACAAATGAAAATCGTAGACTGATTAGAGAAATTAGACGTAGACAGTCAAAATTTTTTGGACATGTTATGAGAAGAAATGGACTGGAGAACTTAGTGACAACTGGGAAGATCGAGGGGAACAGACCAAGAGGAAGACCGGGAGGAAGGTACCTGGATGGCTTGGCCACATGGCATGGGCGAGACAGGAACACTGAGCTGATCCACGACACTGGTGATCGAGTGACATGGCGAGTCATGGCCGCCCACGCTTTCCGGCATGGCACATGATTGATTGACCACACACAGGGTCGGCATGGGATCCTCAGCTGTAGCAGGAGTATTTGTTGCCAGCAGTAGAGCTCTGGTAGCTGGCGAGGTGGGGGGGAGGGGTGCTATCCCATACTGTGACCCAGGTTACGCTCTCCGAGGAAAGGCCAGATGGAGACATAATTAGACCGCCACTGGTACTATTAGTATAGAGACTCTTAGCTGGCTGTTAAAGAAGAAGATGAAACATGTATGGGAATGTTGGTTCTTGACTCAACTCAACTAAACGCAACTCAACTCAACTCAATCTCCCATATTTTTGTTGACTTATCAGCACTCCAAGTTGATGTGGCCAATACCAGACCGGTGGCTTTTACTTCTGCTGAGGAGAGGGGAACATGTCAGTCTACAGCCTCAAGTATGAAGATGGAGGTTGCTGCCATCACTGCAGCTCTGAGATGTCTCGCGGCTACTGGAGTCACGAGAGTTGAGTGGAGTCAAGAACCGAGACATTTCCATACGTGCTTCTCCTCGTCTTCAACTGCCAGCGAAGAGTCACGATACTAATGGTACCAGTAGCAGTCTGATTATGTGTCCGTCTGACCTGTCCTCGGAGTCCTGAGTGTGCGGCCAGACCCTCTGATCACTCTCCGCAGCATCATTCTCATTCTCTCCAGATCGTTATGGTCTATCTGTTCTCCCACATAATCCCAAATAGGTGGCATAGTCTGACTCCCAGTCCGCACTGTATAAAGTTCAAACTAGACGGATGCGGCACGAGTGGCTACTGAACACGGACACCTCTCTGACCAGCGTTTACATGAGTATACTGTCCGGGACATGCTGGCGAGCGGGGCATCGAACGAGCAGATCTGTTGGCTTTAAGAAGTGCACTAGCAGTTGCAACACTTAAATGGACTAGGGAGATTTGTTTGTCTATGAATGACTGCTAGTTACAGACAAAATAACTGATGTTATAAGACAATTTAAGGATGCCTGGGTATGGATGTCCGTGTGGCTCCAACTAGGAGCCAGATTTTCTTTTTTTTTAAGTTGCATATCCTTTACAGGACGTTGCAATCAACACCAGCATTTTACTGCGGTTGCTGATGTCTTGGCAAGATTTTACGTTCAGTAGTTTGCCATTGCTTTACGAACGATCGGCTCCCCTACCAACAAGTTAAAAACGGTATGTTGCCAAATCGGTCACCTGATGTGTTTCGAATGCGGGTAAGCGACATTTCCAATCGCATCCTCAACGCCATCGCCATGGAGACAGCAGATTTTCTACAGATCTCATTGTATGTTCACTTCACAATGAAAACAAATTAGAAGACAATACACAACCTTGTCTGACGCCCTTCTTTATATAAAGACAATACACACCTTGTCTGACGCCCTTCTTTATATAAAGACAATACACAACCTTGTCTGGCGCCCTTCTTTATATAAAGACAATACACAACCTTGTCTGGCGCCCTTCTTTATATAAAGACAATACACAACCTTGTCTGACGTCCTTCTTTATATAAAGATAATACACAACTTTGTCTGACGCCCTTCTTTATATAAAGACAATACACAACCTTGTCTGACGCCCTTCTTTATATAAAGACAATACACAACTTGTCTGACGCACTTCTTTATATAAAGACAATACACAACCTTGTCTGACGCCCTTCTTTATATAAAGACAATACACAACTTTGTCTGACGCCCTTCTTTATATAAAGACAATA
The DNA here is from genome assembly GCA_014155875.1 of Cepaea nemoralis. Lineage (NCBI taxonomy): Eukaryota > Metazoa > Mollusca > Gastropoda > Stylommatophora > Helicidae > Cepaea > Cepaea nemoralis. The sequence continues at coordinate 504,569 of JACEFZ010020851.1, read as the reverse complement.
CACAACCTTGTCTGACGCCCTTCTTTATATAAAGACAATACACAACCTTGTCTGACGCCCTTCTTTATATAAAGACAATACACAACCTTGTCGGACGCCCTTCTTTATATAAAGACAATACACAACCTTGTCTGGCGCCCTTCTTTATATAAAGACAATACACAACCTTGTCTGACGCCCTTCTTTATATAAAGACAATACACAACCTTGTCTGACGCCCTTCTTTATATAAAGACAATACACAACCTTGTCTGACGCCCTTCTTTATATAAAGACAATACACAACCTTGTCTGACGCCCTTCTTTATATAAAGACAATACACAACCTTGTCTGACGCCCTTCTTTATATAAAGACAATACACAACCTTGTCTGACGCCCTTCTTTATATAAAGACAATACACAACCTTGTCTGACGCCCTTCTTTATATAAAGACAATACACACCTTGTCTGACGCCCTTCTTTATATAAAGACAATACACAACTTTGTCTGACGCCCTTCTTTATATAAAGACAATACACAACTTTGTCTGACGCCCTTCTTTATATAAAGACAATACACACTTGTCTGACGCCCTTCTTTATATAAAGACAATACACACCTTGTCTGACGCCCTTCTTTATATAAAGACAATACACAACTTTGTCTGACGCCCTTCTTTATATAAAGACAATACACACCTTGTCTGACGCCCTTCTTTATATAAAGACAATACACAACTTTGTCTGACGCCCTTCTTTATATAAAGACATACACACTTGTCTGACGCCTTCTTTATATAAGACAATACACAACCTTGTCTGACGCCCTTCTTTATATAAAGACAATACACAACTTTGTCTGACGCCCTTCTTTATATAAAGACAATACAACCTTGTCTGACGCCCTTCTTTATATAAAGACAATAAACAACATTGTCTGACGCCCTTCTTTATATAAAGACAATACACAACCTTGTCTGACGCCCTTCTTTATATAAAGACAATATACAACCTTGTCTGACGCCCTTCTTTATATAAAGTCAATACACAACTTTGTCTGACGCCCTTCTTTATATAAAGACAATACACAACCTTGTCTGACGCCCTTCTTTATATAAAGACAATACACAACTTTGTCTGACGCCCTTCTTTATATAAAGACAATACACAGCCTACAAAGTTGCTGATTCTTATGACTGCTGTTTGTTGCCAATATATGTTCTTTCGTATTCGTTCCTTATTTGTTCTTTCCCTCTACAAATCCACACTGTTCCTCACTAATGTATGGTTTATTCTTGTTTCTTATTCTTCCAATAATTATTCGCAGGAATAATTGAGCTGTTTCTTCTAACATTTTACGGCTACGTTTCCTGGACTCAGTTTTTGAATCTGTAGACCTTAACTTTCCCTGGACTGCATAAGGGGCAGAGAGACTACAATCTTGACCTCACAGCCTCCCACTTAACTGCTTGGAATGACTACACTGCAGGCCAGTCACCGCCAACTAGACCTGATTGAGACAACAATCATCAATGAAATGTATCTTCTTCTCTCTCCAGGTGCTACGGTCCAGAGGCCTGACCTCCGACCCCGACTGGAAAGATCAGGCAGATGACAAAACTCCAATCTTAGTAAGTTCGTACTGATTCTAGTAACGCAACAGTGACAGACTGTCACCTAAACGAACAACTGCAACAGTGACAGTCTGTGATCTATTCTAACAACTACAACAATGACAGTATGTGATCTATTCTAACAACTACAACATTGGCAGTATGTGATTTATTCTAACAACTGCAACAGTGACAGTCTGTGATCTATTCTAACAACTACAAAAGTGACAGTCTGTGATCTATTCTAACAACTGCAACAGTGACAGTATGTGATCTATTCTAACAACTGACAACAGTGACAGTCTGTGATCTATTCTAACAACTGCAACAGTGACAGTCTGTGATCTATTCTAACAACTGCAACAGTGACAGTCTGTGATCTATTCTAACAACTGCAACAGTGACAGTCTGTCATCTATTCTAACAACTACAACAGTGAAAGTATGTGATCTATTCTAACAACTGCAACAGTGACAGTATGTGATCTATTCTAACAACTGCAACAGTGACAGTCTGTGATCTATTCTAACAACTACAACAGTGACAGTATGTGATCTATTCTAACAACTGCAACAGTGACAGTCTGTGATCTATTCTATCTACAACAGTGACAGTCTGTCATCTATTCTAACAACTACAACATTGACAGTATGTGATCTATTCTAACAACTACAACAGTGACGGTCTGTGATCTATTCTAACAACTGCAACAGTGACAGTCTGTGATCTATTCTAACAACTACAACAGTGACAGTCTGTGATCTATTCTAACAACTGCAACAGTGACTAGTCTGTGATCTATTCTAACAACTGCAACAGTGACAGTCTGTAATCTATTCTAACAACTACAACAGTGACAGTATGTGATCTATTCTAACAACTACAACAGTGACAGTATGTGATCTATTCTAACAACTGCAACAGTGACAGTCTGTAATCTATTCTAACAACTACAACAGTGACAGTCTGTGATCTATTATAACAACTACAACAGTGACAGTCTGTGATCTATTCTAACAACTACAACAGTGACAGTAAGTGATCTATTCTAACAACTACAACAGTGACAGTATGTGATCTATTCTAACAACTGCAACAGTGACGGTCTGTGATATATTCTAACAACTGCAACATTGACAGTCTGTGATCTATTCTAACAACTACAACAGTGACAGTCTGTGATCTATTCTAACAACTGCAACAGTGACAGTCTGTGATCTATTCTAACAACTGCAACAGTGACAGTCTGTAATCTATTCTAACAACTACAACAGTGACAGTATGTGATCTATTATAACAACTACAACAGTGACATTCTGTGATCTATTCTAACAACTGCAACAGTGACAGTCTGTAATCTATTCTAACAACTACAACAGTGACAGTCTGTGATCTATTATAACAACTACAACAGTGACAGTATGTGATCTATTCTAACAACTACAACATTGACAGTATGTGATCTATTCTAACAACTACAACATTGACAGTATGTAATCTATTCTAACAACTACAACATTGACAGTATGTGATCTATTCTAACAACTGCAACAGTGACAGTCTGTGATCTATTCTAACAACTACAACAGTGACAGTCTGTAATCTATTCTAACAACTACAACATTGACAGTATGTGATCTATTCTAACAACTACAACATTGACAGTATGTAATCTATTCTAACTACAACATTGACAGTATGTGATCTATTCTAACAACTGCAACAGTGACAGTCTGTGATCTATTCTAACAACTACAACAGTGACAGTCTGTAATCTATTCTAACAACTACAACATTGACAGTATGTGATCTATTCTAACAACTACAACATTGACAGTATGTGATCTATTCTAACAACTACAACATTGACAGTATGTGATCTATTCTAACAACTACAACATTGACAGTATGTGATCTATTCTAACAACTACAACATTGACAGTGTGTGATCTATTCTAACAACTACAACATTGACAGTGTGTGATCTATTCTAACAACTACAACATTGACAGTGTGTGATCTATTCTAACAACTACAACATTGACAGTATGTTATCTATTCTAACAACTACAACATTGACAGTCTGTGATCTATTCTAACAACTACAACAGTGACAGTCTGTGATCTATTCTAACAACTGCAACAGTGACAGTCTGTAATCTATTCTAACAACTACAACAGTGACAGTCTGTGATCTACTATAACAACTACAACAGTGACAGTCTGTGATCTATTCTAACAACTACAACAGTGACAGTCTGTAATCTATTCTAACAACTACAACATTGACAGTATGTTATCTATTCTAACAACTACAACATTGACAGTATGTGATCTATTCTAACAACTACAACATTGACAGTATGTAATCTATTCTAACAACTACAACATTAACAGTATGTGATCTATTCTAGCAACTACAACATTGACAGTGTGTGATCTATTCTAACAACTACAACATTGACAGTGTGTGATCTATTCTAACAACTACAACAGTGACAGTATGTGATCTATTCTAACAACTGCAACAGTGACAGTATGTGATCTATTCTAACAACTACAACATTGACAGTGTGTGATCTATTATGACAACTACAACAGTGACAGTCTGTGATCTATTCTAACAACTGCAAAAGTGACAGTCTGTAATCTATTCTAACAACTACAACATTGACAGTATGTGATCTATTCTAACAACTACAACATTGACAGTATGTAATCTATTCTAACAACTACAACATTGACAGTATGTAATCTATTCTAGCAACTACAACATTGACAGTATGTAATCTATTCTAACAACTACAACATTGACAGTATGTGATCTATTCTAACAACTACAACATTGACATTCTGTGATCTATTCTAACAACTGCAACAGTGACAGTCTGTAATCTATTCTAACAACTACAACAGTGACAGTATGTGATCTATTATAACAACTACAACAGTGACATTCTGTGATCTATTCTAACAACTGCAACAGTGACAGTCTGTAATCTATTCTAACAACTACAACAGTGACAGTCTGTGATCTATTATAACAACTACAACAGTGACAGTATGTGATCTATTCTAACAACTACAACAGTGACAGTCTGTGATCTATTCTAACAACTACAACATTGACAGTATGTGATCTATTCTAACAACTGCAACAGTGACAGTCTGCGATCTATTCTGACAACTGCAACAGTGACAGTCTGTGATCTATTCTGGTAACTACAACAGTGACGCCAGTCTCCCTGGCGAAGATGTTAACGACTTTCTCCGTAATCCCGCATATGCATGTCGGGAACACAACTGCACGAGATTCGGTAGCGGATCGCGTCGCGTTGGTTACTTACGGGAGTATGAGAGCCGGTCGCTCAGAAAGCAATGGCAAAGTACTGAGCGTAATCTTTCCAAGAACATCAACAGCACATGACATATGCTGGTGTTGACTACAACGTCCTGTAAAGGATATGCAACTTAAAAATTAAAAAAAAAAGGTCTATGATCTATTCTGACAACAACAACAGTAACAGTCTATAATCTATTCTGACAACAACAAGAGTGACAGTCTGTGGTCTATTATTGTGACTGGACGATGTGACTGGTGTAGGGATTGAGCCCGCTACTTCAGCATCCTCAAACAGCTGTTTGGAAGCTTTCACGAACTCCATATAAACAGCTAAATGCATCCTAGTAACATGACTCCTTGTGTACACATTATTAATATGCAGCTGAAGAAACAAGAAGGAAATGAAAAATAAGGTAAGAAATATACCCTTTCTACCTTTCTGTCCATTTTCATTTCAATTCCACATTATTTACCCTGCGCCTCTGTAAATTCTCTATCTTTACTAATATTACACATTACACCCAGTCCCATACGAATCTGGCTATGCCTTGTATCGTCATCCAAACTGACGGACATTACTGTAAAACAAGTTTGTTAGCGTGAATTCATTAGTTTTTCGCCAAAACATCAAAGAAATGTCGCCACTTTCTATGATTTAAGGTGCCTTTGGATCTATCAAAGACATATTCCTTGGGTGGGGGTAAATATGCTTGCTTGCTTGTGTTCGTTGGCTTGAGCTCCAACGCGAAGTCCTGTATGTCGGATGAAGGCATCCTGTTGTCCAACATCAGTGTGATGTCATACAGGACCTGAGTTTTGCGTGAGTATCCGTTGTCCCATGTCTGGCTTATTGGTGTGCAGACTGGTGGTTCCTCGCCGTACAGGCAGACACTCTCCGACTTCGGAGGAATCGGCGATCCTACTGACTTTAGCCAGGACCCCGAAGGGACCTGTTGCCCAGGACGCTCGACGAGGACGCGTCAATAGGTCTTGGCCAGTATATAACTCGGCCATGGTGCCTTGGAAACACCTCTGCGTCCCAGGGGTAAATATAAGACGGCAGGAAACATTTCATAACGATGCAACAGACAGTTTTCAAAAACATTGATCGTGAACGAGGGGCCATCAATATGCCATGCCGATAAGCGTGGACGGTCATGTTCTGCAATCTCACTCGATCACCAGAGTCGTGGATCAGCTCCATGTTCCTGTCTCGACCATGCCACGTGGCCAAGCCATGAATGAAGAGAAATCATTTGTAAATGGACTATAGTGTCCAGATGCACTGCTTAGCGCTGATAATGAACATACAATAATGAGGTCGTTGTGATGTGGCTTGTGTTGTCTGAGCGACCTCTATTGCTAGTTAATCCGGCCAATGAGGAGGTTTAGAGCAAGGTGCCAGGTTGCAACTGTCTAAGCCAAGGTTCTGCTGGCAGGAGGCCAGATTTTAACTATCTACATTATCGATTAGGTGATTCCAGCCGCTGCTATGCAAACAGGACTTCCTTTTGAATCTCAGACTACCGTGGGGATAACAGACTGCACATTCCAACATTATCTGTGACTATGTATTTAGTATTTATGCCAAAGTATTATTCATGTATTCCTTTCGTGCGATATATAACGCTGCAGTCTGCACCTGACCAGATGCAGCGGAATATGCCAGACAAGTAATCGTGCAATACAGTGCAGACCTGATAAGGCAAACTCACCTGGGACCCAAGAATTAGTTCTTATCAGAAATTCCTCTTATAAGACACAACAGACAAAGAAGAAAAATGTCCGGGGATAAACATATTGTTCTTCACAACATAAATTCGTCACATCAGAAATCGCCTTAAGCGGTTTGCACTGTATACTGTATATGGATGTACATGGTGGACCCTGTCATCAACACGGGATCAGTATTAACCATGTCGTCACATGTGGCAGTTGTACACTGACAAATATGAGAATATTACCAGCGGTATTCACCAAGATGTCATCAAGATTCATGTCAGTGACTGAAAATGACAATAGAACAATATTTTGACAGTCTCACGAGTTGTGTAATAAATGTCTCAGCCCGAATGATGATATCTTGTCAGTCCATATTCTATGTAAAGCTTTCACGTTGCTGTTTGATAAATTGGTGAAAGTACACTAGACCAGCTTCTCGCAACTATTGGTGCAGATCTCACTTGTACTTCTGATAGTCCATGCCGTCTAGCGCTGGTGGCAATGTCTGTTAGGTCTCCTGTCATTTGTAGGTCTGATAGTCCATGCCGTCTAGCGCTGGTGGCAATGTCTGTTAGGTCTCATGTCATTTGTAGGTCTGATAGTCCATGCCGTCTAGCGCTGGTGGCAATGTCGGTTAGGTCTCATGTCATTTGTAGGTCTGCTAGTCCATGCCGTCTAGCGCTGGTGGCAATGTCTGTTAGGTCTCATGTCATTTGTAGGTCTGATAGTCCATGCCGTCTAGCGTTGGTGGCGATGTCTGTTAGGTCTCATGTCATTTGTAGGTCTGATAGTCCATGCCGTCTAGCGCTGGTGACAATGTCTGTTAGGTCTCATGTCATTTGTAGGTCTGATAGTCCATGCCGTCTAGCGTTGGTGGCGATGTCTGTTAGGTCTCATGTCATTTGTAGGTCTGATAGTCCATGCCGTCTAGCGTTGGTGGCGATGTCTGTTAGGTCTCATGTCATTTGTAGGTCTGATAGTCCATGCCGTCTAGCGCTGGTGACAATGTCTGTTAGGTCTCCTGTCGCGTATGCTGCCAATCATTTCTTAGACCAACGTTCCTAATAGGCGTGATGTCAAACTGTCCATCATCGTCTTCCCTGGCTTCTCTTCCCTTCCAACCTTCCAGTTGTGACGACACACTCCATCTTGCCTCTTCTCGCCACATGCCCAAAGAACATTGACTGCCTTCATCTGATGCCAGTAACCAGTTCTCTTCCTGAGTTAACTTCTTTCATGATGTCTTCATTGTTCTTCTATCCGTCCATGGTGCTCTCATCATCCTTCTATAAAACCACATCCCCTCAGCTTCCAGATAATTCCTCACTTGCCTGCTGAACATCAACCAATGCTAACCAGAGGAATCAACGCTGACAGCGACAGACATATGAGTCAGACATTAAACACGTGACAGACAAACAGCCGAGATGACAAGCATCATGACTTCTGGCTTTCCCTTCCCTCCCGCAGGCAGCTAAGACAGGCCGTGTACAGACGAGTTTCTTGGAGCGGCACGCGCCGGGGATACCTGGATTCTTTGGCCTGCTGACCTTGGCCGGAGCTGGACTTGCGGTGTACAGCAAATTATAACACAACTTTACGTACCTGTACAACCTGTCAGAGTGCGTGTTTGATACTTCATCGTTTCCAGCCCAGACTGATCTTTTAACGTCTTTCTTGTGTGCTTCTGACAGCTCCATTGCAGGTTGTACGCTACACATTCCGTCTTTTCACTTTGTTGACCCCATGAAATACGTCTATCACAATCATTCTCCTTTGGTCAGAATTCAACCCCTCTCTTCCCAGACGTTGTGGGGTCCAATAGTTACTCTAGGGACCCTGTGGATCAATGTAAGGATTATATGGTTCATTCCCAGAGCACAGCCTAAATGTTTGGTCACCAGTGGTGCAGTCTAGAGACGCCAGGTCCCATCTTGGGTCTCCACCCTGTTACCTTCGGTTTCCATGGATCAATCACTGCCACCTCAGGGTTCAACCACAGGGTATATGGTGTGAGCACACATCCCCTCAGGGAGCTGCAGTAACGGTGTGGCTAGGACACATTCCCTCAATGAGCTGCAGTAACGATGCGGCTAAGACAATTGCCCCGCCAGCCTGAAGGTCCTATGTTTGAACCCTACTACTTACATCAAACCTGACCTGAGCTTCCAGCATACATTGAGTAAACCGCAAATTCTCAAATCATTATTCACTTGAAACCCATATAACAACAATTATAAACCGATGAATAATAACATGACTATACCACATCCTAGCTCGAAATAAAGTCATCAGATTTCAATGTTATTGTTGGTCAAATGTATTATTTATAGCTAGGTTTTGTTAGTTTACTACTCGGACTCACAAAGAAGAAACACCCATGGCGATCACAATAACTTTACCATGGTAACACATTCTAGAAAACTGTATTTATCCCTAGATACAATTGGTAACTGTCGCAACCTTTCCTTATATATAAATATTCACCTTTCCTTATATATAAACATTCACCTTTCCTTATATGTAAACATTCATCTTTGTTTATATATAAACGTTCACCTTTCCTTATATATAAACATTCATCTTTGTTTATATGTAAACACTCACCTTCCTTACATATAAACATCTATCTTTTCTTATACGTAGCCATACATCTTTTTTTATATGTAAACATTCACTTGTCTTTATATGTAAACAGTCATAAGTTTTCTCATCAAACTAGTTAGTTTAGTTTAGTCGAGGGATCAACATTACGGTACATGGGTGTAACTCATAAGTGCTCCGTTCAACTCCTAACTAAAGCCTGAGTCCAGAGAATCTCAGCTCGGTGCACGAACTCCGTAGCACTGGCGAAGATCCTGAAATACTTTGGGTAGATTTTTAACTCGAAATTTTGCCCGGGCAGTGCCGTTAGGCTACTACTCTTTTTCGATTTCCAACTACCAAGGGATTTTTTTACGTGCGGAACAATACACACGGGCGTCCAATCTCACTACCCAGAGACCAGGGGACATTTTGTTACTAGAAGTACACCATACCTCGAGACTACTCAGCCCCCCCCCCCCCCCCCCCCCCCCCCCCCCCCCCCGTCAACTCTCACCTGCCCTACCAACTGCTGTCAGAACCAAGTGATTCACTGCATGTTGGACTGTTGTGACATGAACCCACTCTATCCTAGCCATCACTGATGAATGTACCAACAGCCACAGAGCTCATACTAAAATATAATGCTAACACTGGTTTGGGACCACTTAATAGGGTGACTGGATGTGATGATTGGATGGTGGGGTGACTGGATGTGATGACTGGATAATACGATAATAGTTTAATAGTGTGAATGGATAATGGTGTGATTATATAACTGGATGATTGAGTGATGTGGTGGTTGATAACCTGTTATTATGCGAGGTGGATTAAATCACGGAATTGTTGAATTACTGAATGATCTGATGAAGGGGTAATTGAATGAGGATGGATGGATGGATGGATGAGGTAGTCACAGAGTAGTCCACCAAATATCGCCAACCTGCACATTTAGATACTTTAAACATATATAGCACAAAAACATCTTTAAAATCTAAGTTCTAGAATTATTTTAATTTTTTTGAACAAATCAATAAAAATACACTGTGAAACATTATGAATAAAAAACAACATATTTTTTAATCGAGACAACAAGAACTGGAAATATCATTACATGAGTCATATTTACTGTTTTCATTATGGCTTAAAAGTACGGCATTGTTTGTACATATATAAAAGAAACATATACTTTTGATTGGCTTCAAATGTAAAGTGTATACTTTTGATTAAGTTAACTATGCATTTTACAAAAGTATAAATTCCATTATGCGTATATTAAAAATCTGTCGCCCTGCATGCATAAGTTCAAGGAACAAATCTGAGGTAACCTTAGTGAAACACGCTGGGGATGTCACTAGCAGGTAATATGTGACTGAAAACTCCAGGACAGAAGTAGGACACATCTGCTAGGGACAGGATTCCCACCAGACACAAGAAAGGACATCACATGGTTCAATGAAAGGACCCGCCTACTGGCATGGCATGTATGCTTGGCTTCTACTCTCCTATTGGTCTTATTTGACATATGAAGCCTGCAAGTGTACGTCAAATGTACATGAAATAGGTCAATTAAGCTTCTTCTAGTCTACCCACATGTAACACACTATTTCTTGATGTCTATCCACATGTAATACTGTCTACCTCTTAATGTTGTCTACCCACATGTAACACTGTCTACCCACATGAATTATTGTCTTCTGTGTTCCCTCCCCTATTCCTCCAACACTCCCATAACATGCCATTGTCTTGTAACCCGTCAATATTGTTGCTAAGGATGTCAAGAGTGTTCAGAACGTGACATGACAGTGCAGACTGGTGGAATGTCTGTACATGTCCCTTCTTCTTGGATATGTGGCAGAAAGTTATCTGCACATGACATGGGTGGCAAAGAATGCAGCCGATACTTTGAATCATCTGTCTTTCCCTCATTATGGCTACCAACATAATGCTAGGCAGAATTTAGTGGACACTGCCATGTGTCAATTACAGAAAGATGTTGATCACTGCCACTGCAATTCCACAAACCCTTCGATCGCAGAGCTGCCCCTGATACTTCAACACAATACTTAAATGTCAGTCATGTCTGGACGTGGTCTGGTTACATGTCTGAACTTCCTGCTGGCTCGCTGTCATTGGACAAAATCCAAGTGGAAATGCTGTGACCTTTCACCTCACATACCTACGCACTCTGTGATCTGAAGGTTTTATTGTGATACTGCATTCAAGTCTAATCTCATATATATACACAGCCAGCTGAACATGAGTGCTAAGCAATGTCTTGAGAAGCAAAGACAGCATGTATGAGGCTGACCACATCACCCTTTGAGCTATTATACAAAATATGGGGCTAGAACATACACCTAACACATCTCAAGGCAGGTAAAAGGCCATGTAACGAGACTGCATGAATATCAGATCCAACAGGGTGGAGCGACACACAGAGCACCATGTGGACAGTCAAAGAAAACTAGTCAGCCAACACAGAACTGGTGTCGTCAGTCGCTACAAGCTGGGGGAGATACTGGGGAGGTGATCCGAGCACTTTGATGTGTAATGATCTGGTGACTGGGGGAGATACTGGGGAGGGGATCTCAAGCACTTTGATGTGTAATGATTTGGTGACTGGGGGAGATATTGAGGTGGGGATCCGAGCACTTTGATGTGTAATGATCTGGTGTTTGGGGGAGATACTGGGAAGGGGATCTCAGCACTTTGATGTGTAATGATCTAGTGACTAACTAAAAGGATTCTCTACTTCCTTTACCTTTTAAAAAATGAAGGATTCTTTTACATGCTTCAGAGGTCATGGCTATATGGTGCTATACCCACAGTTGTATAGAGCATCTGGGTGGGTGATGCTGTCATATATGTGTACATATACATGTAACTATGGTATGAACAACACCTTTTCAAACAACTGAAGCCTGTACAGCCTAGACTCTCTGTAACCATCATGGTACACCTGAGCATGTATGACACATTTCATCAACATTCACTGTTTGAAATCACCAATCTTCTGCAGTTTCAGGAATCTTATATTTCAAAAACATGAAATAACAATTATGTCACACTAACTATAATTTAACTAATTCAACCCAGCAAATCACCATACACCATATAAGTCAAAACATCTTAAGATGTTTTATAAGATTCAAGTATTTGCTGATCTGTGACAGAAGATTCAGAAAATGGTGTGTTTCATTGTCTCATCATCATCACATGTCATGTCGATAAGTGTGGCTGGTCATGTTTTGCCATCTCACACGAATACCAGAGTCATGGATCAGCTCTGTGTTTTTATTTCGACCATACCATATAGCCAAACCATCTGGATATTTGCTTCTCTGCTTTCCTCTAGCTCTTTTCCCCTCAATCTTGCCAGATGTCACCAAGTTCAATTAATCTCTTCTCATAACATACACAAAATATCTTGATTGTCTACATCTAACTTTGCTAATCTTGTAGAACTTGCTCATTGGTTTTTATGTCTGTCCATGGTATTCTTTGCATTTTTCTCAGAAATCACATTTCCACTGCCATTAGATGTTTTTCAGCTTGTCTGTTCATTGCCCACATTTTGTAATCATACAAAAGTACAGGTTCTATATAGCACTTCAAAACTTTTTCTCTTTGCAATTGACATCTTTTTATTGGCCAGTATGGTTTCACTTTGCAAAAGGCTACCTTTGCCATAGCGATTCTTGTTCTAATCTCTTCATTGTCTAGTCTATCCTATTTCAGAAAAGATAACACCCCTTAAGACTTCAGTCATGCAGCTCATTTAGCCTTGGTTAGGACTGAGGTCTCCACATGTGGCAGTTTTCTGTGTACATTCCTGCAGTTTTTGCGGTTTACACCTCCAGTTTACTCCCCCCTGTTGTGCCTGAATTACTGCCTCCTGTGTGAGCTGTGTGAGAGGTTATATTTTTGCTGCTTCCTCCTCTCAGCAATGGTTGCGTGCACATCTATTGAGATATTTGGGTGTCAGTCCTGACTAGGACTAGTCCTTAGAAGGATCCAGAGACAGCTTTAGTGGCCAGTCTGTATCGTATGATGTCTCAAGACAGCTGTAGTGACCAATCTGCTCACTTTCTCATAAAGGTCCTGTGGGAATATCTGTAACCATGTGGCTCCAGGATCCACACAGCCTCAACAACTGGATACCAGACAATGTTCAGAGAGGTCAGGCGGTCAGCATGGTACTGACCACCATACTGACCATGTATTCTTTGACAAGATGAACTGCCATGAATGAATACTAAAGATAGAAAATTAAATGTTGTTGACACACATGCAACACTGTGTCACCAGATATACAAACTATATAAATATATAAAGTCTTTCACCTTTTTCAATGATTGACTTTGGTTAGGAAACAATTCATCAATATCCAACATGTGGAATGTGCAGAAGTATTCTTGGGATACATGCTTCCACTATCCAGCAAACAATTACACTAACTACACAACTTCAAATAACATTTGCCACACAGGCTACACTAACCTTTGTGCACAGCAACAACAACACAGGCAAAATACATCTTTGTTGTCAGTTAATTGTTACTTCTATACAATTCACTACATATACAAATAATACAATTATGCTGTGTTAGTTTCACTGATGTATGCTACACAGCAGATACATCATGAACACATCTGTTGGTGTTCCGTGTACATGTTTCTTGACAATGGACATTAAATAAACATGGATGTTTTCACTGGATGTTTAATGAGAAACAAGATACTAAATAAACTTGACTGATGGATTGGAGAAACATGACTGATGGATTGGAAACATGTTGTAAAAGGAAGGTTTATAAAGATGAATGTTTTTTGGAAGTATCCTAAGAGCCATGACTTCTGATTGGGTGCACTCTAAGGGACTGACTACTGGCACCTTGGTGTTTTGAGAGACAATAGTTTGCTACATTGTGAATAAAAAAGGCATAATAAATATCAGCCATGGCAGAGACCAGGGATGGAGTTATACCTGTCTATCGCACAAAGCCTGGGCTTAGAAACAGAGGCTGAAATAGAGATGAGCAGATGATTGGATGTGTGCTGGAAGGCAGGGCTATATAAAGATGACTGTTTGATTAGAGGCATCCTGGGAGAGATCTGTCTCCCCAGACGCACACATGGCTCCAACAGGAAGCACTGAAGGCACAAAGTGACCATTGCCTGTCACAATGAGTGACAAGGACCTCTGGGTGCTGGCACGTGTTGTATCTGTGTGATATGATTCTAGATTCACACCCACCATGTCCGTGGTTGGTGAAGATATGTTGTTCTCATTATTAGCCTGCCCAATGTCCCTCGGTACGCAGGCAGCAGAGGAGGAAGTGGTGTCAGTAGCTGGACAGTTTTGTTCATTTTCTGGCCAACTATTGACTACCTGGTTAAAGTTAAAAGCACTGGAAATATCTTGCTGAACTTCTGCAGTTGTTAAATTCCTACCTGGCATGGTGTTTCTGTCTGCTTCACTCAGAAGATGCGGTTTTTCAGATAGTTGCAAGTTCCCACAAAATGTGGCAGGTGATGTGATGTTTGATGCCAATGACAGAACATCATCATCAAGTGCTAGAGACTCCTGTCTATCATGACAGCTCACAATATGGGGAGTCAGATCTCTGCTGGTCTGAGCTGACCAGTGCTGGACTCGTTCTTCTGTGGCATGCTTCTTAAAACTGTCTATCACAAGTGTCGCATCAACACAGACTGTCGGAAACATGTCTATATTGATTGTCTTTGCTGTCTGCACATCATCTGTTGTAACTGGTTCCATGCACACTGTCCTAAAGGACTCCACATCAACTGTCCTAACAGAATCAACATCAAATGTCCAGTAAGTTTTAGCATCAACTGTCGGAGATGATTTCACATCAACTGTCCTAGCAGAATCAACATCAACTGTCCAGTCAGTTTGAATATCAACTGTCGGAGACGATTTCACATCAACCACCCCTACAGATTCACCAGCTGGTGGGTAGGTCAACACCTGGCAATTCTCACCATTGTGCTGACCACATGTGACCTCAGGAGATTCACAACGGGCTGGACACCCAGGGACTCTCTCTGGAATATTCTGTGGTGTTAGGTTCCACGGCACAGAGAGTATCATCAGCTGCTTCACTGTCACACACAGATGAACCTTGTTCAGTCTCTTGAATGGAGATATTGATTGCTGCAATATCTCTGATAATGTTGTTAATATCACTATTTGTAGAGAGGCATTCCGTTGCTCTCTGTGTATGGTTAGAAAATGAGAGATGGAGTCCATTGTAAGGATGTACGCTGTCAGTGGGGCTGTCAGTGGGACTGTCGCTGGCCTGAATCAAGCTAACCAAGTTACAGCCGGGTGGAGGCATCCTAACCTTTCTGCTGTCACCACTAGTATTGCGTGGTCTTCTGTCTTCATCCTTAGTGGTATCTGCTGCCACCACATCCGGACTGAAGGCTGTAGGTGTTGTCTGCTGGTGGAACTCACCACTCTGTGATCTTTTTACGCCATTTCCAGTGAGAGCACTGACAATGCCTCTCTCTTGGAAACTGCTGCCTCGACTGCAACCTGCACGGAATGACTGCAGGCTCATGCTACTGGCATTGGATGATTTGCTTCCACGTCTGCTCAGCCTCTCAGACGTCCTGTTTATATTCCTCACCAGGTCACTGCTACTGCCATCTCCGATGGGTGAATCCCTAAAATCAAACATTAAGTAGAGTTAATATCTAATGGCTGGTTTAGAAAACAAACATTAAAGTAGAGTTAATATCTAATGGCTGGTTTAGAAAACAAACATTAAAGTAGAGTTAACATCTAGTGGCTGGTTTAGAAAACAAACATTAAAGTAGAGTTAATATCTAATGGCTGGTTTAGAAAACAAACATTAAAGTAGAGTTAATATCTAGTGGCTGGTTTAGAAAACAAACATTAAAGTAGAGTTAATATCTAATGGCTGGTTTAGAAAACAAACACTAATGGAAGCCATGGTTCCTGGGAGGGGAGGCAGGGGTCAACCATCACGGCGGTGGACATCATTATCATGTACAGGTCCTGTACAAGTCTCCTCACTGCCCACCCACAAATGTCCCAATCTTTGGCCACCTACAAGTGTCCCAATCTCTGCCCACCCACAAGTGTCCCAATCTCTGCCCACCCACAAGTGTCCCAATCCCTGACCACCCCCAAGTGTCCCAATCTCTGGCCACCCACAAGTGTCCCAATCCCTGCCCACCCACAAGTCCCAATCTTTGCCCACCCAAAGTGTCCCAGTCTCTGGCCACCCACAAGTGTCCCAATCTCTGGCCACCTCTCCTGCCTCATCCAGCCTCATGCAATGTCAGCAATATCCTGTGTCCATCTTTGTACTTGCCAAACTCAGCTTCTGTCAGAAATCATGCCTTCCCATCACTGTCCTCTCCAAGTCACTGGGATATGGGCCACTTTTCTTCAATGTTCAGATTGTGTGGAATGCAACAATTGTCTTCCCCATGTTTGAGGATATTCTCAGAATGGTTCTGGCATGATGTGGACACTAAGCACGACAGACATCCAGGGCAATAGAGAAGATACAATACAATAATTAATAAGATAGAGAACAGTAAAAATCTAAACATTGATATGTTTTCTTTTTCCTTCCTTTGTCAAGACAATGGGAGGTATTTTTGTCCAATATATGTTGACAAACTGCCTTATGGCATACTCTGTGATTTCTGATGGCTGCTGAATGGCTACGCTTACAACATCTACATGGGATCTCTTGTATGTTGCCTTTATTGGAGAAGGCTGGTCACGAAGCACTGGGTGCAGGGTGTGTGCCTCCACAAGGGTGGGATCTCTTGTAGGCAACCTTTATTGGAGAAGGCTGGTCACGAAGCACCGGGTGCAGGGTGTGTGCCTCCCCAAGGGTGCGATAGCTTGTGGGCAGGCACACAGTGACTTTGTGAGATAAGTGCAAAATAAAGATGTGAACGTCTCAAAACTGGAAAGCAGAATGCGAAAGCAAGACAGGAGAAAGAGACCTGATCCTAGAGAATGTTAGGAAGATAAGGGACCGATACATTCAGTGATGGGGACTTATTATGATGATCAGAAACCTCCTATTTCACATGCTCCACGACAGAGTTTATAATCACATTCACTGATTTCAATACCCAAGAGAATGTGATATTACAAACCAATGGTTGTTGAAGAAAAGCCGGCCAAAGACTGGAAGCATACCCAGTCACTTTGAACCAGTGACTGACGGTGAAAGCCAATAAATGATGTCAACACAATGTGCCATGAATATCTTTGCTCCATATAATTTGCCCTTCATAAAACACCAGCCTACAATTCAGAAATGCCTGTAGATAAGCTGTCCAGTAAACTGCATGATACAACACTGCACACATTATTTGATCAGAGCTCCATATTCACATCCCCAATGGGATGCGAATACCCCCCACATGGGTGGGGGATATGTGTGGGCAGGTGGGGAGATATGTTTGTTGGTGGGGATGTGGTATAGATGGGGGATGTGTAGAGAGGTGGCGGATATTGGGTGGGTGAGTGGGTGTAGGTTGGCTGATGTGTGTGTGGGTGGGTGGGGAAAATTGTAAGGGTGCGGGATGTATGTGTGGATAGGTGTCTGATGTGTGGGTTGGCGGGGGTAAGTGTGTGTGGTTTTGTGATGTGTGTTTTGCTGGGTGGTTGCGGGTGTGTGGGTGGGTGGTGGAGAATATGTGGGTGGGTGTGTGCATGTCGGTTATGGGATGGGTGGGGGATGTATGTGTGGTGGGGAAATGTGTGTGGGTGGGGGATCAGTGGGTTGGTGGCGGCATGTATGTTTGCCTGGGTCTGTGTGAGTGCATGGAGGGAGGTGTGGGTGGGTGGGGGAGGTGTGGTGGGTGGTGGATGCGTGGGTGGCTGCGGGATGAATGGGTGGATGGGAGATGTGTCTCACAACATTGCAATATGCACTGTTTATGTTTACAACTTTCATTTGACAATGTTTTTTTTTTTTCCCATGTGAATGTACCATGCATAAGATGCATTGTTTATGCTTACAAAATCCATTTAACAATGTTTTTTCCCCTATGTAAATGTAACATGCACATTTGATGAATGAAAGATGAGTGATTGAAAGGGCCAAATGTAAGACAGGCCTGCGTGTCCAATTTGTTACCATTTTATAATAAAGTTTGTTCGTTTGTTCATCCTCAAAGGATCACAATCAGCCAATACAAGCTCGGGATTCATATGACCTTACAAATTGCGCTAGAAATTATAATAACTGATGACATTGTCTTGTAGCCTGTCAATATTGTTGTTAAGGATGTCAAGAGTATCCAGCACATGACATCAGTGTAGATTAATACGTTATAAGGGCAGTTTCCTGGGAAGGTTAACCCGGTCAACAAATGCCCTCAGAAGTTGGATGTGTGGGCCAACAGGTGCAAGTATCTCAGCTCTGCTGTAAACTGGCACAACGCAATTACATTTAAAACAACATTGCAGACGAATGCAGAAGAAGAAGAAAGACAGTTTAAAGGTGACCGCCCCACTTTCTTTCCACATTCTAAACATTATAATTCTTCACAAAGTGGTGGACACAATGTTTGGATTTCTAATAACACAAGCCCGCGGACAGGAACCAATAAAAAACATGGACCCGAGACAGAGGGAAAAACATACAGACCCGAGACAGGGAACAAAGATACTGAACTGAGACAGAGAATACAGGCACAAACATGAGACAGGGAACAAAATCACATACCTGAGATAGGGAACAAAGATGCAGACCTGAGACAGGGAACAAAGACACTGACATGAGGGAAGGAACAAAGACACAGACCTGAAACAGGGAACAAAGACATAGACTTGAAACAGGAAACAAAGACATAGACCTGAAACAGGGAACAAAGACATAGAGTTGAAACAGGAAACAAAGACACTGACATGAGGGAGGGAACAAAGACATGAGACAGGGAACAAAGACACAGACCTGAAACAGGGAACAATGACACAGACCTAAGACAGGGAACAAAGACACAGAATTGAGACAGAGACCAAAGACACAGAACTGAGACATAACTCAAAGACACAGATCTGAGACAGAGACCAAAGACACAGAAGTGAGACACAGCCCAAAGACACAGATCTGAGACAGAGACCAAAGACACAGACCTGTGACAGGGAACTAAAGACACAGACCCACAAGGAACAAAGACACATACCTAAGACAGGGAACAAAGTCACAGACCTGCGACAGGGCACAAAGACACAGACCTGGAGACCAAAGATACAGACCTGAGACAGAGACCAAAGATGCAGATCTGAGACAGGGAACAAAGATACAGACCCGAGACAGAGACCAAAGACACAGAACTGAGACATAGCCCAAAGACACAGACCTTAGACAGAGACCAAAGACACAGACTTGAGACAAGGGAACAAAGTTACAGACCTGAGACATGGAACAAAGATACAGACCCGAGACAGAGACCAAAGACACAGAACTGAGACAGAGACCAAAGACATAGACCTGAGACAGAGACCAAAGACACAGACCTGAGAGAGAGACCAAAGACACAGAACTCACACTGATCCAATGACAGTCCTGCTGTGAAGGAACTGCATGTACTGCAGATGCTCTTGCTCCAGGGTCATGATGCAGCGCTGTATCTCCGCGATGGTGCTGAAACATGAAGCTGGATCTTCAATGTTGGAACCCAGACCATTACTTCTGACCTCAGCTTCTCCTGAGTACACTACCTGGCTGCCACAAGTCTCTGAAAGGATCAAACATAACAGAATTCATCATCTGCTCAGTCCTGGCAGAGACATACACAAAACAGGCACATACAAATTGCTTGGATATAAAACATGAGCATCAATTGAAGCAGCTTAGCTTGACATGACACCAGCTGAGACATCAAGCATAGACACTGGCTGGGACAGCAAGCACAACAATCAGCTGAGACATCAAGCATAGACACTGGCTGGGACCTGGGAAACATGTAATCAGCTGGGACAATATGCATGCAAATCAGCTCAGACATCAAGTGTGAAAATTGGTTGGAATGGCAAGCAGGCAATTAGCTGGGACAACATGCATGAAAGCAGCTGAGAAAGCAAGAATGGTTAGTAGGCTGGTGGGAGAGCTACGTGGAAGCCTGAGCCGTAACCCTGATGTCTGATGCCCTGTGGAAGCCTGAGCCGTAACCCTGATATCTGATGCCTTGTGGAAGCCTGAGCCGTAACCCTGATGTCTGATGCCCTGTGGAAGCCTGAGCGGTAACCCTGATGTCTGATGCCCTGTGGAAGCCTGAGCGGTAACCCTGATGTCTGATGCCCTGTGGAAGCCTGAGCGGTAACCCTGATGTCTGATGCCCTGTGGAAGCCTGAGCGGTAACCCTGATGTCTGATGCCCTGTGGAAGCCTGAGCGGTAACCCTGATGTCTGATGCCGTGTGGAAGCCTGAGCTGTAACCCTCATGTCTAATACACTAACATTCAGCTAATCTGGGCCCTGAGAAGGGCTGGCATCCATCACAGTCAGGTTGGTGTAAGACTTCTGACTGACTGGGCACCAAAGTGTCACCGCCATGGAGACTACTGCAGACTACTCCATCCCCTCTCCCAGCTCAGAGACCAGGGAGGTGTGAGACTGGAACTTCCCGTCTGTGGAGAGGTAGATAAGGATGTCACCAGGTCAAGATGCAGCACTGCCCAGACAGGCAGGAACTAGGCTAAAGACTGGGGTGGTCGTGCTTCCTCCAGGCACCTCAGGTATTTCACTGTCAACAAACTCCAACTCAAGTGCATGAGTCATCACTGCTGGGAGACAGTGGTGCTGCTGGAAGACAGTGGTGCTGCTGGAAGACAGTGGTGGCTGGAAGACAGTGGTGCTGCTTGGAGACAGTGGTGCTGCTAGGTGTGGCCAGAAGGGTCTGGCCAGCACTCGAGGCTCAGAGGATGGACACACAGTCAGATGTTGCTGGTGCCATTGGTATTGGAACTCTTTGCTGGCTGTTGAAGATGTAGATGGAGCATGTATGGGAATGTCCTGAGTGCTGTGATGTCGGTTCTTGACGCCACTCAGTCCAGAGGGTAGGGAGACAGTGAGCATACAAATCAACTAAGATCAACACAATTGTGTAGAAACAATACAGACATCTCACAGATAATAAACACAACACAAGTTCAAGATAAGCCAGAAATAAACCACATAAATCATACAAAGCAACAACAACAACAACAGAGAGCTGGCTTTCAACACAGACGCAGTATACAGGGGAGTTTAGTCAATTATCATAATCAGCATGTGGATGTATGTCCTGGAGGAGAATGGAGTCATGAATACAGTCAGCCCTTGTCATAAAGCCAGTGTTTCAATGATAAAAGGTATGGCAAATGAATCTATACATCTATATACTAATTTATTACAGACACACTCATTTATGACATCAATGTACAAGAAAGAACAAGGTTTAGTTTTGATTAACAATAAAATGGCAAGAAGCAAGCCTTCACTGGGATTAATGTGAGTGGTAACTGAAATCAATATAAGTGACGGAATGTCACATGGGAACAATCTGGCTATGAGTTCAGTTGTCACTTTGTGACACAATAAATGTGATCCCAAGAAAGACATGCATCTCAAAGATGACATTTTTGCTGTTCAGGTCACAGCAATTGCTGTATGTCTACAAACAGCTGACAAAACTAAAGATGTCGAAGCAATCAAATCCAAGCAGGTATAACATAATCATCCTCTCACTGTATGAAAGGCAGCTGAAAGATGTTCATCATGAACATTTAACAGACAATCACAGATTATCGCTGTTCTGGTATATGTTCATCATGAACATTTAACAGACAATTATCACTGTTCTGGTATATTTGACAGAAGGTTATCAATGAGTTGATAAACAAAGCAAAGTTATCACTGATCTAACAGACTTAACAGAAAATGTTTATGAATATGATATATGTAAAAGAAATTTAACACTGATCTGATATATTTAACAGAAAGTTATCATTAATCTCATATATTTAACATAATGTTATCACTGATCTTACATATTTAACAGAAAGTTATCACTATCTCATATATTTAACAGAATGTTATCACTGATCTTACATATTTAACAGAAAGTTATCACTATCTCATATATTTAACATAATGTTATCACTGATCTTACATATTTAACAGAAAGTTATCACTATCTCATATATTTAACATAATGTTATCACTGATCTTACATATTTAACAGAAAGTTATCACTATCTCATATATTTAACAGAATGTTATCACTGATCTTACATATTTAACAGAAAGTTATCACTATCTCATATATTTAACATAATGTTATCACTGATCTTACATATTTAACAGAAAGTTATCACTATCTCATATATTTAACATAATGTTATCACTGATCTTACATATTTAACAGAAAGTTATCACTATCTCATATATTTAACATAATGTTATCACTGATCTTACATATTTAACAGAAAGTTATCACTATCTCATATATTTACATAATGTTATCACTGATCTTACATATTTAACAGAAAGTTATCACTATCTCATATATTTAACATAATGTTATCACTGATCTTACATATTTAACAGAAAGTTATCACTATCTCATATATTTAACAGAATGTGATCAATGATCCGATACTTTTAACAGAATGTTATCAATGATCTGATATATTTAACAGAAATGTTTCACTGATCTCATATATTTAACAGAAAGTTATCACTGATCTTGTATGTTTTCAATGAGTTGGTGAACACAATAGAAAGCTATCACTGATCAATTGTAATTAAAGCAATGTTTTCACTGATCGAGTATAGATAACTGAAAGTTGTCTCTGATATGCATAACAGAATGTTATCACTTATCAAGTATAATTAAAACAATGTTATCACAGATCAGGTATATTTAACAGAAAGTTATGACTGATCTGTACCATCAATCTTTATTGACGACGCCGAACTAGAGATAGTAGACCATTTTACATATCTAGGATCAGTGGTAAATAGCAAATTATCCCTAGATCAGGAAATCAACATCCGGATTGGTAAGGCAGCAACAACAATGAACAGGTTAAGAAAAAGAGTCTGGGAGAACAGGAAGCTTACTGCCAAAACAAAAGTCCTTGTCTATCAAGCCTGTGTCCTTAGTACTCTTCTCTATGGCAGTGAAACCTGGACAACTTACTCACACCAAGAGAACAATTTAAACAGCTTTCATGCAGTGTCTGCGAAGAATTCTTGGTATAAGTGGCAAGACAAAATCACAAATACTGAAGTATTGGAAAGATCAGGTTGTGTGACAGTTATTCCATGCTCAGTCTTCGTAGACTTAGATGGAATAGGACATCTTAGGAGGATGGATGATGGTAGAATACCAAAGGATATCTTTTTTGGTGAATTACAGATGGGTAAGAGATCTCAGGGTCGGCCTCTACTACGATACAAAGATGTGTGTAAGCGGGACATGATTGATACAGGCATTGATAATGCACATTGGGAGCAAGTCGCCGCTGAACGTGTTGCATGGAGGGCAAATATCAGAAATGGAATAAAGTCAAAGGAGAAAATTATTGCAGAAAAGTCACACACCAAGCGTTTGAGACGTAAGATGGTGCATGATGGTGGAAATGACCATGTGTTCACATGCACCCACTGTGAACGGACATTTACAGCGCAAATTGGCCTTATCAGTCACACTCGCTACCGCCATAGTTAAAAGTTATTATGCCTTTTTAAAGCACAAACTATCGTCTGTCAAGACGGCAAGGTGCCAATGGAATGACTGATCTGGTATATATAGCAAACAGTTATCACTGAGTTAGTGTACATAAAAGAACGTTATCATTGATCAGGGATCAATAAAACATTGTTATCAATGGCCTCATTGACAAGATATAAAGTTATTATTGATTTAGTATATTTAACAGAAAGGTATCTTCTGACCTAGTAAACAAAACAGGAAGTTATCACTGCTCAGGAATATCTAAAACAATGTTAATAATAATTTATTTACACATTAGAAAGTATCACAGATCTGGTATATTAAACAGAATGTTATCAAGGTATCACAGATCTGGTATATTAAACAGAATGTTATCAAGGTATCACTGATCTGGTATATTAAACAGAATGTTATCAAGGTATCACTGATCTGGTATATTAAACAGAATGTTATCAAGGTATCACTGATCTGGTATATTAAACAGAATGTTATCAAGGTATCACTGATCTGGTATATTAAACAGAATGTTATCAAGGTATCACTGATCTGGTATATTAAACAGAATGTTATCAAGGTATCACTGATCTGGTATATTAAACAGAATGTTATCAAGGTATCACAGATCTGGTATATTAAACAGAATGTTATCAAGGTATCACAGATCTGGTATATTAAACAGAATGTTATCAAGGTATCACAGATCTGGTATATTAAACAGAATGTTATCAAGGTATCACAGATCTGGTATATTAAACAGAATGTTATCAAGGTATCACTGATCTGGTATATTAAACAGAATGTTATCAAGGTATCACAGATCTGGTATATTAAACAGAATGTTATCAAGGTATCACAGATCTGGTATATTAAACAGAATGTTATCAAGGTATCACAGATCTGGTATATTAAACAGAATGTTATCAAGGTATCACAGATCTGGTATATTAAACAGAATGTTATCAAGGTATCACTGATCTGGTATATTAAACAGAATGTTATCAAGGTATCACTGATCTGGTATATTAAACAGAATGTTATCAAGGTATCACTGATCTGGTATATTAAACAGAATGTTATCAAGGTATCACTGATCTGGTATATTAAACAGAATGTTATCAAGGTATCACAGATCTGGTATATTAAACAGAATGTTATCAAGGTATCACAGATCTGGTATATTAAACAGAATGTTATCAAGGTATCACTGATCTGGTATATTAAACAGAATGTTATCAAGGTATCACAGATCTGGCATACACAACATTTATCATTGGTCTGATGATTTTACCATAAAATTATCTCTGATACGATTAAATAAAACAAAGTTATTCTTGTTCATATAATAAGAGAAAACAGACCAAGATTGAGAAAAGGAAGAAAGGAGATGAGGAAACAGCAGCTAGAGGAGGATGTGGAGAAGGAGAAGCAAAGGAGGAGGAAGAAGAAGACATCTATAAATAGCTATCAAATAATAAACAAGCGTTGTGAAGTCTACATCCAGACTATTTAAAATTAATCGATTTAATGTCAGTCACATCAATCTACTTTTTAAATCATTTAAGAAATTGGTCTTAGATTCTGACCGTCCGACCACTCACTATTCATGCAAGAGTTACTTCATTCTCACAATTCTGAAATGTGAATTCACACATAGTGTAACTAGGAAACTCAACAAATGGAACAAACACACACTCACAGTCTTGGAAATATTTGAATCAGTCTTTATTAAAAATAAATAACCAAATTTTTAAAAACACTTAGCTAAAATACTGAACTAACTAACTAACTAACTAACTAACTATCTATCTATCTATCTATCTATCTATATCTCTCTCTATCTCTCTCTCTCTATCTATCTATCTGTCTATCTACCTATCTATCTATCTATCTATCTATCTATCTATCTATCTATCTATCTCTCTCTATCTCTCTCTCTCTCTATCTATCTATCTATCTGTCTATCTGTCTATCTGTCTATCTACCTATCTATCTATCTATCTATCTATCTGTCTATCTGTCTATCTACCTATCTATCTATCTATCTATCTATCTATCTATCTGTCTATCTACCTATCTATCTATCTATCTATCTATCTATCTATCTATCTATCTATCTATCTATCTATCTATCTATCTATCATTCATTCATTCATTCATTCATTCAGAAGCATGTCTTTGAAGAACCTCTCTCCCATAACAATCTTCCGGAAAACTTCTCGATCACAAACAAGATGTCCCACGTCCGATACACCCATCTGGAGATCATCCGCCACATCCTGCACCCTCTTCTTCCTCTCTTCCCAGGCATATCCTCCTCCATTATTGTTCTCTCCAAACTTTCATGAAGTTTCAAGTGAAGTATAATCCAGTAAACACAAAAACCAAGAGCCTTAGTTATTAAATATATTCACTGTACAATAGTCTCCTGGTTAGTTTGTGTTTATTTGAATTTCAGTATTAGTTCAGCATGGGTCAATCATGCCCCACCCCGCTCCCTTCCTCCACCGCCTCTAGATACCATTTGTGGTGGTCAAGCTCTGACACAGTCACTGTTAGACAATTATTGTACAAATAGCATTCACAAACACACATGGCCAGATACCATCAAGATCATCATCAATTATCCTGGCGACTGGTGCCGCTGATCACGCTGCCCCACAGCTTACCCTCTCCAAGAGAACATATCGTTTGCTGACATTGATTGATTGATTGATTGATTGATTTAGGAATCGACATCACAGCATTCGGGGCATTCCCATAAGTGCTCCGTCCCCATCCTCAGCAGCCAGCGAAGAGTTCCAACACTAATAGTACCAGTAGCAATCTGATTATAAGTCTGTCTCGCCTTTCCTCTGAGCGTTGAGCGTCGGCCAGATCCCTTCGTCACTCCTCGTTGTCTCATTCTTGCCAGACCATGGTAATCCATTTGCTCCTCCGAGGTGTGCACGTGCTCCCACAAGGCCGCAACCACGTCTGCCTTGTCATGTATCAATACTCCACCAAGTTCTGCAGAGCCAGCCAATCTGTCCGCCTGTTCATTTCCCAGCACACCAGCATGCCCCGGAGAAAAGATCCAGGCGATGCTTGTCACCCGTGACCTCCGAAGCGAAGCAAGCCACTCCGCACGAAGTCTGCCCGTCCTCACCCTCGTCAGCATGCTTTCTGAGTCAGTTACAATCACGATGTGTGTGTGTGTCATATTCTCCATCCAGCGGAGAGCCGCAGTGACTGCCTCCACTTCCATTCTTAAGCTGGATGTTGTGGTATCATATGCCAGGCTCTCCTGCCCCAAACATCGACCATTAGCTTTGGCTATGAACCCTCAGCCACTTCTCTCACCTCTTGACACCGAACCATCTGTGTAGATAATCACATCACTCGAGTGAGCATTGTCCTGAATTAGTTGCTGGATTTCCACTTCCGTGGCCCCTGCTGGCCACTCCTTGCACTCCCGGCTTAATGTGATTATAACTCTGCACAAGTCTGACTGCTCCGCTGGCACTCTGACCTACTCCTCTCCACGCCTAATGTTCTCCAAGGGGCACACCTGTCTGATCGTATCCTCCGCCTGAGCCATCCATGATTTTCCTCTTATCAGTCGCTGACCCTTAACTGCGTCCAGCGCCTCATGCAGTGGGTGGTCTGTGTCTGCAGCTACTCTGAGGTATGCCTTCGCCTGCATCACCTTGAGCCTACCAGCAACAGTCGGCAGACCAAGGATGTAACGCATACACACTACTGGGGTGTCTCTAGTGCATCCCAGAATGACCCGCATAGCTTCGTTCTGTATGCGCTCTAACTTCACCAGCTGACTCTCTGAGACAGTGAGCAGACCTAATCCATAATCAATTACTGAGAGGATCAAGTGCTGGTATAGTGTGAAAAGCATTCTCTGCTCTATGTCCATTGCAGCCATAATTTTAAGTGCATTGAGTCCCTTTTGAGATCTTGTCACGACCGTCTCCACATGGTCCTTGAAGGATAGGCTCCTGTCAAATGTGATCCCCAGATACTTCAGTTTGTTCTCTCTGCTGACATTTCTACCATCTATCGCGAGGCTTGGGACATCAGCTCTTACAATCCTGTTGTCCAGAGAGCACCACAAAACAGCCGCCTTTTCCGGGTGGATGACAGCACTCATTTCTGTGCACCAGTCAATCACTTTATCTACTGTCGCCTGTAACTCCTGGGCTGTTTGCTCCCTATCTCTCCCCTGCCTATATGCAAGAATATCATCTGCAAATATTAGTATTCTTCCAACCCCTGGTGCTTCTAGGTTTGCAATCTTGCTCGTATACACATTAAAGAGCACCGGTGAGACTGCAGATCCCTGTGGCAGTCCCGGGGTTAACATATGTGGCTCTGAGGTCCATGTGCCCAGACGAAGAGCAACCCGACGAGAGTGCAGGACGGCTGCTATCCAGTTCGCCAACCAGGGATTGACCCCCTTCTCCATCAGTTTGCTGACATTTGTCTGTGCAATGACACAAGGCTGTCAAGAATCGTCTTTTGCTGTCTTCTACCCTATTCTTATCATTATTTCCAGCTGTAACAACATGCTCCAGTATTTCTGTTCTCATAATATGGCTAAAAATATTGACTGTCTTTCTGTGGTGTCTCTGATAAGTGGCCTTTGTGTCTTAGCCTCTTTCACTTGGTTAGATCACTCATTTTGTCTGTGCAAAGTATTTTCCACATTCTTCTGTAAAACCTCATGTCTGTAGCGCGCGGGGGGGGGGGGTTGTTGTGTGTGTGTGTGTGTGGTTTTTTTTTTTATATTTTTTTTTTTTTTTTAAAGTCTGTTTGCTTGTTTAGTAAATGTTCATTAAAGAACATCAGAATCAATTACTGTTACTGTCAAAACAAAAAGAACTGTCATTTACCACCTAAAGCACCTTGTGGTGTAGCGACGGTGTGTGTGTGGGGGGGGTGTCTTGAGCCTGAGGAATTAAGGCCGCCTGGCTAGTGCAGTCACCGTGAACTGTGCAGGTTAAGGTTTTCTTTTTGCCCCCGACAGGATAAAATACACATCTTACAAAGGATTCAAACTCGGGCCTCCCGAAGAAAAACTCAGCATTCTAGCCACTTGGCCAGCCAACGTGTGTGTGTGTGTGTGGTTTTTTTTTTTATATTTTTTTTTTTTTTTAAAAGTCTGTTTGCTTGTTTAGTAAATGTTCATTAAAGAACATCAGAATCAATTACTGTTACTGTCAAAACAAAAAGAACTGTCATTTACCACCTAAAGCACCTTGTGGTGTAGCGACGGTGTGTGTGTGGGGGGGTGTCTTGAGCCTGAGGAATTAAGGCCGCCTGGCTAGTGCAGTCACCGTGAACTGTGCAGGTTAAGGTTTTCTTTTTGCCCCCGACAGGATAAAATACACATCTTACAAAGGATTCAAACTCGGGCCTCCCGAAGAAAAACTCAGCATTCTAGCCACTTGGCCAGCCACTCCTCACTATGTTACTAACTAATAATAATATTAACTACAATAATAATGGTAAAGGAACAGAGGGAAGAATATTGCTCTACAAGATACATCAGGGATTTAAACACAAATTCAACCTGAATTGATTCCGCCCATAGTGGGAAAAAGGAAATGGCGGGGGAAGTGAAGGTGGCCGGCGTGACCATCCAGTGTTGATCAATCTATACACACGTAGAACTAACACTATACATACTGCCCACATCACCCATCCAGTGCTGATCAATCTATACACATTTTCTGGTGATTCATTCGACACCCACATGAGAGAGATCCAGGCAGTTAAACTAATGTTGAACATAGAGAGATTCAGGCAGCTAAACTAATGTTGGATATACCTACACGAGAGAGATCCAGGCAGCTAAACTAATGTTGAACATAGAGAGATTCAGGCAGCTAAACTAATGTTGGATATACCTACACGAGAGAGATCCAGGCAGCTAAACTAATGTTGAACATAGAGAGATTCAGGCAGCTAAACTAATGTTGGATATACCTACATGAGAGAGATCCAGGCAGCTAAACTAATGTTAAACATAGAGAGATTCAGGCAGCTAAACTAATGTTGGATATACCTACACGAGAGAGATCCAGGCAGCTAAACTAATGTTGAACATAGAGAGATTCAGGCAGCTAAACTAATGTTGGATATACCTACACGAGAGAGATCCAGGCAGCTAAACTAATGTTGAACATAGAGAGATTCAGGCAGCTAAACTAATGTTGGATATACCTACACGAGAGAGATCCAGGCAGCTAAAATAATGTTGAACATAGAGAGATTCAGGCAGCTAAACTAATGTTGGATATACCTACACGAGAGAGATCCAGGCAGCTAAACTAATGTTAGACATACCCACTTGAGAGAGATCCAGGCAGCTAAACTAATGTTGGACATACCCACTGAGAGAGATCCAGGCAGCTAAACTAATGTTGGATATACCTACATGAGAGAGATCCAGGCAGCTAAACTAATGTTAGACATACCTACATGAGAGAGATTCAGGCAGCTAAACTAATGTTGGATATACCTACATGAGAGAGATCCAGGCAGCTAAACTAATGTTAGACATACCCACTTGAGAGAGATCCAGGCAGCTAAACTAATGTTGGATATACCTACATGAGAGAGATCCAGGCAGCTAAACTAATGTTGAACATAGAGAGATTCAGGCAGGTAAACTAATGTTGGATATACCTACACGAGAGAGATCCAGGCAGCTAAACTAATGTTAGACATACCCACTTGAGAGAGATCCAGGCAGCTAAACTAATGTTGGATATACCTACATGAGAGAGATCCAGGCAGCTAAACTAATGTTGAACATAGAGAGATCCAGGCAGCTAAACTAATGTTGGATATACCTACACGAGAGAGATCCAGGCAGCTAAACTAATGTTAGACATACCCACTTGAGAGAGATCCAGGCAGCTAAACTAATGTTGGATATACCTACACGAGAGAGATCCAGGCAGCTAAACTAATGTTAGACATACCCACTTGAGAGAGATCCAGGCAGCTAAACTAATGTTGGATATACCTACACGAGAGAGATCCAGGCAGCTAAACTAATGTTGAACATAGAGAGATCCAGGCAGCTAAACTAATGTTGAACATAGAGAGATCCAGGCAGCTAAACTAATGTTGGATATACCTACATGAGAGAGATCCAGGCAGCTAAACTAATGTTGGACATACCCACTGAGAGAGATCCAGGCAGCTAAACTAATGTTGGATATACCTACATGAGAGAGATCCAGGCAGCTAAACTAATGTTAGACATACCTACATGAGAGAGATTCAGGCAGCTAAACTAATGTTGGATATACCTACATGAGAGAGATCCAGGCAGCTAAACTAATGTTAGACATACCCACTTGAGAGAGATCCAGGCAGCTAAACTAATGTTGGATATACCTACATGAGAGAGATCCAGGCAGCTAAACTAATGTTGAACATAGAGAGATTCAGGCAGGTAAACTAATGTTGGATATACCTACACGAGAGAGATCCAGGCAGCTAAACTAATGTTAGACATACCCACTTGAGAGAGATCCAGGCAGCTAAACTAATGTTGGATATACCTACATGAGAGAGATCCAGGCAGCTAAACTAATGTTGAACATAGAGAGATCCAGGCAGCTAAACTAATGTTGGATATACCTACACGAGAGAGATCCAGGCAGCTAAACTAATGTTAGACATACCCACTTGAGAGAGATCCAGGCAGCTAAACTAATGTTGGATATACCTACACGAGAGAGATCCAGGCAGCTAAACTAATGTTAGACATACCCACTTGAGAGAGATCCAGGCAGCTAAACTAATGTTGGATATACCTACACGAGAGAGATCCAGGCAGCTAAACTAATGTTGAACATAGAGAGATCCAGGCAGCTAAACTAATGTTGAACATAGAGAGATCCAGGCAGCTAAACTAATGTTGGATATACCTACATGAGAGAGATCCAGGCAGCTAAACTAATGTTGAACATAGAGAGATCCAGGCAGCTAAACTAATGTTGAACATAGAGAGATCCAGGCAGCTAAACTAATGTTGAACATAGAGAGATCCAGGCAGCTAAACTAATGTTGGATATACCTACACGAGAGAGATCCAGGCAGCTAAACTAATGTTAGACATACCCACTTGAGAGAGATCCAGGCAGCTAAACTAATGTTGGATATACCTACACGAGAGAGATCCAGGCAGCTAAACTAATATTGGACATACCCACTGAGCTTCCACAATAAGACATTTTAAACAATAAGACATATATTCCTCTGACTACATGGATAACAAGCAACAAGCAAACAGCTACAACATCAGTTGAAAAATGTTATAACAAAATGTTATTTGTTAACAAAGAAATTGGCCGAACAACATCAAGCCTTACCATAAAATACATCTTCATCACCAAAGCCTGGAACCAAAAATGGGTATTAGAAAGCATGGACCAAATGAAAGCTGTATACTTTCTATCCTGTCAACCCTCAGGGACATATTCACATAACTATAACTGGGGAATTCACAGGAGATAACTCTTGCCTTGACTAAATAACACAATACATTGTCTAATCATGCCTTCACAACTAATTCACATCGAATATTGTCTTTACCTGCTTGCTTTACCTAAAACACATTATATGTAGTTTTCTCCTGTCTGCTGTTAACTAAATAAATTGATATGTAGTTCCCTTCTGCCTACTGTTAACTAAATCACAAGATATAGCCCTCTCTTTCCTGCTGTAACCAAATCACAAGATATAGCCCTCTCTTTCCTGCTGTAACTAAATCACAAGATATAGTAGTCTGCTGCCTACTGTAACTAAATCACAAAACAGAGCAAAGGAAAACACATGGCAGACACCTCCTTTGGCGTGCAAAGTAATTTCTGGGTCATGGTGTAATCAGGTGAGGGGCCAGTGCAGTTCCTTGCCACAGCCCACAATCTGAATTCTTCAGGTGTTCGTTGATCGGATTAATCTTCCCTGGTGGCAGTGATCTTATCACATACTTTTTGCAATTTCCAACTGCCATGAATTGTATAACATGCACACAAGACCTCCTATTTGTCACCCTTATCCAAGCAGACTAGGTAGCTTATCTCACTACCCAAGAGATGAAGGGGGCATGTGATATCACTAGAAGTGAAAGTCACTTTGTAAACACTCCCAGCCCTATGCCAAGAGCAAACCAGGTCACTCCTGAGTCTGGCCTACGTGGGCAATGAAGCCATTAAACCACATCTCCAACTGACATGGATGGTGAGACCTGTTCACCATATTCACCATCTACCCCTGGGGTTCTTGTGACTACAGTAGTGGATGTTGGGTTCTGGTGTGATTCCTTGAGCCATGAATGGGCTACGAAGAAGACAACATGGCGGCAACGACATCTATCGGTGCATAGCGAACCGCCAATACGGAGGCAACAACAGAGCCAAACGTCCGGGGAAGAAGCTGGCTTCTCACAGCCAAAGGTGCTAGGATATTTGTGAGGGCACGAGGCAACCCCAAGCCCACAACCAAGTACCTCAGAGGAAGAGCTGGTATCAAAGAGGCGAGCAGGAAGTGAGGGTAAAGGGCCGAAACATTTGGGGGAAGGAGAACTTCTGACATTTGCAATCATCCTTTCATGTTTGCTCTGCAGCAGAGTTGCTTATGACATGCAATGATTGTCACGGTCAATACAACATATTCAAAAGCATTTGTGGAGAAATGTAGCTTTATCTAACCATGTCAGTTGATGTGACTAAGGGAGACTAACCTGCTAAGGAAATATCCAATGGACAAGAAAGGCTACCGATAACAACTGTATATTGAGTACATTAATGAGAGTGCTTACATCACTACAATAGTCTGCATGTAAAAAGTAGTTTTACCACATCGACCTACCTCCATCACAATGGAAGAAAATGAAGGACACTCCACTGAGAGTTCATAAATAAATGCACACATAGTATTGCTTGGCTCTCATAGAAGTGAGAAGGAAGTAGAGACTCGAGGATGCACTAGACAACATAAACATTGAATGCTAGTTACCAACTAATTTCTATCACACTGACAGGACAGGAGTAGTCAGGAAGGATTATGTACGACAAAGATTGTGCGAGACAAGGATAGTGTGTGACAAGGATTGAGAATGACAAGAATTATGTATGATATGCATGACAAGGATTGTGCATGAGGATTGTGTATGACAAGGATTATGTATGACAACGATTGTGTATAACAAGGATTGTGTATGATAAGGATTGTGTATGACAAGGACTATGTATGCAAGAATTATGAGACTACTTAAGCCCCTTCCAACAAACCAGGGGTAGATAGAAGAGTGCTCAAAAGAACACCCACAAGAACTGAGTCTTGGCCTATAAATACATATATAGACACACACACACACACACACACACATCATATATATATATATATATATATATATATATATATATATATATATATATATATATATATATATATATATATATATATATATATATATATTATATATATATGCATATGCATGGACATGACAGGGTCTGAGGCAGCGGAACTATTGAAGGATCTGGAGTCTGCCCAGGAGGCTGTGATCACAGTGACATTCGCTAGATGATAAAGACGATGATGTTGATCTGTGTCTCCACAACCCTGCACGTCACGTGTTCTTGCTCGTGATTACACCTTGGGCTTCAGTTTAGCACCGGCACGCTTGGATGCCAGCCTGAAGGTCATGTGTTCAAATCTCCTTTGAGGCGGGTATTTGTGTTCACTGACTCGGGCTCCCAAGTCAACCCAACATAACACTGGTACCAGGAAATTCTCTGGGGAATAAAGGTGACGGGTATGCTACTGATTACATTACCCACCGAATGAATCATTTTGGGTATAAAAATATGGGTCTATAACCACATACTGAAAATATCATAGGACAAAAAGGGGTCCTGTTTTTTACTAGGACAATGATTGCTAACAACAACAGCTGGCATGATCCATGTGGGTACAATGCCTCCTCCATTTCATACATATACACACAATGACAATTGAACATACCTTGCAGATCATTCAGAAGGTCAATTGCAGACAGAAGAAGAGAGTGGATCTTCTCCACTTCTCTGTCGGAGTCGATGTCTTCCAAGATGTCATCCAGGGGCAGACCACCTGTCACCGGTTTGCATCCAGGCATAGTGGGATCTGTCAGCTTACAGCTGTGTTTGGGAAACATCAACACAAACATCACAAACATTAAGAGACAAACATCACACAAAAACATAAACAGCCAGAGACAAACTTCAAACAAGAACAATATAAACAGCAAGAGACAAACATCACACAAGAACATTGCACACAGCAAGAGACAAACATCACACAAGAACATTGCAAACAGCAAGAGACAAACATCACACAAGAACTTCACAAACAGCAAGAGACAAACATCACAAATGGCAAGAGACAAACATCACACAAGAACATTGCAAACAGCAAGAGACAAATATCACACAAGAACTTCGCAAACAGCAAGAGACAAACATCACACAAGAACTTCGCAAACAGCAAGAGACAAACATCACACAAGAACATTGCAAACAGCAAGAGACAAACATCACACAAGAACTTCACAAACAGCAAGAGACAAACATCACAAATGGCAAGAGACAAACATCACACAAGAACATTGCAAACAGCAAGAGACAAATATCACACAAGAACATCGTAAATAGCAGGAGATGAATGTCAAAAACAAGAAAAAACAAACAGCAAGAGATTTCCTGATGTTTGTGATAAGTTGACTTTGTTTCTTAGCCTCTTTCAAATAATTAGACTACTCATTTCAGCTGTGCCAGGTATTTTTAAAATTCATCTACCAAACCACATTTCTGTGGCTTCAAGAGATATTCTTGATTATTTATTAATTGTCCAGGATTCACAGCCAAATGTTAAAATTGGTTCTGTCTACCATACAAGAATTCTATTTCTAGCTTCCAATGACAGGGACATGCTGTGTAAGACGACCTTCACTGTAGAAAATGTGGTAGTTGCATACAACAACAGTTAGTTGCATGCTGTTTACAGGACATCTCATTCAACACCAGCAGTATCTGGCTGTTTATGATTTTGTATGTTCAGTAGGTTGCCATTGCTTTATGAGCAACCAACACCTATACCATCGACATCAACACAAGGCAGTTCCGCTTCCAAATAGGTCTGCAGCTGATTTTGAACCCCGACTCACTATGTCTGGGAATTGTGAAACAAGTTCACTGTCCTAAAGCCACAACACAGAGGCAAATAACAAACATCTGCAACAATGCAACAAGACATTCTTGAAGAGCCATTCAAAAACACATCTTACAAAAAAACATGATACTGACACCATCTATTCCTGTCAAGCCAACATCAAACATGCAAACATATTACCCCACAAACCAATCAACATCAAAACAGCATGCATAAAGTCTCACCATAGCCAGTGGTTGGTGACAAAAGCTGCAGGGTGGTAGAACTTCAGTCGATTCTGGTTGCTTTTGCAGACTTTTGTCAATATGTCCAACCTGCCAGATTATACATTACATGTCGTTCATATATTTAGCATTGCTCGCTCTTACATAGCTAAAAAGGGGGAGAAATTACCGATTCTCATTACATTTGTAGTACTTTTGTAAGCATGTAATGATTTCTCACTTTACAAGACATGTGAAGGCAAGTTCATCCAATAAATTCTCACTTATCAGACTTTTGCCAGCTGTGTATTAACACAACATTCTGACAAAGTCAGAAGGGTAGACATAATCTCATTACATGCACAGATTTGTCTGTGTGTAGTTAATTCAAACGAGATGAACTGTGACACCAAACTTAGAATATTTAACTCTAACATCCAATCAACACTGCAGTATGGACGAGAAACATGGGGAACTATTAAAACAATGACTAACAGATTACAAACATTCATGAACTGCTGGTGCCTGGCTGAATAAAAGGACTACAATGCTAGGACAAGATCTCCAGAGTCGAGCTTATAGAGAGAATCCAACAAAACCCAGTGAAACAAGTGAGGATAAGATGCTGGGAAGGACACATTTGCTTGCAAGTAGTCTATTGGTAGCGTTCAAAGTAACGTTGATTATTTGGACCAACACTTCGAATGCCTACCAAGATTGGATGTGAAACTATTCGGGAGGGGGAGAAATGTCACCAGTCCACCTTGTCTGCATGATGTCTACATGAGGATAGACAGAGGACTTAGGACACTCATTCATCAAGACAGTTGTAGGGAAGGCCTTTTATGTTTGACAGGAATGTGCAACTAAAGCCCTTCCAACTGACAGTTTGAGAGAGATAGAGAGGGAGAGAGATAGAGAGGGAGAGAGTAAGTGAGGTGAACTTATATGAGAAACACTCCATCATATAAGGGTAGGTGAATATGTATATATTCTAAACTATATATATGTTCTGAATTGTATGTTTATAGGAATATATACATATATATGTTATTAGATGTGTAGACAAATAAGGTACTACCCATCTTCGTTTGTTTCAATTCCAGCTCTCAAAGGAGCCACAGACAGTCAGCAACACGCTCACATAACGAAGCGGCTGTTCCTCATGTAAGGACCCATTGCGAATCCTCAACAAGTTGAAAGTGCAACGTGTCTTGCCGAGGAGAATGACCTATGGGCCTTGTCAGTTGAGCATAACTAAAGTTTAGTTTATGATATTTTCTACTTACCATTTGATCAACCTCATTGTCTCAACGTATTGCATGCCACCAGCATAGCAACACCATTAGCTAAAACCATCATTAAATCTCATTTTATTGAACGAAAATTAATAAACACAGATGTAGTTTATTAAAACTCATAGTTCTTCCATACTTCTAACTGTATGTAAATGTTTTTGTAGCTTAAGTGCTTTACAATCTTTATATGTTAGTGGGGGTTCCAGGAGGGGAATAGTCAGAGAGCTACCTCACCTATGCAGCTTTTTTGCACCTTTCTTATCCTGCATATCTTAATTCCTCTTTCTCACTCCTGGGGGTTCCAAGAGCAGCTACATCCATCTTTCGACAAGCCAATTCTTGGCTGTTTTCTTGAGTATCCAGGTACTGTATCTTCAATCAGCTTAAAAGTAACATTTGTCCCAAGTTTTCTCTCTGGGATCCGGGGTGGTAATGAGTCGAATCTGACAAAAGTGGCTGGTCGCCGGCATATTCTGACAAAGGGATCTCAACCCGCACCCAGAACTAAACACCAGCAGGAGAAAATATGACTGTTGACAATCCCACCATCAAGAAGTCTGGCAACATCATCAGCAGAGTGGACCCAGAACACTTGGACAGAGACCCGCGGAGAGACAAGAACGCCTGTGCCACTTGGCCAGCCACATGATGATGATTGTTGACATACTTATTTTTTACATAAGTTAATGCTTCCAAAGTGGCAAATAAATGTTCATCAATATTTTTCATAGTAGCACATACAAAGATCACATACAATTGTATTGTATATTCTCCCGTTTATACTTTCCACTTCAAACTTAAGAGTGCAGTGTTGCATTACAATCTTCTTCGTGTGTACTAAGTGATTCAATGAGCATGATTCAGAAGGTCGAAGCTGGATTTGTACGTAGACAGTAGACTGAGTCGCTGCGGAAGTCTGGTGTCCGTAAAGTCACCTTCATCTTCGTCCCGGCACATGCAGGAGTCAAGGGAAATGAACGAGCTGATAAACTGGCTGGCTCTGCACCCCCTATAGATGGCCAGCCCATGGATCGTGCAGATGTTATTAACGTCCTCAAAGATATGGCGAGAACAGAGGACTTGGACGTCAGTGAATCCACATCGCTGTCCAGGATGAAAGACTTGGGAGTAAGAATCGGCACAGCCAGACGCGAGAGGTACATCGAGAAAACAAGGCGCCTCGTCAACCAACACAGAACTGGCACTATTAGCCACCGGACGCTGATGCATATACTGGGGGGAGGATCTGAGCACCTATGGACATGTCCGGAGTGCAATGAAGATACCCCAACTGATAACTGATTACAATCTTCGTTTGTTTTTCCTTTTCCATATTTAGTTTGTCTTCTTTTAACTTGGAATGAAATAATACCATAGATTCTGATTAGTGTTTCCTATTCTGACAGTGAATATAGCAGCAATATGAATTCTGATCTAGTCTTTCCTCTCTTGCCTTGGAATGTAGCAGCATTGAATATTCTTATCTAGTCTTTTTTTTTGTCTTTGTAGCAGCACCATATATTCTGGTACAGTCTTTCCTCTCCTACCTTGGGAAGACTGCTACATTACAGCCATGTATTGAGAATAACACATTGTGTGCTCCATCAGATGATATCAGTAGTGACAATGAAATCAAAGAACACTTACCACTCCTTCTCCTCCACACAGTTGCTGGCCTGAATGTACAAGGTTCTGTGCACATGGATCACTTGAAGCATCTGGAACATACCCACACAATGTATCAGAATTCACATCAGACCATCTGTCACAGATGACAACTCACCACAGACATTGGGCAGAACGTGGGTAGACTTTTAGAAACCTGACAATGATTTACACAGAACACAAGACTTTTAAAACTAAAACTTGGCAATCACTCACATATAACATAGTCTTTCAGAAACCCAGAAATGACACACAGAAAGTAGACTTTTATACACAATATATATGGTGGTTGACAGACTTTTGAAAATCTGGCAATGACTCACACAAAACATTGTTTACAAACCTGGCAATGACTCACATAGAACACATACAGACTTTTAAAATTTGGCAATGGCTCAGATAGAACATTATCAGACTTTACAAACCTGGCAATGACTGACACAGAACATCTACAGACTTTAAGACACCTGGCAATGAGTACAAAGATCAAGGTCATTTGCTGGTAGATACTGGCATAAGGATATTTTAAGTAACGGACCTTGACATAATTAAGGTCATGAGACTATCTGATGAAGTGACCATTTAATTTCATATGATACAAGGAAGATTTCAAATGTGCTCAATGTCTTCTGATGATGATGATATGGAGTTCATCAAAATGCTGCAAGTATAATATTGTTTTAAATTTTGTTTTGACTCAAACTGCCAGATTTGAAGATTTCAGACTAAATGTATGCAATAGAGCTTGTGTCGTGATCAGTAACAATATCTGAATTATTATCACATCCCTAAATGTTCATTTTGGAGCATGGGATCATAAATGCAGGTGTTTGTTCTGTGATGCTTACGGTTAGCTGGCTCTTGTGATACACACATACATATGTGCGAGCCCAACATGCATGTACACACAAATGCACAGGAACAGTATGCCTAAACACAAACATATAAATATAAAGACACACATACAAACACATGTATATAAACACATGAGCACATGGTGATCAGAAGCTCACATATTTCATCTTGAAACACTCCTCCTCCAGCTTCTCCACGGCCAAGATATCAGCAATGGGAATTTGATATAAGACATGCTTGTCACCTGCAGACATAACATCTATAGATAACACAAGTATGAAACAATGATATGATACGATGATATATAGATAACACAACTACTGACAGCTACACGTCAGCATGTCACACATCTACGACCGCATCATCTCCAGCTGCAGTATGTCTACTGATACACACATTTTGGCTTTGGAGTTCATGCACTGTGTTAAGATATCCTTTGTGTGATCTATGCCAGAAGACTGGAGAACTTGTGGAATCATCCATGTACAATGAAAGCGGTGCTAAACCACTCCAACTAGTCTCCAGCTGCAGCATGTCAACATACAACATGTCAACATATAACATGACAACATACAACATGTCAACATATAACATGACAACATACAACATGTCAACTTACATGTCAACATACAACATGTCAACATTCAACATGTCAACATACAACATGTCAACATACAACATGTCAACATACAACATGTCAACATACAACATGTCAACATACAACATGTCAACATACAACATGTCAACATACAACATGTCAACATACAACATGTCAACATACAACATGTCAACATACAACATGTCAACATACAACATGTCAACATACAACATGTCAACATTCAACATACAACATGTCAACATACAACATGTCAACATACAACATGTCAACATACAACATGTCAACATACAACATGTCAACATACAACATGTCAACATACAACATGTCAACATACAACATGTCAACATACAACATGTCAACATTCAACATACAACATGTCAACATACAACATGTCAACATACAACATGTCAACATACAACATGTCAACATACAACATGTCAACATACAACATGTCAACATACAACATGTCAACATACAACATGTCAACATACAACATGTCAACATTCAACATACAACATGTCAAC
Source organism: Cepaea nemoralis (assembly GCA_014155875.1). Taxonomy (NCBI): domain Eukaryota; kingdom Metazoa; phylum Mollusca; class Gastropoda; order Stylommatophora; family Helicidae; genus Cepaea; species Cepaea nemoralis. The sequence goes on along the minus strand of JACEFZ010020851.1, from coordinate 463,185 downwards.
ATACAACACATCAACATACAACACGTCAACATACAACATGTCAACATACAACATGTCAACATACAACATGTCAACATACAACATGTCAACATACAACATGTCAACATACAACATGTCAACATACAACATGTCAACATACAACATGTCAACATACAACACATCAACGAACTCATGTCCTCCCGCTGAGTTGCAAGGTGCCAACTGAACAGATAAGCCTATATTCTAACAAACATCAGGATATGCAAGTCTCTCTAGTGATGGTCCAATAAAGTCTGAACTGTGACGTGCTCTCATCTTCTCCTGGCAAGGGTGCCTCTGTGGAAGGCAGGTAGCATACCCACTATCAAGTTAGGAGTGTGATCAATCATAAGTCATCTCCCTGGCTCCTCTAGTGCTGGTCTATTGAAGTGTGATCTGTGACATGCTCTCATCTTCTCCTGGCAAGGATCATGTGACATCTCCCTGGTTCCTCTAGTGCTGGTCTATTGAAGTGTGATCTGTGATGTGCTCTCATCTTCTCCTGGCAAGGATCACGTGACATCTCCCTGGCCTTGACTCTGCAAGCTTATAATGTACTACAATTGTTTCTTTTAATGGATTGATGGTATAGTCTTAAACACAGACATCTGTGCTCTGTGGAGAAATACAATGCAATACTATCACACCTCAAATTTCGCTGTGAGTTTCCTGGTTGATAGAACAAACGATTCCAGCACTAGCCGTGGAGAGTGTTGTACGTCTGGTCTGGTGACATCATGGGTATGTGTGTTAGTTACTGGACAATACTGACAATGTTATCAGAATGACACACTGGAAGCAAAGAACAGTAACATTGTAACCTACCATGCATGATGTATGAGGTGGTAGAGAGGGTTAGCATGAAACTGGCTAGCTCGCCCCATAGAAAAGCTTCAGCTGAAACATTCAACAAGCAATCACCAGCAAGACTACACAGGGACTGGTGTCGGTTGGTTGAGAGCTTATGCTCCATTGGGTAGATAAAAGGCAGACAAATAGAGGTGTATGATGCCATGAGATTTGAGCTCTTCCCTAGAGCAACTTTATCTGAAGGACAAGATAAATAGAGGTGTATGATGCCATGGGATTTGAACTTTTCCCTAGAGCAGTTTTATCTGAAGGACAAGATAAATAGAGGTGTATGATGCCATGAGATTTGAACTTTTCCCTAGAGCAGTTTTATCTGAAGGACAAGATAAATAGAGATGTGTGATGCCATGAGATTTGAGCTTTTCCCTAGAGCAGTTTTATCTGAAGGACAAGATAAATAGAGGTGTGTGATGCCATGAGATTTAAACTTTTCCCTAGAGCAGCTTTATCTGAAGGACAAGAAAGACAGAGGTGTATGATGCCATGAGATTTGAGCTTTTCCTTAGAGCAGCTTTATCTGAAGGACAAGCAACCTTACAACAAACCTCGACTCACACAACAGATCCAGCACAGGCATACCTTTGTTCTGGTATAGTCCCACCATATTACAACCAACAACCCTGACTCACACAACAGATCCAGCACAGGCATACCTTTGTTCTGGTATAGTCCCACCATCTTACAACCAACAACCCTGACTCACACAACAGATCCAGCACAGGCATACCTTTGTTCTGGTATAGTCCCACCATATTACAACCAACAACCCTGACTCACACAACAGATCCAGCACAGGCATACCTTTGTTCTGGTATAGTCCCACCATATTACAACCAACAACCCTGACTCACACAACAGATCCATCACAGACATACCTTTGTTCTGGTATAGTCCCACCATATTACAACCAACAACCCTGACTCACACAACAGATCCATCACAGACATACCTTTGTTCTGGTATAGTCCCACCATCTTACAACCAACAACCCTGACTCACACAACAGATCCACTATAGACATACCTTTGTTCTGGTATAGTCCCACCATCTTACAACCAACAACCCTGACTCACACAACAGATCCACTATAGACATACCTTTGTTCTGGTATAGTCCCACCATCTTACAACCAACAACCCCGACTCACACAACAGATCCACTATAGACATACCTTTGTTCTGGTATAGTCCCACCATCTTACAACCAACAACCCTGACTCACACAACAGATCCAGCACAGGCATACCTTTGTTCTGGTATAGTCCCACCATATTACAACCAACAACCCTGACTCACACAACAGATCCATCACAGACATACCTTTGTTCTGGTATAGTCCCACCATATTACAACCAACAACCCTGACTCACACAACAGATCCATCACAGACATACCTTTGTTCTGGTATAGTCCCACCATCTTACAACCAACAACCCTGACTCACACAACAGATCCACTATAGACATACCTTTGTTCTGGTATAGTCCCACCATCTTACAACCAACAACCCTGACTCACACAACAGATCCAGCGCAGACATACCTTTGTTCTGGTATAGTCCCACCATCTTACAACCAACAACCCTGACTCACACAACAGATCCACTATAGACATACCTTTGTTCTGGTATAGTCCCACCATCTTACAACCAACAACCCTGACTCACACAACAGATCCATCACAGACATACCTTTGTTCTGGTATAGTCCCACCATCTTACAACCAACAACCCTGACTCACACAACAGATCCAGCACAGGCATACCTTTGTTCTGGTATAGTCCCACCATCTTACAACCAACAATCGTGACTCACACAACAGATCCAGCGCAGACATACCTTTGTTCTGGTATAGTCCCACCATCTTACAACCAACAACAACTGACTCACACAACAGATCCAGCACAGACATACCTTTGTTCTTATAATAAGACAGGGACTGGTTGGTCAACTGGAAATATCGTTTCTTGAAGTTGAGGATTCCGAATCTCTTTCTGCCTTGTGCTCGTTTTATCAGATAGCTGGGGATGTAAACAAATCATTGTCAGACCAGTGTATCAGATAGCAACCTGCATGTTACTGAAGTGATCAACAACTCAGTTTTCATTCTGATGTCTTTATCCTCACATGTATAATGATAGGACTATATACTTATTCATCATCAAATTCATTAAGTGCCTTGCCGACCGGGTGATGATGATGCTTCTCCACATCTCACAATCTTCAACAGTGCATATCAATGTATCCTTGTCTTATCCTCCATGGTTGGACAATCTAGGAGATAGTGCATTGTCTTGCATGCAGTATCTTCTGTGCACCCAAGTATAATGAGCATGGACACATTCTCCGCCCTTTAAAGTTAGCATCTCTGCTGTGTGTTACTTGATTATATGAATTACAGAACACAACTGGAACTGTAAATGAACAGATAAATACAGAACTGGATTATGATTATACTGTAATTGAACAGAAGAATACACAACTGTATTATGATTATAGTGTAAGTGAACAGACAAGTACAGAAACATGACTATACTTCTACAGTATGTAAACAAACGTTACAGAAAGATGACTATACTTCTACTGTATATAAGCAAACATTACAGAAAGATGACTATACTTCTATTGTATATAAGCAAACATTACAGAAAGATGACTATACTTCTACTGTATATAAGCAAACATTAAAGAAAGATGACTATACTTCTATTGTATATAAGCAAACATTACAGAAAGATGACTATACTTCTACTGTATATAAGCAAACATTACAGAAAGATGACTATACTTCTATTGTATATAAGCAAACATTACAGAAAGATGACTATACTTCTACTGTATATAAACAAACATTACAGAAAGATGACTATACTTCTATTGTATATAAGCAAACATTACAGAAAGATGACTATACTTCTACTGTATATAAGCAAACATTAAAGAAAGATGACTATACTTCTATTGTATATAAGCAAACATTACAGAAAGATGACTATACTTCTACTGTATATAAGCAAACATTACAGAAAGATGACTATACTTCTACTGTATATAAACAAACATTACAGAAAGATGACTATACTTCTACTGTATATAAACAAACATTAAAGAAAGATGACTATACTTCTACTGTATATAAGCAAACATTACAGAAAGATGACTATACTTCTACTGTATATAAGCAAACATTACAGAAAGATGACTATACTTCTACTGTATATAAGCAAACATTACAGAAAGATGACTATACTTCTACTGTATATAAGCAAACATTACAGAAAGATGACTATACTTCTACTGTATATAAACAAACATTACAGAAAGATGACTATACTTCTACTGTATATAAACAAACATTACAGAAAGATGACTATACTTCTACTGTATATAAGCAAACATTACAGAAAGATGACTATACTTCTACTGTATATAAGCAAACATTACAGAAAGATGACTATACTTCTACTGTATATAAACAAACATTAAAGAAAGATGACTATACTTCTACTGTATATAAGCAAACATTACAGAAAGATGACTATACTTCTACTGTATATAAGCAAACATTACAGAAAGATGACTATACTTCTACTGTATATAAACAAACATTAAAGAAAGATGACTATACTTCTACTGTATATAAGCAAACATTACAGAAAGATGACTATACTTCTACTGTATATAAGCAAACATTACAGAAAGATGACTATACTTCTACTGTATATAAGCAAACATTACAGAAAGATGACTATACTTCTATTGTATATAAGCAAACATTACAGAAAGATGACTATACTTCTACTGTATATAAACAAACATTACAGAAAGATGACTATACTTCTACTGTATATAAGCAAACATTACAGAAAGATGACTATACTTCTACTGTATATAACAACATTACAGAAAGATGACTATACTTCTATTGTATATAAGCAAACATTACAGAAAGAGGACTATACTTCTACTGTATATAAACAAACATTACAGAAAGATGACTATACTTCTACTGTATATAAGCAAACATACAGAAAGAGTGACTATACTTCTACTGTATATAAGCAAAACATTACAGAAAGATGACTATACTTCTACTGTATATAAACAAACATTACAGAAAGATGACTATACTTCTACTGTATATAAGCAAACATTACAGAAAGATGACTATACTTCTACTGTATATAAGCAAACATTACAGAAGATGACTATACTTCTACTGTATATAAACAAACATTAAAGAAAGATGACTATACTTCTACTGTATATAAACAAACATTACAGAAAGATGACTACACTTCTACTGTATATAAACAAACATTACAGAAAGATGACTATACTTCTACTGTATATAAGCAAACATTACAGAAAGATGACTATACTTCTACTTGTATATAAGCAAACATTACAGAAAGATGACTATACTTCTACTGTATATAAGCAAACATTACAGAAAGATGACTATACTTCTACTTGTATATAAGCAAACATTACAGAAAGATGACTATACTTCTACTGTATATAAGCAAACATTACAGAAAGATGACTATACTTCTATTGTATATAAGCAAACATTACAGAAAGATGACTATACTTCTACTGTATATAAACAAACATTACAGAAAGATGACTATACTTCTACTGTATATAAGCAAACATTACAGAAAGATGACTATACTTCTACTGTATATAAGCAAACATTACAGAAAGATGACTATACTTCTACTGTATATAAACAAACATTACAGAAAGATGACTATACTTCTACTGTATATAAACAAACATTACAGAAAGATGACTATAACTTCTACTGTATATAAGCAAACATTACAGAAAGATGACTATACTTCTACTGTATATAAGCAAACATTACAGAAAGATGACTATACTTCTACTGTATATAAGCAAACATTACAGAAAGATGACTATACTTCTACTGTATATAAACAAACATTACAGAAAGATGACTATACTTCTACTGTATATAAAGCAAACATTACAGAAAGATGACTATACTTCTACTGTATATAAACAAACATTACAGAAAGATGACTATACTTCTACTGTATATAAGCAAACATTACAGAAAGATGACTATACTTCTACTGTATATAAGCAAACATTACAGAAAGATGACTATACTTCTACTGTATATAAGCGAACATTACAGAAAGATGACTATACTTCTACTGTATATAAACAAACATTACAGAAAGATGACTATACTTCTACTGTATATAACAAACTTACAGAAAGATGACTATACTTCTACTGTATATAAACAAACATTACAGAAAGATGACTATACTTCTACTGTATATAAACAAACATTACAGAAAGATGACTATACTTCTACTGTATATAAACAAACATTACAGAAAGATGACTATACTTCTACTGTATATAAGCAAACATTACAGAAAGATGACTATACTTCTACTGTATATAAGCAAACATTACAGAAAGATGACTATACTTCTATTGTATATAAGCAAACATTACAGAAAGATGACTATACTTCTATTGTATATAAACAAACATTACAGAAAGATGACTATACTTCTATTGTATATAAGCAAACATTACAGAAAGATGACTATACTTCTACTGTATATAAACAAACATTACAGAAAGATGACTATACTTCTACTGTATATAAGCAAACATTACAGAAAGATGACTATACTTCTACTGTATATAACAAACATTACAGAAAGATGACTATACTTCTACTGTATATAAGCAAACATTACAGAAAGATGACTATACTTCTACTGTATATAACAACATTAAAGAAAGATGACTATACTTATACTGTATATTAAACAAACATTACAGAAAGATGACTACACTTCTACTGTATATAAACAAACATTACAGAAAGATGACTATACTTCTACTGTATATAAACAAACATTACAGAAAGATGACTATACTTCTACTGTATATAAACAACTTACAGAAAGATGAACTATACTTCTACTGTATAGTAGCAAACATTACAGAAAGATGACTATACTTCTACTGTATATAAACAAACATTACAGAAAGATTGACTATACTTCTACTGTATATAAGCAAACATTACAGAAAGATGACTATACTTCTATTGTATATAAACAAACATTACAGAAAGATGACTATACTTCTACTGTATATAAACAAACATTACAGAAAGATGACTATACTTCTACTGTATATAAACAAACATTACAGAAAGATGACTATACTTCTACTGTATATAAACAAACATTACAGAAAGATGACTATACTTCTACTGTATATAAACAAACATTACAGAAAGATGACTATACTTCTACTGTATATAAGCAAACATTACAGAAAGATGACTATACTTCTACTGTATATAAGCAAACATTACAGAAAGATGACTATACTTCTACTGTATATAAACAAACATTACAGAAAGATGACTATACTTCTACTGTATATAAGCAAACATTACAGAAAGATGACTATACTTCTACTGTATATAAGCAAACATTACAGAAAGATGACTATACTTCTACTGTATATAAGCAAACATTACAGAAAGATGACTATACTTCTACTGTATATAAACAAACATTACAGAAAGATGACTATACTTCTACTGTATATAAACAAACATTACAGAAAGATGACTATACTTCTACTGTATATAAACAAACATTACAGAAAGATGACTATACTTCTACTGTATATAAGCAAACATTACAGAAAGATGACTATACTTCTACTGTATATAAACAAACATTACAGAAAGATGACTATACTTCTACTGTATATAAACAAACATTACAGAAAGATGACTATACTTCTACTGTATATAAACAAACATTACAGAAAGATGACTATACTTCTATTGTATATAAGCAAACATTACAGAAAGATGACTATACTTCTATTGTATATAAGCAAACATTACAGAAAGATGACTATACTTCTACTGTATATAAGCAAACATTACAGAAAGATGACTATACTTCTATTGTATATAAGCAAACATTACAGAAAGATGACTATACTTCTACTGTATATAAGCAAACATTACAGAAAGATGACTATACTTCTATTGTATATAAGCAAACATTACAGAAAGATGACTATACTTCTACTGTATATAAACAAACATTACAGAAAGATGACTATACTTCTACTGTATATAAACAAACATTACAGAAACATGACTATACCTCTACTGTATATAAACAGACATTACAGAAAGATGACTATACTTCTACTGTATATAAACAAACATTACAGAAAGATGACTATACTTCTATTGTATATAAGCAAACATTACAGAAAGATGACTATACTTCTATTGTATATAAACAAACATTACAGAAAGATGACTATACTTCTATTGTATATAAGCAAACATTACAGAAAGATGACTATACTTCTACTGTATATAAACAAACATTACAGAAAGATGACTATACTTCTATTGTATATAAGCAAACATTACAGAAAGATGACTATACTTCTACTGTATATAAACAAACATTACAGAAAGATGACTATACTTCTATTGTATATAAGCAAACATTACAGAAAGATGACTATACTTCTACTGTATATAAACAAACATTACAGAAAGATGACTATACTTCTACTGTATATAAACAAACATTACAGAAAGATGACTATACTTCTATTGTATATAAGCAAACATTACAGAAAGATGACTATACTTCTATTGTATATAAGCAAACATTACAGAAAGATGACTATACTTCTACTGTATATAAACAAACATTACAGAAAGATGACTATACTTCTATTGTATATAAGCAAACATTACAGAAAGATGACTATACTTCTACTGTATATAACAAACATTACAGAAAGATGACTATACTTCTACTGTATATAAACAAACATTACAGAAAGATGACTATACTTCTACTGTATATAACAAACATTACAGAAAGATGACTATACTTCTACTGTATATAAACAAACATTACAGAAAGATGAACTATACCTCTACTGTATATAAACAGACATTACAGAAACATACCCCTCTTTGAGAATGATGGGAGCTTCTATGACCTTGACATGAGACCCCGAACTTGATGATATGATGTCTAAAAACTGCAGAAATATGCAAATGTTAATTATGAAATTACATGTTTCCTGGTAGAAAGTACAGCCACTTTACAAAAATGAAACTGAGAATGAAACAAAGAGCATACGCAACATTTCAAACAATAAAATGTTAATGTAATCTCAAACAAAAACTGTGATGAAACAGTGCAGTGAAATGCTGGGATTTCACATGTATTAGGTCATAGTTACCAACTGTCCTGTTGACAAACAACTGTTGCTTCGCAGGACAATCTAGACCATTGTAATGCAAGACCAGGGAACAGACCTAAACAACTGCATGATGAAGTTGGATGTCCAGGCTGGCAGACACGTAAAATATGGAGCAACACACACACTTAATGTGAACACAACGTGTACAGGGGTGTCATGAACACGACTACTGCCTAACTAGTACTTGAATTAAAATTATGTGTACAAAATGTGTACAGGAGTGTCATGAACCCGACTGCTACTGTAACTAGTACTTGAATTAGAACTAGACACAGAGTTGAATACAATGGGTAGGGCATGGAGGGAGCTGAAAGAGACTGTTTGGGACGAGTTGGCTGAGGGTCTGTCCTCCACTGTGGGGTCAAGAACAGAAGAAGAAAACCAATGTTCTAATCCTCTGTCTGATAAACATTATTATCTCCTGTAAGACAGGTGTTCTAATCACCTGTACCAACACTGTTTAAGAAAAACAAAGTTACAGAAGCAGCAGCAGAAGAAGAAGAAAGCGAGGAAGGAGGAAGAGGAGGAAGAGGAGAAGGAAGAAGAGGAGGAGGAAGAAGAGGAGAGGAGTAGGTGGTGGCAGTGGAGGAGGAGGAGAAGAGGAAGTAGTAGTAGTGGCAGAGGAGGAGAAGAGAGTGCTAGAATGTTGGAGCTAACACCTACGAGGGGCATTCAGAAAGTAATGCACCACATCGTTTTTCTCCGCCAATAATGAAGATAGAAGCATGAAATTTTGCAGACTTCAAATATGGCATGTGCCGATTGTGTGCACCAAATTGCAACCCAACTAGCCAAATAATATGGCTGCCCTAAACCGTTGCAATGGAGCGTGTTATAAGCAGTGAATTGTGATAGAGAAGGAAACTGTTGTGAACATTCACAAGCGTCTATGTGATAAGTATGGATGTTTTGCAGTCAACAGGAGTACAGTCAGTCGCTGGGTTCAAAGAATCAAATAATCAGGAAGTGGAGATACAGAGCTGCTTGATCGACTGCACTGTAAATGTCCTGCCACAGCCACTTACGCAGAACTGTTGAAATGAGCTAAGGGCATTATTCTTACTGATAGGTAATCACTGGGGTTCAAAGAATCTCACTGTCAGTCAGGTCTTAGTCAGATATGACTGAGCTACCGTATAACAGTAGATGGTACTACCTGGTCTCTGTTAGCGCCGAACGTTGGGTGGCGCTTACCAAACCCGACACCCCACATTGTGCCAACGGCTTCGGACGGAAGAGCGCAATTGGGAGGGTACAAGCCTTACCCTGGTGCGAGGAAATGCAAGCTAAAGACAAAATTGTCATGGCAGGGCAGACCAGGCCCTAAGCCTTGGTTGGCGACTGGTCTAGGATCGAAGCTCCGACAGGCGGACAGTTAGAGCATTGCTTTGCTGATCCGGCAGCTTCTGCAGCTTGTCTTGTTCCAGATGTAGGGGTGTTACCTTTCCTCTGGAGTGAACTAGGCGGGCCGAGAGAGGGATCATGCTGCATGGGCAACACATGATCTCTATATTTTAGCCCAGGCTTTGTGCTATGGAGAGGCAATAACTCCATCCCTGGTCTTAACTGGTCTCGGAATCAAAGCGAGAGGCAACTGTTACGGGTTATAAGTCCTTGTCAGTTGGCGTAGACATGGGGCGCCACGCGTTGCCTCTGACGGTGGGAGACACCTATAGGTGTCACTGATCAGCTACCGCCCGCCTCAAGCTGGGCAGCCCCCAGCCAATTGGGTGCTGATCCGCCACAGCCTGCCTGCTTCAATGGGTGCTTGGGGCTAGGACAAAATCTGAATCGCAGGCTGTAAAACCAATGCACCAGGTACAAACAAAAATAAAAATAGAAACCTCAAGCTACGGCTTGCAACCTGGAACGTGAGAACCATGTGTCCAGGATTTTCCACTGACTTGACCAATATTGACGATGTGAGAAAAACGGCTGTGATTGATGCCGAACTCAATCGTCTTAACATTGATATTGCTGGCCTGCAGGAGACTCGCCTCGCTGAGGAAGGGTCACTCAGGGAAAACAACTACACCTTTTTCTGGAAGGGTAGAGGGCAGGCAGAAAAAAGGCAACACGGTGTGGGCTTTGCAGTGAAGAATTCGCTACTGGGAATGATTGAAATTCCAGCAGGAGGAAATGAAAGACTATTATCCCTGCGCTTGGCAACCTCTTTTGGGTTTGCCACCATTATTACTGCATATGCACCGACACTCGATTCCTCTGATGATGTGAAGGATTTGTTCTATGAGGAGTTAGACTCCGTGATCAAGGCAGTTCCAAAATCTGACTACATTTATATGCTCGGTGATTTCAATGCTCGTGTGGGCAAGGACTCAAGTTCATGGCCAGTGTGCCTTGGAAAATACAACATCGGTCGCATGAATGAAAATGGGCAAAGGCTGCTGGAGCATTGCACCAGTAATGACCTATGTATTACAAACTCTTTTTTTAAAACAAAAGAGATGCATAAGGTCACATGGAAACATCCAAGATCCGGCCATTGGCACCAGCTGGACTTCATCATCACACGGAGACAACATCTGAACCATATATCATTGACTCGTAGTTACCACAGTGCTGACTGTGATACGGATCATTCTTTGGTTGTTGCAAGGGTTAGACTGAGACCAAAGAGAATCTACACAGCTAAACACAAATCTAGCCACAGGATTAATATTATTAACACTCATGATCCTGAAAAGTGCTTTCAGTTTCAACAGCAACTTGAAGATGCTTTCACTGATACACCAGAAAATTGTACAGTAAATGAAAAGTGGGGTCAAATTAAGGAAACTCTTTATAAAACTGCCGTAGGGGTTTACGGCACTGTGGATCATAAGAGGCAGGACTGGTTTGCGGCCAACAGCGAGACTCTGCAGCCCCTGATTGATAAGAAGAAGAAAGCTCTCTTAAGAAACAAGGAAAGACCAACGCGTAACACTCTGAGTGAGCTAAGGCAAGCTAGGAAGGATGTGCAAAAGGCTGCCAGGCAGTGTGCAAATGATTATTGGATCAAGTTATGTGAGTCCATTCAAATCGCAAGTGATAAGGGAGACATAAGAAGCATGTATGAAGGAATAAAGAAAGCTTGTGGTCCAGTGATCAAAAGAAGTGCACCATTGAAAACCTTGACTGGAGAAGTCATCACTGATAAGAAACAGCAGATGGACAGATGGGTAGAGCACTATTTGGAGCTTTACTCAAGTGAGACCAAACTAGCGGATGATGCCCTCAACGCCATAGAGGCTCTACCAACTCTTGACCACCTGGACACACTTCCCACCATAACAGAAGTTAAGTGTGCTATAAATGAACTTGCATCTGGCAAGGCTCCAGGTAAGGATGGGATTCCAATAGAGGTTATCAGGAGTGGGCAAGACACACTCACTATACAGATCCACCAGCTAATAGAGCTATGCTGGCGTGAAGGACAAGTCCCACAGGATTTCAAAGATTCAAGCATCATAACACTGTACAAGAACAAGGGCGATCGGAGCGACTGCAACAACTATAGGGGTATCTCACTTCTGTGTATTGTTGGAAAAGTATTTGCCAGAATTGTTCTGCGCAGACTTCAAGTCCTAGGAGATCAAGTCTACCCCGAATCACAGTGTGGCTTTCGACAGAACCGGTCTACCACTGATATGATATTCTCATTGCGACAAATGCAAGAAAAATGCCGTGAACAGAATCAACCACTGTTTATTGCCTTCATCGACCTCACAAAGGCATTTGATTTGGTCAGTCGTAAGGGTCTGTTCAAGGCACTAAAGAAGATTGGCTGCCCACCAACTCTTCCGTCCATTGTGGAATCGTTCCACACAGGTATGAAGGGTATAATCAAGTTTGATGGTGCAACTTCTGAAGAATTTGAAATCAAGAGTGGAGTTAAGCAAGGTTGTGTACTAGCTCCCACCCTCTTTGGAATATACTTTTCACTTCTACTGAAATATGCATTTCGTGATCAGGATGGTGGTATATACATTCACTCACGCTCAGATGGCGGCCTCTACAATGCTCAGAGATTGAAGGCTAAGACCAAAATTAGGAGGGTACTGATCAGAGAGTTGCTTTTTGCAGATGATGCTGCAGTTACGACCCACTCTGAGGAAGAATTGCAATGTCTACTATCTGCATTCTCCAATGCTTGTTCTGAATTTGGTTTAACAATTAGCAAAAAGAAGACACAGATTATGTCACAAGGTGCACATGAGGGTACCATCAATCTTTATTGACGACGCCGAACTAGAGATAGTAGACCATTTTACATATCTAGGATCAGTGGTAAATAGCAAATTATCCCTAGATCAGGAAATCAACATCCGGATTGGTAAGGCAGCAACAACAATGAACAGGTTAAGAAAAAGAGTCTGGGAGAACAGGAAGCTTACTGCCAAAACAAAAGTCCTTGTCTATCAAGCCTGTGTCCTTAGTACTCTTCTCTATGGCAGTGAAACCTGGACAACTTACTCACACCAAGAGAACAATTTAAACAGCTTTCATATGCGGTGTCTGCGAAGAATTCTTGGTATTAAGTGGCAAGACAAAATCACAAATACTGAAGTATTGGAAAGATCAGGTTGTGTGACAGTTTATTCCATGCTCAGTCTTCGTAGACTTAGATGGATAGGACATCTTAGGAGGATGGATGATGGTAGAATACCAAAGGATATCTTTTTTGGTGAATTACAGATGGGTAAGAGATCTCAGGGTCGGCCTCTACTACGATACAAAGATGTGTGTAAGCGGGACATGATTGATACAGGCATTGATAATGCACATTGGGAGCAAGTCGCCGCTGAACGTGTTGCATGGAGGGCAAATATCAGAAATGGAATAAAGTCAAAGGAGAAAATTATTGCAGAAAAGTCACACACCAAGCGTTTGAGACGTAAGATGGTGCATGATGGTGGAAATGACCACGTGTTCACATGCACCCACTGTGAACGGACATTTACAGCGCAAATTGGCCTTATCAGTCACACTCGCTACCGCCATAGTTAAAAGTTATTATGCCTTTTTAAAGCACAAACTATCGTCTGTCAAGACGGCAAGGTGCCAATGGAGGTAATCACTACTCAACAATTAGCCTTACAGCTTTCAGTCAGCAATGGCAATGCAAATGCAGTTATTTGAGTTATAACAACTCTTGGGTTTTCTAAGTGTCAACGTCTCAGATCTAGGGATAGAAGACTTGGGTTCAGACAGGCGATCAAAGATCAAACATAACTCCAAGTGCAAACATTATCAATCTACTTTAATATCAGGTAGATCTGATGAACAGTCATCTAGCACTTTCTTTCATGATATCTTACATACATATCGACAAAGCATCATATAATTTACACATCACAGCATTAGTCTATTAACAACAATCTCTAGACTCTAAACCAATATCTATATGGTCTGTCCCTAGAAGCTAAACCCTCCTCTCAGTCCGCTGTCCAGTTGCCGCCTGCCCCTCGACTTGTGTCCGGTGGACACGGCGTGTCTCGCACACCTCGTGAGAGTTGCTTCTCACGCTCTAGGCGAACTCCGCCTGGGTCTATTGCGCAGTAGGCAATTCTATGTTATCGAACAATTCGAGACTTAGAACGTTCGAGTCGTTCTAATCTCCCTTCTTTGGACGCTGGTTCTTCCCATGTATAGTTTCCCTTGTACTATGACTGTGAGACTCTGACACTAAGGTTAGCACTAGATGGGTGCCTCGAAGTATCACAAATGATTACTGACTGCAAAGGAAAGCAATTTCTTCTGAATTGTTGGAGTATTTCAATGATGATGGAGAGAACTTTTTGGCTAAGATCGTTACAGGTGACAAAACCTGGCCACATAATTTTGAAGCTGAGACAAAAAGACAGTACATGGAGTGGCATCATCTGCAATCACCACAAAGAAAGAAATTCAAGACAACTCCTTCAGCTGGAAAGGTCATGATCACTGTCTTTTGGGACATTGAAGGTGTGATTCTTTTGGATATTATGCCAAGAAGAAAGACAATCAATTCGAAAGCTTACATTAAGACACTTAAAAAAACCTCAACGTTTTTGCAGAGTTCGGTCGCACAAGAATCCAGCAGACCTGCTTCTCCTTCACAACAATGCATGCCCTCACTGAACTACTACATCCACCCTATAGTCCCGATTTGGCAACCTCTGATTTTCATCTATTTGGTCCACATAAAGATGCACTCCGTGGGACAAGGTTTGAAGATGAAGGAGTGATTCATGCAGTGAAGAAATGGCGACATGATCAAGAAACAAATCTGGTACGGGCAAGGAATACATGCACTTGTTTCATGCTGGCATAAAGCTGTACAAGTTGATGAGGATTATGTTATATAATACCAATGTTTACACGACATATCTATGTCTAATGCGTATAAATTTCCTGATATTTTAATATACAGCTCCTGAGAAAAATGATGTGATGCATTACTACCTGAATGCCCCTTGAAAACTGAGCTGAAGAATCTGAAGACAGTACACAGGTGAGAGAATTAACTCCACGACCTATTATTTTGTGTGTGTTTCTATGTTAAATATAACCAACCAGAGTATCATATGATCATGATAAATATCTCTCCTGGCTGTAGACAAGGAGACAGCCCACAAGGCAGCATGATGAGGCTTACCATTTTGATTTCCGTCTGCAGCAACGGTGGAAACATCTCAAACAGTGGGCCCATGTACTCTTCCTTCGTGGTCATGTTGTTCTGTGGATGGTAACAAACATGCTACACACTTAACTCATCAGTGACTACACAGGTTTATTACAGATGACAGGATCCACTTCACTGCACCAGGTTTTTACCCATATGGCTCGGGTCTCTTTCCCCAGGGCGGCCTGTAGACAGCATCAACATTAAGCTGTGAACTCCGATGCTCCAGTGACAACCTCCCCAGGAGTCTCAAAATAAAACTGTACTCATGAACAGAGTGACAGTCCAGAATCAAACCCACATCCTTCGGTGTGAGGAAGGAGGCTCAACCACTTGGCCACGGAGATCCATCATTGACTACTGGCAGGCTACCATACATCATCATCATCAAGTGCCATGCCAGCTGGCGTCGGTCTTTGGTATTCTGGATCAACTCTGTTGATATTCCTCCATGCCACCGTCTCAATCCATCCAGCATCATTTCTCTAGTCTACCTCTGCCTCTCTTCACCTCGATCATTCCGTACAAAAAACTTAAATCATTTGCATCTGAGCTGCTCTTAGGACACTGGTCAACATGCAACGGCAAGAGGGACTGAAAGATGCTGATGTTCTCTAGTAGGTTGGTATGACAGGCATATGTACTAGGTTGTGCAGACTACAGCTGGGATGTCAGCCATGGGACTGACAGATGCTGATGATGTTCTCCGACTGTCTGGCATGACGGACATATGTACTAGGTTGTGCAGACTACAGCTGGGATGTCAGCCATGGGACTGACAGATGCTGATGAGGTTCTCTGACTGTCTGGCATGATGGACATATGTACTAGGTTGTGCAGACTACAGCTGGGATGTCAGCCATGGGACTGACAGATGCTGATGAGGTTCTCTGACTGTCTGGCATGATGGACATATGTACTAGGTTGTGCAGACTGCAGCTGGGATGTCAGCCATGGAATTGACAGCAAGACTGTCAGCCAGATGGTTTAGTGATGTCACATGCCAAACAGCATGCCAGAAGACAGCAATGGCATTACAAGACAGTTGAACTTAACTAAGAGCTGACAAAGAAATGAGGAGGAGTAGAAGGAAAGGGTGGAGTAGGAGAAATGAAAATAATAAAAACTAAAATGTTGCTTCGAAGGAATTTAAAAAACAAAAACAATAACTATATTAACCTGGAATAGGCAGCCATTATTGATTTATAATACAAAAAAAGTACAGAGATTACATTGCTCTCTCTCTCTCTCTCTCTCTCTCTCTCTCTCTCTCGCTGTCTCTCACCCTCCAGCAAATTGTTCATGACACACAACACAGGACACCGCACTAACTGTGCTGTCATAAAACTAATCAGAACATTCAGATAAAGCAGAAGCTTGCTTGACCACTTCAAGCATGACTTACTGACTTTGAGCTGACCAGTGACACCAGACCGGAGATCCCCTTCGAGATGAGCGTCAATGTTCTCTGCACACAAGGCTCCTGGTTCAACATAATCACTGCATATTAAACACACAGGAAAAGCATGTCTATGTTCTTGTGTAAACAACATTACAACTACATACGAATGTATGTGCTTCTACGTGAATTAGCTAAACTAAGCTGACACAAATATACATGAACCCAGCAGTTTCTATGGCAATATTTTCTTGCTACACTGGTTGTAAACTTTATAGTAACAATTTTTTAATCTTACAGAATTAAAATAATACAACGGTGGGACACAAAGAGGTAAATGTTACATCTGGAATAGAATGAAAGAGTTAAAGTAATAATTAGGATATATTTTAGATAATGCAACAGAACAATGGGACAGAGGTTAAAGCAAAAACTGTGATAAAATGAGATAATGTAACAAAAGAATGG
Organism: Cepaea nemoralis; assembly: GCA_014155875.1. Taxonomy (NCBI): domain Eukaryota; kingdom Metazoa; phylum Mollusca; class Gastropoda; order Stylommatophora; family Helicidae; genus Cepaea; species Cepaea nemoralis. The sequence continues at coordinate 445,440 of JACEFZ010020851.1, read as the reverse complement.
GACATGGGTTAAAGTAACAATCAGGATCTATTTGAGATAATGTAACAGAAGAATGGGACAGGGGTAAAGTAACAATCAGGATCTATTTGAGATAATGTAACAGAAGAATGGGACAGGGGTTAAAGTAACAATCAGCATCTATTTGAGATAATGTAACAGAAGAATGGGACAGGAGTTGCAAAAACTGTGATAAAATGAGATAATGTAACAGAAAAATGGGACAGAAGTTTTTGCAAAAACTGTGATAAAATGAGATAATGTAACAGAAAAATGGGACAGAAGTTTATGCAAAAACTGTGATAAAATGAGATAATGTAACAGAAGAATGAGACAGAAGTTTAAGCAAAAACTGTGATAAAATGAGATAATGTAACAGAAAAATGGGACAGAAGTTTATGCAAAAACTGTGATAAAATGAGATAATGTAACAGAAAAATGGGACAGGAGTTTAAGCAAAAACTGTGATAAAATGAGATAATGTAACAGAAAAATGGGAAAGAAATTTATGCAAAAACTGTGATAAAATGAGATAATGTAACAGAAGAATGGGACAGGGGTTAAAGTAACAATCAGGATCTATTTGAGATAATGTAACAAAAGAATGGGTCAGGAGTGTATGCAAAAACTGAAAAAATGAGATAATGTAACAGAAGAATGGGACAGGAGTTTAAGCAAAAACTGTGATAAAATGAGATAATGTAACAGAAGAATGGGACAGGAGTTTATGCAAAAACTGAAAAAAATGAGATAATGTAACAGAAGAATGGGACAGGAGTTTAAGCAAAAACTGATAAAATGAAATAATGTAACAGAAGAATGGGACAGGACATACAGTATCTATTAAGACTGAAAGGAATGTATGGTCAGATGCCTGGCAGTGAAGGAATGCCAGCACTGTGGGCAAACAATAACTGGCATTTATTCTGGATAATCCAATGCAGCACAAGAAACCTGCCAGCCTCCCATTATCACACAAATTCCCACTACCCATTGTATAAGTCTGGTTTGATCCCAGAGTCATGCTGGTAGAAAATATTCTGTGTTGCAACTGTTGAGGCTTAAACATTGTGCCCATACAGGTGATTAAACACCTGTTTTACAGGAGACAATAATGTATGTTACAGGGGATTATAACTGTCTTTCTTCTTCGGTTCTTGACCCCCTAGTAGAGCACAGGCTCTCAGCAAACTCGTCCCAAGCAGTTCTGTTCTGTGCTGTCTCGTTCAGCTGCCGCCATGCCCTACAAAGTTCTGTTCTGTGCTGTCTCGTTCAGCTGCCGCCATGCCCTACAAAGTTCTGTTCTGTGCTGTCTCGTTCAGCTGCCTCCATGCACTACCCATTCGATTCAACTCTCTCTAATTTGTCAGCTTCTGTGGTGTAGGGGCAGCTTATGCAACTTGTAACCCCACGTACCTTGTCTGAAAAACTTGCCCAGAAAAAAATCACAAACAGCCAAAACTACTGTGGTTGACTGCGATGTCCTGCAAAAGATACACAACTAACTCTCTGTGTGTTTGTATGTTTCCTTCTATATGGTTAGCCCTCAAGGTAACAGATCAAGGGTTTTCTATTAACACCATTATCATGTTTTCTCAGTGTGTGTCCTACCAGCGCTAACATATTTCTCAGTGTGTGTCCTACCAGTGCTAACATATTTCTCAGTGTGTGTCCTACCAGCGCTAACATATTTCTCCGTGTGTGTCCTACCAGCGCTGACATATTTCTCAGTGTGTGTCCTACCAGCGCTAACATATTTCTCCGTGTGTGTCCTACCAGCGCTAACATATTTCTCAGTGTGTGTCCTACCAGTGCTAACATATTTCTCAGTGTGTGTCCTACCAGCGCTAACATATTTCTCCGTGTGTGTCCTACCAGCGCTGACATATTTCTCCGTGTGTGTCCTACCAGCGCTAACATATTTCTCAGTGTGTGTCCTACCAGCGCTAACATATTTCTCCGTGTGTATCCTACCAGCGCTAACATATTTCTCAGTGTGTGTCCTACCAGCGCTAACATATTTCTCCGTGTGTGTCCTACCAGCGCTGACATATTTCTCAGTGTGTGTCCTACCAGCGCTAACATATTTTCCTCACCTCTTGATTTACAGGCATTTGTCTAGTTCTCTCCATGAGCTCCACGTTGGTGATCCTGCCATACTATTTTATTTGTTCTGTTCTGAGCAGGCACCAGCAAATAAATGCTTGTTATATATTAGTGGCTTGTCAGTCTTTCTCCATATTTATCATCATGGTCTGGCAAGAATGAGGCAGAGAGGAGTGACGAGGGGATCTGGCTAACGCTCGACGCTCAGAGGTAAGGCGAGACGAACATATAATCAGATTGCTACTGGTACTATTGGTGTTGGAACTCTTCGCTGACTGCTGACGATGGGGACGGAGTGCCTATGGGAATGCCCCAAATGCTGTGATGTCGGTTCCTACATCAATCAATCAATCAATCTTTCTCCATGTTCCTGATCTGTACAGCAGTGGTAATTTAACACTAGAGCTTCACATTCTAAGCTGGTGCTCAGCTTCATTTCCTTTGACTGTGACAAATGTCCTAGTGCTTCATTTATAGCTCCATTTACCTGGTGTATTATTATTATTTTTCTGTCTCTGTTTCCCCACCTGTGTTTACAATGTACCTAAAGAGGTGTATGATTCTGCCTCTTGAAGTGAGCTTTCTGTCTCTGTTTCCCCACCTGTGTTTACAATGTACCTAAAGAGGTGTATGATTCTGCCTCTTGAAGTGAGCTTTCTGTCTCTGTTTCCCCACCTGTGTTTACAATGTACCTAAAGAGGTGTATGATTCTGCCTCTTGAGGTGAGGTTTCCCCGAGGGAGTTCAGGTGATCATGTGTTTGATTTATTCTCATTATCTGTCTTTTCTATATAAATTGTAGAACTAATTGTTGCGACTTCCCATCAAGTGTCTTTAGTTTATCTTGCATCCAATGTTTCAATTCTGCCTTACAAATGTTTATTACTTTCGTTGTACAGGAGATTATAACTCTGTCTTATAAAGGACTGCAAGTTTTCTTTGAAATCTCGTATGCAACACTAAAGTATTGGCAAAGCCTGATTAGGAACCTGGAAAAGCAGAGCTGAACAACAACAACAATAATACACAAACAATAAAACCGCTCTGCATGTACAGAAAAGAGTAAAAAGAGTACAGATAATTAATGAGTCACATACGAGAGTATCTGAGTACAGGTCGAAGAGATTTGGTCCCATGATGGCCGCAGTGAAGAACCGCAGGAAGATGAAACTGGTGACCACCTGGTAGCGAACAGCCATGTTATCTGTCCGGGAAAGTAACAACAATATGTTCACATAATAATATAACAATATGTTCACATAATAATATAACAGTCACGCTGTCTGTCACGGAAAGTAACAACATGTTCATATAATAATATAAGTTTGTTCACATAATAATATAACAATATGTTCACATATTAATATAAGAGCCAAGTTAACTGTCAGGGAAAGTAACAACAATATGTTCACATAATAATATAACAATATGTTCACATAATAATATAACAATATGTTCACATAATAATATAACAATATGTTCACATATTAATATAACAATATGTTCACATAATAATACAACAATATAATAATATAACAGCCACATTATCTGACAGGGAAAGTAACAACAATATGTTCACATAATAATAAAACAGTATGTTCACATATTAATATAACAATATGTTCACATAATAATACAACAGCCACATTATCTGACAGGGAAAGTAACAACAATATGTTCACATAATAATAAAACAGTATGTTCACATATTAATATAACAATATGTTCACATAATAATACAACAGCCACATTATCTGACAGGGAAAGTAACAACAATATGTTCACATAATAATATAATAGCCACATTATCTGTCAGGGAAAGTAACAACAATATATTCACATAATAATATAACAGTATGTTCACATAATAATATAACAATATGTTCACATAATAATATAACAATATGTTCACATAATAATACAACAGACACGTTATCTGTCAGGGAAAGTAACAACAATATGTTCACATTATAATATAACAGTATGTTCACATAATAATACAACAGCCATGTTATCTGACAGGGAAAGTAACAACAATATGTTCACATAATAATATAACAGCCACATTATCTGTCAGGGAAAGTAACAACAATATGTTCACATAATAGTATAACAGTATGTTCACATAATAATATAACAATATGTACACATAATAATATAACAGTATGTTCACATAATAATATAACAATATGTTCACATAATAATATAACAATATGTTCACATAATAATACAACAGCCATGTTATCTGACAGGGAAAGTAACAACAATATGTTCACATAATAATATAATAGCCACATTATCTGTCAGGGAAAGTAACAACAATATGTTCACATAATAATATAACAACCGTGTTATCTTTCAGGGAAAGTAACAACAGTATGTTCATATATTTTATCTTTTTCAACAGCAACATAACACACACACACACAGATATGTGCGTGTTACATGTGATTGATATCCTGAAAGTCTGCATGTAGCATATCTTGAAAATAGGCTACGCTTCCACATCCTAAAAATAGGCTCCGTGTAGTATGTCCTAAAAATAGGCTGCATTTAGTAAATTCTGATAATTGGCTTTGCTTCCACGTCCAGAAAATAGGTCACATGCAGCATATCCTGAAAACAGGCTGCATGTAGAATATCCTGAAAATAGACTCTATATAGGATATCCTGAAAATAGGCTGCGTGTAGCATATCCTAAATATAGGCTATGATTAGCAAATCCTGAAAATATGCCACATTTCCACATACTGAAAATATGCTACACGTAGTATATCCTGAAAATAGGCTGCATGTAGTATATCCTGAAAATAGGCTGCATGTAGCATATCCTGAAAATAGGTCTTTCAAGCCAAGGAATGCTAGCAGGGTAAGGCGTCTTGTCAAGGTCCTACTAGATGGCAAATGGTGTTGGGATTATGTGATTTATCTCCACCTCTTCAAGTCTCTGATGTGATGAAGGACCACACGCTCTGAACAGGCTCGGGACTCAAAGAAAGCCACAAAATATCCCCACATTCATCACCAATACTTGGAGACCTGGCACACACAATCAAATTGGATGAGCTGCTTGTCTACAGGGATGAAAACAAGTCATACACACATTTCTAGGAACTGTCTGGAAAGAGGATGTGCGGGGAAGACAACTCACCACACCAGGTGATTATGTCCAGGCTTGGGAGCTGTGGCAGCACAGTGGCTGTCATGCTGGCCTACTGGTCCAGGGTCATGTGTTCAAATCCCCATACACGCATCTCTTGTTAAACTAGGCACGGGCACCAGGACATATTCTGGGAAGTACAGGTGGGCACCAGACATGGGCACCAGACATGGCCACCAGGACATATTCTGGGAAGTACAGGTGGGCACCAGGACATATTCTGGGAAGTACAGGTGGGCACCAGACATGGGCACCAGGACATATTCTGGGAAGTACAGGTGGGCACCAGACACGGGCACCAGGACATATTTCTGGGAAGTACTGGTTGGCACCAGACACGGGCACCAGGACATATTCTGGGAAGTACTGGTTGGCACCAGACACGGGCACCAGGACATATTCTGGGAAGTACAGGTGGGCACCAGACACGGGCACCAGGACATATTCTGGGAAGTACTGGTTGGCACCAGACACGGGCACCAGGACATATTCTGGGAAGTACAGGTGGGCACCAGACATGGGCACAGGACACATTCTGGGAAGTACAGGTGGGCACCAGACATGGGCACAGGACATATTCTGGGAAGTACAGGTGGGCACCAGACATGGGCACCAGGACATATTCTGGGAAGTACAGGTGGGAACCAGACACGGGCACCAGGACATATTCTGGGAAGTACAGGTGGGCACCAGACATGGGCACCAGATATGGGCACCAGGACATATTCTGGGAAGTACAGGTGGGTACCAGACATGGGCACCAGACACTGGCACCAGATATGGGCACCAGACATGGGCACCAGGACATATTCTAGGAAGTACAGGTGGGCACCAGACATGGGCACCAGACATGGACACCAGACATGGACACCAGACATGGACACCAGACACGGGCACCAGACATGGGCACCAGACATGGACACCAGACATGGACACCAGACATGGGCACCAGACATGGGCACCAGACATGGGCACCAGACATGGACACCAGACATGAACACCAGACATGGGCACCAGACATGGGCACCAGACATGAACACCAGATATTGGACACCAGACATGGACACCAGACATGGGCACCAGACATGGACACCAGGACATATTCTAGGAAGTATAGGTGGGCACAAGACATGGGCACCAGACATGGGCACCAGACATGGACACCAGACATGGGCACCAGACATGGGCACCAGACATGGACACCAGACATGAACACCAGACATGGGCACCAGACATGGGCACCAGACATGGGCACCAGACATGGGCACCAGACATGGGCACCAGACATGGACACCAGACATGGACACCAGACATGGGCACCAGACATGGGCACCAGACATGGACACCAGACATGGACACCAGGACATATTCTAGGAAGTACAGGTGGGCACCAGACATGGGCACCAGACATGGGCACCAGACATGGACACCAGACATGGACACCAGACATGGACACCAGACATGGACACCAGACATGGGCACCAGACATGGACACCAGACATGGGCACCAGACATGGACACCAGGACATATTCTAGGAAGTACAGGTGGGCACCAGACATGGGCACCAGACATGGGCACCAGACATGGACACCAGACATGGACACCAGACATGGACACCAGACATGGACACCAGACATGGGCACCAGACATGAACACCAGACATGGGCACCAGACATGGGCACCAGACATGGGCACCAGACATGGGCACCAGACATGGGCACCAGACATGGGCACTAGACATGGACACCAGACATGGACACCAGGACATATTCTAGGAAGTACAGGTGGGCACCAGACATGGGCACCAGACATGGGCACCAGACATGGACACCAGACATGGGCACCAGACATGGGCACCAGTACATGGACACCAAGACATGGGCACCAGACATGGGCACCAGACATGGGCACCAGACATGGGCACCAGACATATTCTAGGAAGTACAGGTGGGCACCAGACACGGGCACCAGACACGGGCACCAGACACGGGCACCAGACATGGACACCAGACATGGACACCAGACATGGGCACCAGACACGGGCACCAGACACGGGCACCAGACATGGACACCAGACATGGGCACCAGACATGGGCACCAGACATGGGCACCAGACATGGGCACCAGACATGGACACCAGGACATATTCTAGGAAGTACAGGTGGGGCACCAGACATGGACACCAGACATGGACACCAGACATGGACACCAGACATGGCACCAGACATGGGCACTAAGACATGGGCAACCAGACATGGACACCCAGACATGGACACCAGACATGGACACCAGACATGGACACAGACATGGGCACCAGACATGGGCACCAGACATGGGCACCAGGACATATTCTAGGAACTACAGGTGGGCACCAGACATGGACAACCAGACATGGACACCAGACATGGACACCAGACATGGGGCACCAGCCATGGACACCAGACATGGGCACGCAGACATGGACACCAGACATGGACACCTAGACATGGGCACCAGACATGGACACCAGGACATATTCTAGGAAGTACCAGGTAGCCACCAGACATGGACACCATACATGGGCACCAGACATGGACACCAGACATGGACACCAGGACATATTGTAGGAAGTACAGGTGGGCACCAGACATGGGCACCAGGGACATATTCTAGGAGTACAGGTGGGCACTAGACATGGGCACCAGGGACATATTCTAGGAAGTACAGGTGGGCACCAGACATGGCACCGAGGACATATTCCTACGAAGTACAGGGTGGGCACCAGACATGGGCACCAGACATGGACACCAGACATGGGCACCAGGACATATTCTGGGAAGTACAGGGTGGGCACCAGACATGGGCACCAGACATGGACACCAGACATGGGCACCAGACATGGACACCAGACATGGGCACCAGACATGGACACCAGACATGGACACCAGACATGGACACCAGACATGGGCACCAGACATGGACACTAGGACATATTCTAGGAAGTACAGGTGGGCACCAGACATGGACACCAGACATGGGCACCAGACATGGACACCAGACATGGACACCAGGACATATTCTAGGAAGTACAGGTGGGCACCAGACATGGGCACCAGGACATATTCTAGGAAGTACAGGTGGGCACCAGACATGGGCACCAGGACATATTCTAGGAAGTACAGGTGGGCACCAGACATGGGCACCAGGACATATTCTAGGAAGTACAGGTGGGCACCAGACATGGGCACCAGACATGGACACCAGACATGGGCACCAGGACATCTTCTGGGAAGTACAGGTGGGCACCAGACATGGGCACCAGACATGGACAACCAGGACATATTCTAGGAAGTACAGGTGGGCACCAGACATGGGCACCAGACATGGACACCAGGACATATTCTAGGAAGTACAGGGTGGGCCACCAGACATGGGCACCAGACATGGACACCAGGACATATTCTAGGAAGTACAGGTGGGCACCAGACATGGGCACCAGACATGGCACCAGGACATATTCTAGGAAGTACAGGTGGGCACCAGACATGGGCACCAGACATGGGCACCAGACATGGACACCAGACATGGGCACCAGACGTGGGCACCAGACATGGGCAACCAGACATGGACACCAAGACATGGACACCAGACATGGGCACCAGACATGGACACCAGGACATATTCTAGGAAGTACAGGTGGGCACCAGACATGGCACCAGACATGGGCACCAGACATGGGACAAAACCAGACATGGACACCAGACATGGGCACCAGACATGGGCACCAGGACATATTCTAGGAAGTACAGGTGGTGCACCAGACATGGGCACCAGATATGGACACCAGGACATATTCTGGAAAGTACAGGTGGGCACCAGACATGGGCACCAAACACGGGCACCAGACATGGGCACCAGACATGGGCACCAGACATGGGCACCAGACATGGACACCAGACATGGACACCAGACATGGGCACCAGACATGGGCACCAGGACATATTCTGGGAAGTACAGGTGGGCACCAGACATGGGCACCAGACATGGGCACCAGACATGGACACCAGACATGGACACCAGACATGGGCACCAGACATGGGCACCAGACATGGGCACCAGGACATATTCTAGGAAGTACAGGTGGGCACCAGACATGGACACCAGACATGGACACCAGACATGGACACCAGACATGGGCACCAGACATGGACACCAGACATGGGCACCAGACATGGACACCAGACATGGACACCAGACATGGACACCAGACATGGACACCAGACATGGGCACCAGACATGGACACCAGGACATATTCTAGGAAGTACAGGTAGGCACCAGACATGGACACCAGACATGGGCACCAGACATGGACACCAGATATGGACACCAGGACCATATTGTAGGAAGTACAGGTGGGCACCAGACATGGGCACCAGGACATATTCTAGGGAAGTACAGGTGGGCACCAGACATGGGCACCAGGACATATTCTGGAAGTACAGGTGGGAACCAGACACGGGCACCAGGACATATTCTGGGAGAGTACAGGTGGGCACCAGACATGGCACCAGATATGGGCACCAGGACATATTCTGGGAAGTAACAAGGTGGGTACCAGACATGGGCACCAGACACTGGCACCAGATATGGGCACCAGACATGGGCACCAGACATATTCTAGGAAAGTACAGGTGGGCACCAGACATGGGCACCAGACATGGACAACCAGACATGGACACCAGACATGGACACCAGACACGGGCACCAGACATGGGCACCAGACATGGACAACCAGACATGGACACCAGACATGGGCACCAGACATGGGCACCAGACATGGCACCAGACATGGACACCAGACATGAACACCAGACATGGGGCACCAGACATGGGCACCAGACATGAACACCAGATATTGGACACCAGGCATGGACACCAGACATGGGCACCAGACATGGACACCAGGACATATTCTAGGGAAGTATAGGTGGGCACAGAGACATGGGGCACCAGACATGGGCACCAGACATGGACACCAGACATGGGCACCAGACATGGGCACCAGACATGGACACCAGACAATGAACACCAGACATGGGCACCAGACATGGGCACCAGACATGGGCACCAGACATGGGCACCATACATGGGCACCAACATGGCACCAACATGGACACCAGACATGTGACACCAACATGGGCACCAGACATGGGCACCAGACATGGACACCAGACATGGACACCAGACATATTCTAGGAAGTACAGGTGGGCACCAGACATGGGCACCAGACATGGGCACCAGACATGGACACCAACATGGACACCAAGACATGGACACCAGACATGGACACCAGACATGGGCACCAGACATGGACACCAGACATGGGCACCAGACATGGACACCAGGACATATTCTAGGAAGTATAGGTGGGCACAAGACATGGGCACCAGACATGGGCACCAGACATGGACACCAGACATGGACACCAGACATGGACACCAGACATGGACACCAGACATGGGCACCAGACATGAACACCAGACATGGGCACCAGACATGGGCAACAGACATGGGCACCAGACATGGGCACCAGACATGGGCAACTAGACATGGACACCAGACATGGACACCAGGACATATTCTAGGAAGTACAGGTGGGCACCAGACATGGGCACCAGACATGGGCACCAGACATGGACACCAGACATGGGCACCAGACATGGGCACCAGACATGGACACCAGACATGGGCACCAGACATGGGCACCAGACATGGGCACCAGACATGGGCACCAGACATATTCTAGGAAGTACAGGTGGGCACCAGACACGGGCACCAGACACGGGCACCAGACACGGGCACCAGACATGGACACCAGACATGGACACCAGACATGGGCACCAGACACGGGCACCAGACACGGGCACCAGACATGGACACCAGACATGGGCACCAGACATGGGCACCAGACATGGGCACCAGACATGGGCACCAGACATGGACACCAGGACATATTCTAGGAAGTACAGGTGGGCACCAGACATGGACACCAGACATGGACACCAGACATGGACACCAGACATGGGCACCAGACATGGGCACCAGACATGGGCACCAGACATGGACACCAGACATGGACACCAGACATGGACACCAGACATGGACACCAGACATGGGCACCAGACATGGGCACCAGACATGGGCACCAGGACATATTCTAGGAACTACAGGTGGGCACCAGACATGGACACCAGACATGGACACCAGACATGGACACCAGACATGGGCACCAGACATGGACACCAGACATGGGCACCAGACATGGACACCAGACATGGACACCAGACATGGGCACCAGACATGGACACCAGGACATATTCTAGGAAGTACAGGTAGGCACCAGACATGGACACCAGACATGGGCACCAGACATGGACACCAGACATGGACACCAGGACATATTGTAGGAAGTACAGGTGGGCACCAGACATGGGCACCAGGACATATTCTAGGAAGTACAGGTGGGCACTAGACATGGGCACCAGGACATATTCTAGGAAGTACAGGTGGGCACCAGACATGGGCACCAGGACATATTCTACGAAGTACAGGTGGGCACCAGACATGGGCACCAGACATGGACACCAGACATGGGCACCAGGACATATTCTGGGAAGTACAGGTGGGCACCAGACATGGGCACCAGACATGGACACCAGACATGGGCACCAGACATGGACACCAGACATGGGCACCAGACATGGACACCAGACATGGACACCAGACATGGACACCAGACATGGGCACCAGACATGGACACTAGGACATATTCTAGGAAGTACAGGTGGGCACCAGACATGGACACCAGACATGGGCACCAGACATGGACACCAGACATGGACACCAGGACATATTCTAGGAAGTACAGGTGGGCACCAGACATGGGCACCAGGACATATTCTAGGAAGTACAGGTGGGCACCAGAACATGGGCACCAGGACATATTCTAGGAAGTACAGGTGGGCACCAGACATGGGCAACCAGGACATATTCTAGGAAGTACAGGTGGGCACCAGACATGGGCACCAGACATGGACACCAGACATGGGCACCAGGACATATTCTGGGAAGTACAGGTGGGCACCAGACATGGGCACCAGACATGGACACCAGGACATATTCTAGGAAGTACAGGTGGGCACCAGACATGGGCACCAGACATGGACACCAGGACATATTCTAGGAAGTACAGGTGGGCACCAGACATGGGCACCAGACATGGACACCAGGACATATTCTAGGAAGTACAGGTGGGCACCAGACATGGGCACCAGACATGGGCACCAGGACATATTCTAGGAAGTACAGGTGGGCACCAGACATGGGCACCAGACATGGGCACCAGACATGGACACCAGACATGGGCACCAGACGTGGGCACCAGACATGGGCACCAGACATGGACACCAGACATGGACACCAGACATGGGCACCAGACATGGACACCAGGACATATTCTAGGAAGTACAGGTGGGCACCAGACATGGGCACCAGACATGGGCACCAGACATGGACACCAGACATGGACACCAGACATGGGCACCAGACATGGGCACCAGGACATATTCTAGGAAGTACAGGTGGGCACCAGACATGGGCACCAGATATGGACACCAGGACATATTCTGGAAAGTACAGGTGGGCACCAGACATGGGCACCAAACACGGGCACCAGACATGGGCACCAGACATGGGCACCAGACATGGGCACCAGAACATGGACACCAGACATGGACACCATACATGGGCACCAGACATTGGCACCAGGGACATATTCTGGGAAGTACAGGTGGGCACCAGACATGGGCACCAGACATGGGCACCAGACATGGACACCAGAACATGGACACCAGACATGGGCAACCAGACATGGGCCACCAGACATGGGCACCAGGACATATTCTAGGAAGTACAGGTGGGCACCAGACATGGACACCAGACATGGACACCAGACATGGACACCAGACATGGGCACCAGACATGGACACCAGACATGGGCACCAGACATGGACACCAGACAGTGGACACCAGACATGGACACCAGACATGGGCACCAGACATGGACACCAGGACATATTCTAGGAAGTACAGGTAGGCACGGTACGAGCAGGACATGGACACCAGACATGGGCACCAGACATGGACACCAGGATATGGACACCAGGACATATTGTAGGAAGTACAGGTGGGCACCAGACATGGGCACCGAGGACATATTCTAGGAAGTACAGGTGGGCACCAGACATGGTCACCAGGACATATTCTAGGTAAGGACAGGTGGGCACCAGACATGGGCACCAGGACATATTCTAGGAAGTACAGGTGGGGCACCAGACATGGGCACCAGACATGGACACCAGACATGGGCACCAGGACATATTCTGGGAAGTACAGGTGGGCACCAGACATGGGCACCAGACATGGACACCAGACATGGGCACCAGACATGGACACCAGACATGGGCACCAGACATGGACACCAGACATGGACACCAGACATGGACACCAGACATGGGCACCAGACATGGACACTAGGACATATTCTAGGAAGTACAGGTGGGCACCAGACATGGACACCAGACATGGGCACCAGACATGGACACCAGACATGGACACCAGGACATATTCTAGGAAGTACAGGTGGGCACCAGACATGGGCACCAGGACATATTCTAGGAAGTACAGGTGGGCACCAGACATGGGCACCAGGACATATTCTAGGAAGTACAGGTGGGCACCAGACATGGGCACCAGGACATATTCTAGGAAGTACAGGTGGGCACCAGACATGGGCACCAGACATGGACACCAGACATGGGCACCAGGACATATTCTGGGAAGTACAGGTGGGCACCAGACATGGGCACCAGACATGGACACCAGGACATATTCTAGGAAGTACAGGTGGGCACCAGACATGGACACCAGGACATATTCTAGGAAGTACAGGTGGGCACCAGACATGGGCACCAGACATGGACACCAGGACATATTCTAGGAAGTACAGGTGGGCACCAGACATGGGCACCAGACATGGGCACCAGGACATATTCTAGGAAGTACAGGTGGGCACCAGACATGGGCACCAGACATGGGCACCAGACATGGACACCAGACATGGGCACCAGACATGGGCACCAGACATGGACACCAGACATGGGCACCAGACATGGACACCAGGACATATTCTAGGGAAGTACAGGTGGGCACCAGACATGGGCACCAGACATGGGCACCAGACATGGACACCAGACATGGACACCAGACATGGGCACCAGACATGGGCACCAGGACATATTCTAGGAAGTACAGGTGGGCACCAGACATGGGGCACCAGATATGGACACCAGGACATATTCTGGAAAGTACAGGTGGGCACCAGACATGGGCACCAAACAACGGGCACCAGACATGGGCACCAGACATGGGCACCAGACATGGACACCAGACATGGACACCAGACATGGGCACCAGACATGGGCACCAGGACATATTCTGGGAAGTACAGGTGGGCTACCAGACATGGCACCAGACATGGGCACCAGACATGGACACCAGACATGGACACCAGACATGGGCACCAGACATGGGCACCAGACATGGGCACCAGACATGGGCACCAGACATGGGCACCAGGACATATTCTGGGAAGTACAGGTGGGCACCAGACATGGGCACCAGACATGGGCACCAGACATGGGCACCAGACATGGGCACCAGACATGGGCACCAGACACGGGCACCAGACATGGACACCAGACACGGGCACCAGACATGGGCACCAGACATGGGCACCAGACATGGGCACCAGACATGGGCACCAGACATGGGCACCATACATGGGCACCAGACATGGGCACCAGACATGGACACCAGACATGGACACCAGACATGGGCACCAGACATGGGCACCAGACATGGACACCAGACATGGACACCAGACATGGGCACCAGGACATATTCTGGGAAGTACAGGTGGGCACCAGACACGGGCACCAGACATGGGCACCAGACATGGACACCAGACATGGGCACCAGACATGGGCACCAGAACATATTCTGGGAAGTACAGGTGGGCACCAGACATGGGCACCAGACACGGGCACCAGACATGGGCACCAGACACGGGCACCAGACATGGACACCAGACATGGGCACCAGACATGGGCACCAGACATGGGCACCAGACACGGACACCAGACACGGGCACCAGACACGGACACCAGACACGGACACCAGACACGGGCACCAGACACGGGCACCAGACACGGGCACCAGACACGGGCACCAGACATGGCACCAGACATGGGCACCCAGACATGGGCACCAGACATGGGCACCAGACAGGGCACCAGACATGGGCACCAGACACGGGCACCAGACACGGGCACCATACACGGGCACCAGACATGGGCACCAGACACGGCAACCAAGACATGGGCACCAGACACGGGCACCAGACACGGGCACCAGACATGGACACCAGACATGGGCACCAGATATGGGCACCAAGGACATATTCTGGGAAGTATAGGTGGGCACCATACATGGGCACCAGACACGGGCACCAAGACACGGGCACCAGACACGGCACCAGACACTGGCACCAGACACGGGCACCAGACACGGGCACCAGACACGGGCACCAGACACTGGGCACCAGACACGGACACCAGACACGGGCACCAGACACGGGCACCAGACACGGGCACCAGACACGGGCACCAGACATGGGCACCAGACACGGGCACCAGACACGGGCACCAGACACGGGCACCAGACACGGGCACCAGACATGGGCACCAGACATGGGCACCAGACATGGGCACCAGACATGGGCACCAGACATGGACCACCAGGACATGGGGCACCAGACATGGGCACCAGACATGGGCACCAGACATGGGCACCAGACACGGACACCAGACACGGGCACCAGACACGGGCACCAGAAATGGACACCAGGACATATTCCTAGGAAGTACAGGTGGGGCACCAGACATTGGGCAACCAGACATGGGCACCAGATATGTGGCACCAGACATGGGCACCAGACATGGACACCAGACATGGACACCAGACATGGGCACCAGACACGGGCACCAGACATGGGCACCAGACATGGACACCAGGACATATTCTAGGAAGTACAGGTGGGCACCAGGAGGATATTCAGGAAGTACTGGTGAGTACCAGACATGGGCACCAGACAAGGGCACCAGACATGGGCACCAGGACATATTCTGGGAAGTACAGGTGGGCACCAGACATGGTCACCAGACACGGGCACCAGACATGGACACCAGACGTGGGCACCAGACACGGGCACCAGACATGGACACCAGACGTGGGCACCAGACACGGACACCAGGACATATTCTAGGAAGCACAGGTCTCCAGTGTGACTCTGGCTACATCACCCAGCAAGTGCTGATTGATCCGTACACACCTGGGGCCACCAACATATACCCAATATGGAGTGTCTAGTTGGTCATGCATCAAAGTACACTTTTTCCTGCAGCAAGGCATCAATTAAAGGTGACAGGTTCGAATTCCGGTCAGTAACTATAGCTTTAAATTTGTATGTTGTGGAATGCATCCTCTAGCCTCTACTTCTTTCTTCCACTTCTAGTGAGTGTCAAACAATACAAATGTGTTTATTTATGAACTAACATAGTGGCCTTAAAGAGATTTCTGTCTAAAACTTATAAAACTTATCATTACAGAATACAACCCTGGCATAAGTGCCTGGCACCTCTGACAGACAAATAGTACACACTTGGGTATTTCTGTATAGCGCGAGACTTGAGTGTACAAAACACATCCCTCATGATGGGCGGACACACCAGTCCAGACCCGACGATGATGTTCAGAGCTTCGTGAACGTATCTGTACAGGTTGTTCTGTGAATACAAGAACAATAAGCCCACTTCACAATCATCATCAGCTGTTGTCCTTAGTTAAATAGGCATTCACGTTTCTCCACAGACCTCGATGCTTATCAAATCAACCAACAACTTGATCTTGTGTTGCAGGGCTACCATGATAGAAGCATCAACACTCTGTGTGGGCATTCATCAATAAATTATATGTCACAAAAATGAATACACACAGCAATTCACTCTTAGTATACCATGATAATGGGACCTACGGTAGCGTAGTTGCTAGACACTCGCATACTGTCTCTGTAGTCAGGGGTTCCAACCAAATTGGGGTGGATTCAAATATTTTGAATTGATCTAGGCTCCCAAACTGACCCCATCTAAAATGGGTATGGGGAAATGTGGCAGAGTAAAGACATCCAGTATGCTGCTGACCACATCAGTCAGGAGAGTCCACTGGTCTACACAAATATATCTATCTAGCAGGCGAAGGTGTGCAGTCTCACAAGCCAATCTCCCTGCAGGCGTGCAGAAAGGTGGTCTCAATACCTGACCCGCAGTGGCTCACAAGCCAATCTCTCTGCAGGTGTGCAGGAAGGTGGTCTCAATACCTGACCTGTAGTGGCTCACAAGTCAACCCACATATACCACACTCCACATGGAGCGGAACCGGTAGTTGACAGTCCAGATGAAGTCAAACATGCGGCTCATTTTCTATTACTGTGGCAGATATGCTAGTTGCTTGCTTGCGTTCGCTGGCTGTGAACTCCAGCGTGAAGTCCTGTATGTCGGATGAAGACATCCAGTTGTCCAACATCAGTGTGATGACATACAGGACCTGAGTTTTGTGTGAGTATCTGACACAAACTCTTTTGTACCAAAGGAAGATTGGTCGTTGTCTAGGTCATACTGCTCCTTCTATATTACTGCAGAGTGGAAGCTGAGCTTGCCACCTGTCTCACACCACAAGTCACAAATGCAGCACACATCCGCGAGTCAGTGAACAAGAGTAAGTTTGCGCACATAATATCCTTTAATTGTGAATGAACACGGACACACAACACGTAAATCCAGGAACAATAATTCTCTCAGAATATATCTTCATCACAACCTAAAAAACTCAAATACCACTGCCTCTCAGGCCTTTTTAATCTAATCCACAACAAGTAATCAGCCACTCTCTTGGCCTGAACCTACTCGATCCAACCCACTCTGGGTCTAAACTTCAACTATCCCTGAAAAAACACAGTGCGGAGTTCTCTACCTAACTCCGTCACTATTCTCCATTTTCCCAGACCACCGACCTACTCCTGTCGGGTCCCAAACTCCACTGTCCTAAAACTATCCAACCCTCTCTCGGTCTCAACTTCAACTGTCCCCGTAATGTTTTTCACTGTCTTTTTAACCCTTCTTTTCAGCCCTCTCCCCCACAACCTTCCCCGTTTATCTTCTTATGTTTTCTTTCCGGGGAATGCCCTTTCACCCCATGAACTTGTTTATATTGTACGGACACACACCTTACTGATACTGAACCCAGGCTTGTGTCAGTATCCGTTGTCCCATGTCTGGCTTATTGGGTGCAGACTGGTGGTTCCTTGCTGTGCTGGCAAATACTCTCCGACTTCGGAAGAATATGCAATCCTAATAAGTTAGCCAAGACCCTGAAGGGACCTGTTGCCCACGACGCACGACCTGGATGTGTCAGTAGGTCTTGGCCAGTATAAAACCTAGTGCCTTGGAAACACCTCTGCGTCCCGGATGTGCTAGTGAAGTTGATAGCAAACTGTTGGTTATGTCTGGAGCCTGGGCTTGTTGCTGGCCAAAGTGAGGGCAAGACTGGCTCCTATTTCTCCTTGTTCTCAAACCTACAAACTGTGATGGTGCTGTCACTTCACAGAGATGTAGCAGGAAACCCACCTCAGGACAATTGTTGTTCTCCTGACTGTGTATCTCAAAGTCACTGCTGATAATCTGTGTGATCACATGGATCCACAGCCATGAGCTTCAAACTACTATCACTTATGACGACCCGATATTTACTCCCACACATGAGCCTGTCAACATATAGTTTCTAGGCTTGTCACTCAGTGTTCATTAGTTCTTCTTCTTCTTTGGCCTCCTATCTGCCAATAGAGCTTAGGCCCTGAACCAACATTTTGCCTTCTCTCACAGCTCTCTCTACATCTCCTTCATATCATTGTCTCCATGTCTCCCCTACCCTCCACATCCCCTTCATATCATTGTCTCCATTTCTCCCCTCCACATCCCCTTAATATCATTGTCTCCATGTCTCCCCTACACTCCACATCCCCTTCATATCATTATCTCCATGTCTCCCCTACCCTCCACATCCCATTCATATCATTATCTCCATGCCTCCCTTCCACATCCCCTTCAGATCCTTGTCTCCATTTCTCCCCTCCACATCCCCTTCATATCATTGTCTCCATGTCTCCCCTCCATATGTTTTAGGTGCCCCTCTATTTCTTCTGTCTTGTTGTATCCTGAGTAAGTCACTTCTAGCTACAATATTACCAGATTTTCTCACTGCTTATGATATCGTTCAAAGGTGTAGAACGTTAGCCCCACAGAAGTCTAACGGGATGCAGAGGTGTTTCCAAGGCACCAGGGCTGGGTTCTATACTGGCCAAGACATATTGACACGTTCTTGCTGAGCGTCCTGGGCAACAGGTCCCTTCAGGGTCCTAGCTAAAGTCAGTAGGATCGTTGATTCCTCCAAAGTCGGAGAGTATCTGCCTGCATGGCGAGGAACCACCAGTCTGAACACCAATAAGCCAGACATGGGACAACGGATACTCACGCAAACCTCAGGTCCTGTATGACATCACACTGATGTTGGACAACAGGATGTCTTCATCTGACAGACAGGACTTTATGCTGGAGATCACAGCTAGCGAATACAAGCAAGCAAGCAAGCAAGCAGAAGTCACTTAACAGGAAGTCCTTCTCTTTGAATAGTAACAGCTTAATAGATATATTGCCATTGCTATGCAAACAGAAGGACTTCCTAGACTTCTGTGGGGCTAACGTTCTCGACCTTTGAACGATATCAATGACTATGTATTTAGATTGTCCTCTTCATATGACATATAACTCTGCAATATGCACCTGATGAGATGCAGCAAAATATGCCAGGCTGTACATCATACAATATTTTGTTTATGGGTCTGTGGTCAAATTCAATAAGGGAGTGCACTGTTTTGAAACATGATGGAGATGGGAACCTGATGATAGTAATGACATCAACGACAGCGATGACGATAATGATGATGATGAGTACCCACCATGTTTGTTTTCAGGTCTTCATCCTCCTTCTGACGACACGGGTCAATCTCACAGGGTCTGGGGTCACTGATCACCTGGTCATGAAAACAAGCAAACACATGTACAATAGATTTATAGATTTATAGATTTATGAAGGATGACCTTTGAGAGGGTGTCACGACACCTACTCCAACAAAATTCCACCTACATTAAATTCATAAATGGACATTACAACATGACAGACAGTGATAAGACACCCCTCAAATGTTGGAGTATTTATTATACTTCATTCAAGATATTTTCATTGTTGTTTATATCTGTCAACGGTTTCATGGTTCTTTTATAAAACCACGTCTGCAGCTTCCAGGTAAACTTTTACTTGTCTGTTAATTGCCCATGATCCACACCTGTGCATCAAGATTGGTTTAATACAGCTCTTAAGAACACAGATAGTCACAGTAGTTGTTCAGCAGTCCCTTCTGGACACTGACATGATCACCCTGGAGTGGATGCCAGAGTCCGAAGGCTAAAACCTGAACAACAAATGAGCATGCACAAACCTGGTCAATGAAGCTCTTGAGTGTGTCATGTAGGTAAGGCAGGCCAATCAGCTTCATGAATTCGTCAACCATCTTTGTCAGCAAACTGTTGCCTCGGAACAGAACGTTAGGATCCCTGTTTGAGAAATCAATCAATCAATCAAATCTACAATCACAAAGTTCCCCATTCTGATTGATAAAACCTAAAGTACAAATCACTTCTCCCCCCCCCCCCCCCCCCCACCTTTCTCAACACATGCATACAATACTAAAGTGTGGGCGAGTGTGTCAGTGTAGCTGATCAGGAGCTACACTTATCATCTCATCAGCACAGAGGGACGAGGATTCGACACCTGCATGTGATGTTCAGTCAACAGATGACACAGACTGGTCACCTAGCCCTCCATGTAGCCACGCCTACAACATGTTGTGGTCCTATCACATGACAGACCCATGACAGGCCACTGCCTCCGGACGAATTGTTTACATTGAACTAGAGTGAGACTGAGAAAGCACAACTAGAGAGCAGATGGCAGCTTCAGATCTAACCTGTTCGCACTGAGACCCCTTCGCACGCATCAGTTCAGTCTTTCAATCACTCGTGATCTGATTTTAGTGCTACCCCTAACAGATACATACCCTTGACCTAACTGGAGATTATAACCACTATGGTGGGAGCCCAAGCCCTCTCACTGCTCTCATATCTCATTTCTATAAAACCCCAATTTCAAACTGTAATGGCAAGCTAATTTTTTAAAATCTGCTTGTCTGAATGTCTAAGGACACAGCATCACAGGTCAATTCCCTTGCCCACTATCTACCCCGTTCCCCATTTCAAAGCAAGAAAGAGCACGCTGTCGCCCAGGCCCTGGGTGGCAGCCAATCAACAACAACCAGCAGTCTTACATGGTAGTGGACATTTCCCAGCATGCCAGAGCATTGATAACAGGCAGCAACTTGCCGTGATGGAGGAACAGTTTCACCAATGGCTGGGCAGCATTCTCCCGCGTGGCACTGTCGACATGGTTGACGATCTCACCGAGGATGAATACAGCACTTGATGTGAAGGGCTGTGTGAAGACAGGTACAATATTGTGCAGGACACATGAATGTAGGGGTTGATGGACTGAAAATATGAAATACAAGAGATGATGAGATGAAAACATGAAATAAAGGATAATGTTGAGATGAACACATGAAATACAAGAGACATGAGATGAAAACATGAACACAGGAGTTGATGAGATGGGAACATAAGGACACATTAATACAAAGATCAAAACAATAATTAACATTAACATATGAAATCACATCACTAATAAGAACATTAATCAATTAAATGATAACATGAATGATGATATTAATACATGAACTGACAAAATTAATAACATTAACATATGAAATGACAAAATTAATAACATTAACATATGAAATGACAAAATTAATAACATTAACATATGAAATGACAAAATTAATAACATTAACATATGAAATTACAAAATGAACAGCAACATCAGGATATAAAATGACAACATGAATGATAACATTAACACATGAACTGCTAAAATAAAATAGATACATGGCAACATTAATTATAACAAAAACACATGAACTATCAAAACTACAACATTAATAGCAAAGCAGAGCATAAAGAATCAAAAGAAGACAACCAAGTTAATACAATCTCACCTTCGTCTCGCCTGATTTTAAAATCAAATTTCGCAGACCATCGTAGTATTTGGAAGGGAAAACATAATCGGCTGTGTATGAGATTCTCAGTCGTATGGAACCCAGTGACTGATCACTGACCCGACTTTGTTCTTTCGCTTGTAGACAGTACCTGGCGAGAGAGAGAGAGCAACAGCTTGTCCAAACCACGACACAGATTGAGGAGGTCAGACTGAGAATGACAGTAACAGATCAGTAAGAAGTGTAATATGGTAGTAAGATGGAAGAAAGAAATACCACAATGTAATATATGGGTAAATGGAAAAATTCATAAACCAGTGAATCAGTACAACTATCTCAGAACAGTCATAACATGTGAAGGGGGGTGCCTTGAAGAGATTAGAACATGAATAGCCATGGTGAAGGCAGCCTTTTGCAAGATGGAAAACATACTGACCAAGAGTGCTGAAGTGCTACATAGAACCTGTACTTTTGTATGGATGTGAGATGTGGACAATGAGCAGACAAGCTGAAAAACATCTAATGGCAGTGGAAATGTGGTTTCTGAGGAAAATGCACAGAATACCATGGGACAAACATAAAAACCTATAAGCAAGTCCTACAAGAAACAAATAAAAACCATAAACGATTAACGTAGACAGTCAAGATTTTTTGGCCATGTTTTGAAAAGAAATAATCTAAAGAACTTGGTGACAATTGGTCAAGGCAAGAACGCAGAGCTGATCCACGACTGGAGATCATGTGAGATGGTGAAACATGACCACCCACACTTATCGTTGTGTAGCTAAATATTTTGACAGTCAGTGGAAAATTACTGTCCTACAATTGTGGGAAATAGGTTCATTAAAATGATGAAGCTCTATTGCACTTTACAGCACTTGATATATATATTTAAAAGTTAGTTGCATATCCATTACGGACGTAACAGTCAACCCCAGCTTTTATTGGCTGTTCGTGATTCTCGGGGAAATTTACGTTCCATCTTCTGGAGTAGAAGCTCGGTGTGTCATCCGCTTTGTTGAGTAGATGGAGATTTGAGTCTATTTCCCAGTCCTCCACTTCATCTCCTCTTTTGTCAGTATCTGGGTATCCCCATCTTTCTGAACGGCTATTAAAGTCTCCGACAATAATGCAATTTGTGTCAGTTATTTTCATGTTTGAGAGTGTAAGATCCTTATCTGCTGGGCTATAAAGATTGTAAATTCTTATTTTCACGTCCTTTATCATTATATCAACACCTATAATTTCTGTTTGGTTGTCAGAGATCACAGATACTTCGCTGCAAGGTATTGTATTTCGTGTAAGTATTAGAACTCCTCCTTTATGTCCTTCGCGGTCGAAACGTGTGGCCTGATATCCCCTGACTGAAAATTTGTGCTTGGCGTTGAGGTGTGTCTCTTGAATGCATGCCACATCTATTCTATCTTTATGAAGACGCTGTGTCAGGGATTCTTTCTTGTTATAAACTCCTTCAGCATTCCACTGTAGTATGTTGAGTGTCCTTGGTATTTGGTCAATAGCTCTTAACCTACTCGTCTGTGCCTTGACTCCACAGCACAGGGGAAGGTGACCACCAGTAGTCATGGGTGGACCCCCTCGAGGCAGGGGGCCCGGCACTATCACCGCCTGATGGGACTTCACGGGATTAGCACCATAACGATTAATTTTCATCTGTGGCATCATGAAATGATAAAGTTACGTTGCACTGCTTTGTCAAGCCTGTGGCTCAGTACATCCGATTTCGACAAGCATATTTTGGGGTGCTTTCCCTAGCCTTTGACTGTCCCCAGTCTACCTACAAGGCAGCAGGTTTGTGCGTCACTTCGTCTGGTCCCTCTCCCTTGACCTGTCCGACATGGGTGACCCTACCAGTAGCTGTGCTACCGTCGGCATAGCTCTTGGGGTCATTGGAACGCGGAAGCCCCTCTACCTCGTCAAGGTGGACGCACGGCAGAGGGGAATTTACGTTCAGTAGTTTGCCATTGCTTTCTGAATGACCGTCACCCATACCAATTCATAAAAACCCAACGCAGCTGTGTTTTGAATGTGGTATGCGGGATTACAAACTGCGTCCATAACGCCTTCGCCACAGAGCAGCCATATTTATATTTATATGACAGCGTAGTTGAAGGTTAAGAGTGCTCGCTCTTAAACTTCACATGCTCTGATGGCAGGGTGGTGGGTTCACTCCCTAATATAATATAGAGGACCTCATGGCTGAAAGGTTTAGAATGCTCACTCTTACTAAAATTCCAGTGAGCAGTTGACAGGGTCAAAGTGTCATTGCCTGCACCGTTCAGCGGGACTTCCAATGTTGACTTCTCATTCAGAAAGCAATGCAAATTATTGAAAGTAAAACTCTGATGTACAGAATCATGGACAATTAGCAGGCAAGGGAGGAATTACGTGGAAGCTGTAAATATGTGGTTTTACAGATGACAGATGAGAACAACGTAGATGGGAGAATGGGTAATGAAGATATCTTGAAATAAATGGACAGACAAAGAGAACTGGTTACTAGTATCAGAAGAAGACATTCTTTGGGCATGGCATCAGAAGAGGACAGCTGGAGTAGGTCATCACAACAAGGTTTGAGGGGAGAAGATGATGGACTGTGTCACATCATGACATGGAGAATATCAACATTTGTGTATGTATGTCACAGCCCACCGAAGAGTGTCATTTGTGTATGTATGTCACAGCCCACCGAAGAGTGTCAGTGAACACTATAAATAACATAAATATTCATTATTAGTTTAGTTTAGTCATTGGATCAACATCACGACACACATGCTTAACCCATAAGTGCTCCGTTTTCCTCCTAACTCAAGCCTGAGCCTGGAGAAACTCAGCTCAATGCACAAATTCCGTAGCATCGGCGAGGATCCTGAAATACTTTCGGTAGATTTTTAACTCAAAATTTAGCCCGGGCAGCGCCGTTAGGCTACTCTTTTTCGATTTGCAACTGCCAAGGGATTTTTTACGTGCGCAACAATACACACGGGCGTCCGATCTCATTACCCAGAGACCAGGGGAAATTTTATTACTGGAAGTCCATGTGAAAAAATCCCGGTCCTCACCGAGGCTTAAACCCGGGACCTCCAGCACTCGAGGCGGACACTATACCTCAAGACCACTCAGCTCTCAAATATATATATATTCATTATTAAGCATTCCAATTCATTCTTACCAAGCTTTGTGTGGTCGAGTAAAATCGATGTCTTCAATAGAAATCTTGATTTCACCAAGAAAACCGCCTTTGAATTTATTGCCGAGGACTTCACGGGAAACTCTGGAATCATCATGGAAGACTGAAATGCTGAAAAGAAAACAAAAATATAAATCATAGCTGTAATACTGACATGTTTAGTGGCTTGCTAGATGTCTACCAGTGTTAATGTGTAGTCTATAATATTTAAGCTACTTCAATGCCTGTGTAGTTTCCATGACAGGGTAACGTATATTCACATGATCGACCTGAACAGTTTCACTTGACCGTGCACACGTGAGGTAGTGGGGACACAAACTCTGCTGCTCTTCACTTGTAGTCTTCAGCACTATTGTGTACGCTACACTCCAGGCACATGCACTGGTACTCAGTGATCGTTAGCAGCTGAAGACAAGAGTTGATATGTTGATGGTGTCTGCACTACAGTCATCATGTCACTGATGTCTACATTTCTCCTGTCTGCCAGCTCCACACATTTCTTGTCACTGCTTCCATTGACATCTACATTTCTCCTGTCTGCCAGCTCCACACATTTCATGTCACTGTTCCCAATGACATCTACATTTCTCCTGTCTGCTACTTCCACACATTTCATGTCACTGCTCCCATAGACATCTACATTTCTCCTGTCTGCCAGTTCTACACTGAATGCCATACTGCAGTTAACTCCAGCTAGTTGCTTCATCACCTCTTGTATCCGAATACTGAAGACACACATGATAGGTTGCCTAGTTTATCGTGTGGCATGTTTCACTATATTTTGTCACATGCATACTGCAAAAGTCAGCAATATAAAACAAAGCAAATAATGAATCCTTAAAACTGAAACAGACAACACATGAGATAGTTGTCTCAACTAAAAGACATAAACCTAGCACTGCTAACATGAAAGAGCACATGACCAACCTCAGCTCCCCGGCCATGAAATCTTCAAGCATATAGGAAGTCTTGTCGTGGTTGTGGCACTTCTGAATCTGTGGACCCCAAGAAAACATGCAACAATTATGCTAACAAAGATGCCTCACATAGAAAATCAATTGGGAAACCCTTTGAGGCCACTGAGACAATCCATAAATAAACACACATAGTTTTATTTGGCACTCACATAAAATTTGAAAGGCACAGTTACATATAGTAATATACATAGTAACAGTGGCTTTCAAATTTTATGTTCTCTAGTGCATCCTCTAATCTCTACTTCCTTCTTCTCCTTCTGTGAGCACCAAATTGTACTCATATAGAAGTCCAACCAGGCATACACCCAGCCAGGTCAATGAGCCATTCCAGTGTTATGTAGATGACAAGCACAAAGAGATGTCAGCTAATTTTATCTTTCAGGAATTTGTTAGATGTGAAAATGATGTTCCTGACATTTAGTACAGATACATGATGTGTGGGAGCTACAGGACTGTAGTCTCGACCCACTGGTCCTGTGTTCCAATCCCCAGCCAGACAAATGTTCTACTGACCTGGGCTCCCAGGTCGACCTAAATTAGCATGGCTAACAGGACATGTCTAGGGAAGGCAAGGCGGCCAGCCTGAGACTGG
Organism: Cepaea nemoralis; assembly: GCA_014155875.1. Taxonomy (NCBI): domain Eukaryota; kingdom Metazoa; phylum Mollusca; class Gastropoda; order Stylommatophora; family Helicidae; genus Cepaea; species Cepaea nemoralis. The sequence goes on along the minus strand of JACEFZ010020851.1, from coordinate 417,964 downwards.
ACACACCACCCAGTGCTAGGCGGCCAGCCTGAGACTGGACACACCACCTAGTGCTAGGCGGCCAGCCTGAGACTGGACACACCACCCAGTGCTAGGCGGCCAGCCTGAGACTGGACACACCACCCAGTGCTAGGCGGCCAGCCTGAGACTGGACACACCACCCAGTGCTAGGCGGCCAGCCTGAGACTGGACACACCACCCAGTGCTAGGCGGCCAGCCTGAGACTGGACACACCACCCAGTGCAAGGCGGCCAGCCTGAGACTGGACACACCACCCAGTGCAAGGCGGCCAGCCTGAGACTGGACACACCACCCAGTGCAAGGCGGCCAGCCTGAGACTGGACACACCACCCAGTGCAAGGCGGCCAGCCTGAGACTGGACACACCACCCAGTGCAAGGCGGCCAGCCTGAGACTGGACACACCACCCAGTGCTAGGCGGCCAGCCTGAGACTGGACACACCACCCAGTGCAAGGCGGCCAGCCTGAGACTGGACACACCACCCAGTGCAAGGCGGCCAGCCTGAGACTGGACACACCACCCAGTGCAAGGCGGCCAGCCTGAGACTGGACACACCACCCAGTGCAAGGCGGCCAGCCTGAGACTGGACACACCACCCAGTGCAAGGCGGCCAGCCTGAGACTGGACACACCACCCAGTGCAAGGCGGCCAGCCTGAGACTGGACACACCACCCAGTGCAAGGCGGCCAGCCTGAGACTGGACACACCACCCAGTGCAAGGCGGCCAGCCTGAGACTGGACACACCACCCAGTGCAAGGCGGTCAGCCTGAGACTGGACACACCACCCAGTGCAAGGCGGTCGGCCTGAGACTGGACACACCACCTAGTGCTAGGCGGCCAGCCTGAGACTGGACACACCACCTAGTGCTAGGCGGCCAGCCTGAGACTGGACACACCACCTAGTGCAAGGCGGTCAGCCTGAGACTGGACACACCACCCAGTGCTCTAGTTGCCAACTGCTCTATCAGAAATATGGGTCAAGCACCATATGCCACGTGCAGCTTGACGTGTATACAAGGCTGGTTGACTGACTTGACTGTAAAGGTCATGCCACAGTGTCAGGGTCTTGCTTTCAGCAAGAATCTAGGCTCGTATACACTGACAAAATGTGATACAAAACACGGTCACGGAATTACTTGACGTGACACACAACGACTACAATTCAAACACTTTATTCACGCTGCTCACTCAACACAATCATTACATACATCGCGCAAATACAATAGCGATGTCAAAAGACAATCAATAGATATACAAATACAATACAATGCAATACAACTTACAATCCTACAACCCAAGCGCACTGTCTCCTATATTCATACAGGCTTTCAATCTATATGCGTTCATACACAAAACTCGAGCCGCATTCAAACCGTCTGTCCTCTACAACATTCCCAAGCCGTCTGAAGTTCACCACTCTGAAAGCTTGCTAATCCTGCCACTGCCCTACAGTGTCAGACCCTCCCATACTGACTTGAGATGTACACAAGACTGGTTGACTGACTGACTTGACTGTAAAGATCATGCCATAGCAGATCCGGCCGCTGCCCTACAGTGTCAAACCCTCAGACCCTCCCATACTCCAGGTCATGGGGTACGGGCCGGCCCTCTTCACTCCCAGACAACTACCAGTCAGTTATACAGATTTTATGAAACCCATTTTATGAGACTGTGTCCATCCCAAAGCCATACTGGTTGCGCACATAGAGGGTGTCCTGTATCTGCTGGGGATTGAGCAGAGACCTCTTACCTTGGCTAGACCACCATTGCTCATTTACCACTCACCATTTCAGCGATTATGCAAGCACTGTGGCAAGGCACATTTGTGGTGCTGGGTTCAAACCCACCTCAACGAGGGATTGTTTCTGTGACCACACAGATCCTGTCTATGCTCCGTCCTGAATGCTGATCTGTCCCTGTCAGTCAACAGTTGCACTGGTCATCCTTGGGTTGATTCTGACATGTCTGATAGCTAGACAGCTGTCTTTTTCTCTCAGCATAAGTCTTCATTATCTTCTTCTTCACATTCTCCAAACTTTTTTGCATGTCTTCTTATTTCCAGTGTGTATCACAAAGGGATGTTTCACCCAGTCTGGTTGAGTTTCTGAGAACTAGCTTGCTTAGGGCATTTTCAGTTGTGACAGCTTTCAGAGCTCAGACATAAATAATTTAAAGCATTGTGAATAACAGGAGGAAACATCCTCTTGATCTACAACCTGACAAACAGAGATAGGCACACAGTAGGAAATAGAACCAGCAGACATATGCAGATATCACAACCTGGCACTCAGCTGAAATGTTGGACAACCTACAAAAACCACTTACATTGAAATGAAAGGTGTCATCAAACTGTGGACAGATGGTTTTCTTCCTTACTGATGTTTTCTTGATCTCTTTTGTCTTTAATTTGCCGTAGGACATTGTGACCACAGCGTACGGGTTGCAGGAACCGTTGATGATCGTTAGATCACTGCACTCGATCACTCTGGGAGACATACAAGATCATTCAAGAACTCTGGGACATATACAAGATGGCTAGATTATTCTGGGAGACATACAACATCCTTGCCCCATTCAAGTACTCTGGGACATATACAAAATCCTAGAATATTTGATTACTCTGGGACATATACAAGATGTCTAGAATATCCTATAACTCTGTAACATAAACAAGATGTCTAGAATATCCTATCATTCTGTGACATATACAAGATGTCTAGAATATCTCATCACTCTGTGACATAAACAAGATGTCTAGAATATCCTATTACTCTGTGACATAAACAAGATGTTTAGAAGATCTCATCACTCTGTGACATAAACAAGATGTCTAGAATATCCTATCACTCTGTGACATAAACAAGATGTCTATAATAACCTATCACTCTGTGACATAAACAATGGGTCTAGAATATTCTATCACTCCAGGGAAGGAAGGCAGCAGTGGTAGCGAGTGGCTGACAGATTAGCGGTCATGTGTTCAAGTCCACACTGAGGCAAGGATGTTGTGTCACTGACCTACTGACCTAGACTCACAGGCTGACCTAGACTGACAGGCTGACCTAGGCTCACAGGCTGACCTAGGCTCACAGACTGACCTAGGCTCACAGGCTGACCTAGACTCACAGGCTGACCTAGGCTCACAGGCTGACGCAGCCTAACATGAGTGCCAGGACATGTTCTGGGAAGTCACGGCTCCCAGTGTTACGCTGACAACATCAGGCATCTGGTCAATAAAAATATGAGGGTAGCACCATATATCTAATATCCCTCTAAGCATGGTCAAAAGTCCTATGCTCTCACTACCAGGAGAACAGATAAACATATCAGTAAGAATAATGCCCTCAGTGCATTTCAACATTGAACATTGGTGACTGTTGCAGGACATCCACAGCTTGGTTAATCAAGCAGTTCCATATCTCTACTTGCTGATTCTTTGATTCTCTGAACCCAGCAATTGACTGTACTCCTGTCAGCTGTAAAACTTCCAAACACATTACATAGATGCTTGTGAATGTTCACAAGTTTCCTTCTCTGCAATGAGAAATTCTTTTACAATTTGCTGCTTATAGCACAAGTTGCTAACATGCTCGATTTCAGCGGTTTAGGCCAGCCATATTATTTGGCTGGTTAGGTTGCAATTTGTGTACACAATCAGTCCATGCCATATATGAAGTACACACAATGTCATCCTTCTGTCTTCATTATTAGCAGAGAAAAGCGATGTGGTGCATTACTTTCTGAATGCCACTCCTATGTGTCATGGCCTAGCATCGAAGTATGTATCATTGCCTTGCAACATATCATACCTAGTATTTTTCTATTTACCTTTTCATCGTATTATATTTTCTAATTTCATGTTTTTCTTTAGATCTGTTTGTGTTGTTCTTGAGGTAGAGTATTATAACTGAAATGTTGATTTGTTGTGCCGTCATATACTTATTTTTATTGCAGGAGTTACACAACCTGTTTTTATTTGCCTGACAGACATCCTGTGGGAGGTATCCAATGACAGTGTGAACCACTCACCTGACAGACATCCTATGGGAGGTATCCAATGACAGTGTGAACCACTCACCTGGCAGACATCCTGTGGGATGTATCTGATGACAGTGTGAACCACTCACCTGACAGACATCCTGTGGGAGGTATCCAATGACAGTGTGAACCACTCACCTGACAGACATCCTGTGGGATGTATCTGATGACAGTGTGAACCACTCACCTGGCAGACATCCTGTGGGAGGTATCCAATGACAGTGTGAACCACTCACCTGGCAGACATCCTGTGGGAGGTATCTGATGACAGTGTGAACCACTCACCTGACAGACATCCTGTGGGATGTATCTGATGACAGAGTGAACCACTCACCTGACAGACATCCTGTGGGATGTATCTGATGACAGTGTGAACCACTCACCTGGCAGAAATCCTGTGGGAGGTATCCAATGACAGTGTGAACCACTCACCTGACAGACATCCTGTGGGATGTATCTGATGACAGAGTGAACCACTCACCTGACAGACATCCTGTGGGATGTATCTGATGACAGTGTGAACCACTCACCTGACAGACATCCTGTGGGATGTATCCAATGACAGTGTGAACCACTCACCTGACAGACATCCTGCGGCAGGTGTCTGATGACAGTGTGAACCACTCACCTGACAGACATCCTGTGGGATGTATCTGATGACAGTGTGAACCACTCACCTGACAGACATCCTGTGGGATGTATCTGATGACAGTGTGAACCACTCACCTGACAGACATCCTGTGGGAGGTATCTGATGACAGTGTGAACCACTCACCTGGCAGAAATCCTGTGGGAGGTATCCAATGACAGTGTGAACCACTCACCTGACAGACATCCTGTGGGATGTATCTGATGACAGAGTGAACCACTCACCTGACAGACATCCTGTGGGAGGTATCTGATGACAGTGTGAACCACTCACCTGGCAGAAATCCTGTGGGAGGTATCCAATGACAGTGTGAACCACTCACCTGACAGACATCCTGTGGGATGTATCTGATGACAGTGTGAACCACTCACCTGACAGACATCCTGTGGGAGGTATCTGATGACAGAGTGAACCACTCACCTGACAGACATCCTGTGGGAGGTATCTGATGACAGTGTGAACCACTCACCTGACAGACATCCTGTGGGATGTATCTGATGACAGTGTGAACCACTCACCTGACAGACATCCTGTGGGAGGTATCTGATGACAGTGTGAACGACTCACCTGACAGACATCCTGTGGGAGGTGTCTGATGACAGTGTGAGGCACTCCTCCAGCTTAACCTCCACATGAACTTTGCCCTGCACCTCAGTGTCCCCATCCTGGTAAGTCAGTGGGAACCAGTGTTCCTTCTGGTGGTACTTGTACAGCTCTTCCTTCTTCAGAGAGACTTTTCCCAAGACCTGAAATCATGAGGCAGTTAGACTCACAAGTATATTCATTTCCATTCATGAAATTAAACCACTTCCACACAACTGCCTTAGGAAGCTACTGAAGATCAAATGGCAAAACAAGATCCCAGACACTGAAGTCTTAGAAAGAGTGTCCATGCCCAGTATCCACTCTACTAATGAAGAATCAGATTTGCTGGGCTGGTCACTTAACTCACATGCCAGATCACAGGCTCCATAAACAAATTTTTTATGATGAGTTGCATTGTGGTAAACGCTCCCAAGGCAGCCAGAGGAAACGCTTTAAAGACACTCTGAAGATATCGTTCAAAGCTTATGGAATTAATCAGGACACATTAGAGACTGCTGTTAAAGACCAATATTCATGGCGTAAATCATTATGCAAGGGTGTCACTTGAGAAGCAAACAGGACTGCAAGAGCTGTGAAGAAACAATGGGTCAGAAAAACCACAGCAGGTTCTAAGTCTTCAAGTGAACACACCTGTTGAAGAATGTCTTCGGCTTGACCCATCCTCGACTTTCCTTTTTTTAACCTGCTGCCCTTTACCTTCTTAATTTCACTGTGCAATGGATGCTGTGTGTGTGTTGACTATGAGGTAGGTACATGCTCTGCAAATTTGCATTCTGTCCACAATGTTTGGAAAATCAAGAAGGTAGTGCATCGCCCTGAATGATGTATCTCTTGTGCATCCAAGAATAATATGCATAGCTTCGTTCTGAATCCTTTCCATCCTTTCCATCTGCTTTCAGCTGATAGTCAGGAACGCCATCACATACTCCAAAACAAAAAGGATCAAACCCTTGTAAAGGAGACATAAGATGGCGCTGCTCACAGTTTGCCGCCACCATCACCCGCATCGCAGCCAAACCTAGCTTGGCCTTTATCACCCGGTCTATGTGCACATTATAAGCAAGGCTTCGATCAAAACGTATCCCCAGGTAGTTCATTGCCTGCGTTCTTTCCACCGTCTCTGAACACAGCATTACAGTTGGGTGTTGGAGTGTTGACAATATGGTTGTTCAAGGAGAACCATGTCACTGCTGCCTTCGTTGGGTTGACCATTGCCCCAGATTCCACACACCAAGTGCTTAAGCGATTTAGTGTTCTGTTTGTAGATCCACAGCAATCCTTGCCTCTCATCATGAAGCAAGTCCTTAGCAGAACCTCACTTTCATTACAGCCTATTGAACACTCTCCATCCTTCACTAGTTCCCCTGTGTCATTTATGTTCACGCCTCAAGTGCGCTTACTATCCTGTGTCCTTTGTCCATCTCTGTGGTACAATCGGTTAGCGTGTTCAGAAGTTAACTGAAAGGTTGGTGGTTCATGCCCACCCAGGGACAAAATATATTTTTTAGTTCACAACATTCATTTGACAATGCTTTTATTGCCTATGTGGATGTAACATGCACAACAGTTATGTGATGTATGTAAGATGAGTGATGTAAGGAAGGGCCGGATGTAAGATGTATTTTCCATTAGGTTAATATCTGTGAACTGGACAACTTGGTGACAAGTGGGTGGGTGGGTGGGTGGGTGGGTGGGTGGGTGGGTGGGTGGGTGGGTGGGTGGGTGGGTGGGTGGGTGGGTGGGTGGGGTGGGTGGGTGGATGGATGGATGGATGGATGGATGGATGGATGGATGGATGGATGGATGGATGGATGGATGGATGGATGGATGGATGGATGGATGGATGGATGGATTGGCGTATGGATGGATGGATGGATGGATGGATGGATGGATGGATGGATGGATGGATGGATGGATGGATGGATGGATGGATGGATGGATGGATGGATGGATGGATGGATGGATGGATGGATGGATGGATGGATGGATGGATGGATGGATGGATGGATGGATGGATGGATGGATGGATGGATGATGATGATGATGATGATGATGATGATGATGATGGTGATGGTGATGGTGATGGTGATGGTGATGGTGATGGTGATGATGATGATGATGATGATGATGATGGTGATGGTGATGGTGATGGTGATGGTGGTGGTGGTGGTGGTGGTGGTGGTGGTGGTGGTGATGATGATGATGATGATGATGATGATGATGATGATGATGATGATGATGATGATGAGTGATCTGCAGCTCTCATTAGCTCAGCTCTCTTTATTACTATACAACAAAAATGAAGGATTAAGATAGACAAGTAACTGGAGGAACAATGTCTCGCAAAAACCGGCCACACAAAAAGTCACAAGCACTCCACATGGTCTCCATACCACAGAAGAGGAGAAAAGTGACAAGCCAGCTCTCTACACGACCTCCATACCACAGAAGAGAACAGAAGTGATAAAGCCAGCTCTCTAGATGGCCTCCATACCACAGAACAGAAGAGAAGTGACATGCATGCTCTCTACAAGGCCTCCTTACTAACAAAGAGAAGTGACAAGCCAGTCCTCTACATGCCCTCCATACCACAGAAGAGAACAGAAGTGACAAGCCAGTCCTCTATATGTCCTCCATACCACAGAAGAGATCAGAAGTGGTAAGTTAGTTAGTTAGCTAGTTAGTTAGTTGACAGATCATCCTTACTGCACATCAAACCATTCAGTCCATAAGTGCTCAGATCCCCTCCTCAGCAAATCCTGCAGCGTGTAGCGGCTAATGACACCAGTTCTGTGTTGGTTTATTACTCTGGCTTTGTGCATAGTGCTCTTGTTTGGCCACACCTCTTTTAACTTGTTGTTCTCGCAGCCTGACCATGGTTGTAGATTCCCAGTCATAGCTTGGTTCTCGTAAATGACTTACTTTTCATAGACCATTCAGCATGTCTGTCCAGTCCATGGCTTGTCTGCCTTCCACAGTAGCCCTACCTTCAAACCTGTCAGCCTGCTCATTCCCTTGTACACCCGCATGCCCTGGCACAACGATGAAACTAATCTTTGCCAGCCGAGACCTCTCCTTAGACAGCAGCCTCTCTCTTCGGATCCACCCCATCTCTACCATCCTGAGCAAACTCATTGAGTCACTAAGGACATATGCCTGATTGAATGTCTGTCTGGAGCCATGTTATTGCTTTACTTACTGCCATGACTTCCATAGTCAGGCTACTTGTGGTCAAAGCAAAAGCACCAGACTCTTCCTTCACAATTTTCCCTCCCGCCTGAGCCATAAAGGCCCATGAACTTCTCACTCCTCAGACGACTGACCCCTCCGTATAAATCACAGTGTCATCCTCTAAAGACTCCTCGAAGATCAGAACCTGTACTTCCGCCTCCACAGCAGCTGGATTTTCTTGTATGCATTTCCTGTCTAGTTGGATCTAATCTGTTGGCATTTGTACCCACTCCTTGCCAGGTTCTAAGTCCTCATGTGAACACACCTGTTGAAGAATGTCTTCAGCTTGACCCATCCACGACTTTCCTCTTTTTAACCTGCTGCCCATTACCTTCTTAATCTCGCTATGCAGTGGATGTTGTGTGTTTGTGTTGACTCTGAGGTCAGGTAGGCACGTGCTTGGCAAATTTGTATTCTGTATGATATTCTGTAGAAGTGATAAGCCAGTCCTCTGCATGTCCTCCATACCACAGAAGAGAACAAAAGTGATAAAGCCAGCTCTCTACATGACCTCCATACCACAGAAGAAAACAGAAGTGACAAGCCAGCAAGCTATTATCTGATGATTACCTTGTTCTTGTTTCCAACCTCGTACATGTAAAATGAAAGGTATCGGAACTTCTTGGGGATCTCACTCTGAAACTCTGCTGCGAAGAATGGGCTGCAATAAACACAAGAGCATGACCAGTCAAATGATAATACTGTTTACTCACTGTTTTCATATTTGCTTCTATCATTTTCCCCTGACTTACTGTAAATATTTCAAGACACAGTAAAACAGTCAGAATATCTGTACAATACACAAGTTTTACTCAAATCCTTCTCTCATGTTCTATTTCAGTCACTTATTCATTGCCCCTACCAAAATATTTTCAAAATGCACACATCTTGAACATGTGTTTTCCACATTTGTCTGGGCGCTCACTCGCTTTGAATCTCAAACGTAGTCCGTATATATGCTACTAACTTCTAGTGCACTGGACTGATGTTTGCGTGTGGATTGGCTTTTCCTATTACCAGTATCCCTCATCATCAGACGAACTCACTCTGAATTCTGAGGTCTTGTAATTTACCTCCCCAAGTCAAGGATGAGTTTTTCACGATTGAATAGTTTGCTTTTGCATTTTTGTTGCCACCTCCACAGGCACTCTAGGACTGACAGTTGATGATATGGTCCTCTTTGACAACAAGGAACAAACAACAACAATTAACAACAATGATATGTGATTTAACAGCACTTACCCTATTTTGTTAGCTCTATTTAGCTCTATTCGTGGCTGACAGCAATTACAAAGATAACATAAGCACAGAAACCTGGCTTCCATGGAGCAGACACTTCTGACTCAAAAGCAACTATGATCACATCCAGACAATGACACATTTTTACACAAAATCAGAACACATTTTCATGATCGCAGGCGAGATGACATGGGTAGCAGAAATATGGTAGTGAGGTCAGATTGATGATGTCAGCTTGGGTAACTGCCAGTCTAGAAGTATCCAACCATTACACCACAATGGCAGGGACACTACACCTGTGTACAAGTCCCAGCCACCAGCCAGTCACGTACCCCTGCCTATCCAAGCTAGGAGGCACACTGAGTATATCAGTACATGGTGCCAGATCTATATTGGTACAGACAAGTCAGCACTGGAGGGGGGATGTTGTGACTATCACACTGGCACTGGGCAGGTGATGTTGTGACTATCACACTGGCACTGGGCAGGTGATGTTGTGACTATCACACTGGCACTGGAGGGGGGATGTTGTGACTATCACACTGGCACTGGGCAGGTGATGTTGTGACTATCACACTGGCACTGGGCAGGTGATGTTGTGACTATCACACTGGCACTGGGCAGGTGATGTTGTGACTATCACACTGGCACTGGGCAGGTGATGTTGTGACTATCACACTGGCACTGGGCAGGTGATGTTGTGACTATCACACTGGCACTGGAGGGGGGATGTTGTGACTATCACACTGGCACTGGGCAGGTGATGTTGTGACTATCACACTGGCACTGGGCAGGTGATGTTGTGACTATCACACTGGCACTGGGCAGGTGATGTTGTGACTATCACACTGGCACTGGAGGGGGGATGTTGTGACTATCACACTGGCACTGGGCAGTGATGTTGTGACTGTCACCACTGGCACTGGGCAGGTGATGTTGTGACTATCACACTGGCACTGGGTCAGGTGATGTTTGTGACTATCACACTGGCACTGGGCAGGTGATGTTGTGACTATCACACTGGCACTGGGCAGGTGATGTTGTGACTATCACACTGGCACTGGAGGGGGGATGTTGTGACTATCACACTGGCACTGGGCAGGTGATGTTGTGACTATCACACTGGCACTGGAGGGGGAATGTTGTGACTATCACACTGGCACTGGAGGGGGGATGTTTGTGACTACTTCACACTGGACTGGAGGGGGGATGTTGTGACTATCACACTGGCACTGGGCAGGTGATTTGTGACTATCACACTGGCCCTGGCAGGTGATTGTTGTGACTATCACACTGGCACTGGGCAGGTGATGTTGTGACTATCACACTGGCACTGGGCAGGTGATGTTGTGACTATCACACTGGCACTGGAGGGGGGATGTTGTGACTATCACACTGGCACTGGGCAGGTGATGTTGTGACTATCACACTGGCACTGGGAAGGTGATGTTGTGACTATCACACTGGCACTGGAGGGGGGATGTTGTGACTATCACACTGGCACTGGAAGGGGGATGTTGTGACTATCACACTGGCACTGAAGGGGGATGTTGTGACTATCACACTGGCACTGGAAGGGGGATGTTGTGACTATCACACTGGCACTGGAAGGGGGATGTTGTGACTATCACACTGGCACTGGAGGGGGGATGTTGTGACTATCACACTGGCACTGGAAGGGGGATGTTGTGACTATCACACTGGCACTGGAAGGGGGATGTTGTGACTATCACACTGGCACTGGAAGGGGGATGTTTGTGACTATCACACTGGCACTGTAAGGGGGATGTTGTGACTATCACACTGGCACTGGAAGGGGGATGTTGTGACGATCACACTGGCACTGGAACTAAGGAAGGTGGTGATGTTGTGACTATCACACTGGCACTGGAAAGGGGGATGTTTTGTGACTACTCACACTGGCACTGGAAGGGGGATGTGTTGTGACTATCACACTGGCACTGGAAGGGGGATGTTGTTGACTATCACACTGGCAACTGGAAGGGGGATGGTTGTTGGACTATCACACTGGCAATGGAAGGGGGATGTTTTTGGACTATCACACTGGCACTGGAAGGGGGATGTTTGTGAATATCACACTGGACTGGGAGGGTGACTGTTGTGGACTATCACACTGGCACTGGAAGGGGGATGGATGTTGTGACTATCACACTGGCACTGGAGGGGGGATGTTTGTGACTATCACACTGGCACTGGAGGGGGATGTTTGACTATATCACACTGCCATGGGAGGGGGGATGTTGGGGGGATGTTGTGACATCACACTGGCACTGGAAGGGGATGTTGTGACTATCACACTGGCACTGGATGGGTGATGTTGTGACTAATCACACTGGCACTGGAAGGGGGATGTTGTGACTATCACACTGGCACTGAAGGGGATGTTGATTTTGTGACTATCACACCAGCACTGGAAGGGGGATGTTGTGACTATCACACTTGCACTGGAAGGGGGATGTTGTGCCTATCACCCCAGCACTGGAAGGGGGATGGGATGTTTGTGACTATCACACTGGCACTGGAAGGGGGATGTTGTGACTATCACACTGGCACTGGAAGTGGGATGTTGTGTGACTATCACACTGGCACTGGGAAGGGGGATTTTGTGACTATCACACTGGCACTGGAGGGGGGATTGTTGTGACTATCACACTGGCACTGGAAGGGGGATGTTTGTGACTATCACAACTGGCACTGGAGGGGGGATGTTGTGACTATCAAATGGCACTGGAAGGGGGTGGGTATGTTGTGACTATAACCACTGGCACTGGAGGGGGGATGTTGTGCATATCACACTGGCACTGGAAGGGATGGATGTTGTGACTATCACACCGCCTGGAGGAGGGGGATGTTGGACTATCACACCGGCACTGGAAGGGGGATGTTGTGACTATCACACCGGCACTGGAGGGGGGATGTTGTGACTATCACACTGGCACTGGAAGGGGGATGTTGTGACTATCACACTGGCACTGGAAGGGGGATGTTGTGACTATCACACTGGCACTGGAAGGGGGATGTTGTGACTATCACACTGGCACTGGAAGGGGGATGTTGTGACTATCACACTGGCACTGGAAGGGGGATGTTGTGACTATCACACTGGGCACTTGGAAGGGGGGATGTTTGTGACTATCACACTGTCTGACACTGGGAAGGGGGTGTGTTGTTGTGACTATCACACTGGCACTGGAAGGGGGATGTTGTGACTATCACACTGGCACTGGAAGGGGATGTTGTGACTATCACACTGGCAAGGAAGGGGGATTGTTGTGACTATCACATGGCACTGGAAGGGTGATGTTGTGACTATCACACTGGCACTGGGAAGGGGGATGTGCGTATATCACACTGGCACTGGAAGGGGGATGTTGTGACTATCACACTGGCCTGGAGGGGGATGTTGTGACTAACACTGCCTGGAACTGGGGATGTGGAAGGGGGTGTTGTGGACTATCACACTGGCACTGGAGGGGGATGTTTGTGACTATCACACTGGCACTGGAAGGGGGATGTTGTGACTATCACACTGGCACTGGAGGGGGGATGTTGTGACTATCACACTGGCACATGGAAGGGGGATGTTTGACTATCACACTGGCAACTGGAGGGGTGATGTTGTGACTATCACACTGGCACTGGAAGGGGTATGTTGTGAATATCACACTGGCACTGGAAGGGGGATGGTGTGTGACTCAATCACAACAGCACTGGAAGGGGGATGTTGTGACTATCACACTGGCACTGGAAGGGGGATGTTGTGACTATCACACCAGCACTGGAAGGGGGATGTTGTGACTATCACACTGGCACTGGAAGGGGGAATGTTTGTGACTATCACACTGGCAACTGGAAGGGGGAATGTGTTTGTGACTATCACACTGGCACTGGAAGGGGATTGTGACTATCACACTGTCACTGGAGGGGGGATGTTGTGGACTATCACACTGGGCACTGGAAGGGGGGATGTTGTTGACTATCAAACTGGCACTGGAGGGGGGATGTTGTGACTACACATGGCACTGGAAGGGGATGTTGTGACTATCACACTGGACTGGAGGGGGGATTTGTGACTATCACACTGGCACTGGAAGGGGGGATGTTGTGACTATCACATCCGGCACTGGAGGGGGATGTTTGTGACTATCACACCTGGCACTGGAAGGGGGATTGTTGTGACTATCACACCGGCACTGGGGGGGGATGTTCTGTGACTATCACACACGGCACTGGAAGGGGGATGTTTGTGCACTATCACACAACGGCACTGTGGAGGGGGATGTTGTGACTATCCCACGGCACTGGAAGGGGGATGTTGTGACTATCACACTGGCACTGGGAAGGGGATGTTGTGACTATCACACACCGGCACTGGAAGGGGATGTTGTGACTATCACACCGGCACTGGAGGGTCGGTGATGTTTGTGACTATCACACTGGCACTGGAAGGGGGATGTTGTGACTATCACACCCGGCACTGGAAGGTGGACTGTTGTGGACTATCACACCGGCACTGGAAGGGGGATGTTGTGACTTTACACACCCGCACTGGAATGGGGGATGTTGTGACTATCAACACCGGCACTGGAAGGGGGAGTGTTGTGACTATCACACCGGCACTGGAGGGGGATGTTGTGACTATCACACACGGCACTGGAAGGGGGGATGTTGTGACTATCACACCGGCACTGGAGAGGGGGGATGTTGTGACTATCACACCGCACTGGAAGGGGATGAATGTTGTGACTATCACACCGGCACTGGAAGGGGGATGTTTGTGACTATCACCCCGCACTGGAAGGGGGATGTTGTGACTTATCACACCGGACTGGAGGAGGGGGATGTTGTGACTATCACAACCGGCACTGGAAGGGGGATGTTGTGACTACTATCACCACCGGCACTGGAAGGGGGATGTTGTGACTATCACACTGGCACTGGCAGGGGGGATTGTTGTGACTATCACACCCGGCACTGGAGGGGGATGATGTTGGACTATCACACCGCACTGGAGGGGGGATGTTGTGACTATCACACCGGAACTGGAAGGGGGGGGAGGTTTGACTATCACACCGGCACTGGAACAGGAAGGGGGATGTTTGTGACTATCACACTGGCACTGGAAGGGTGATGTTGTGACTATCACACTGGCACTGGAAGGGGGATGTTGTGACTATCACACTGGCACTGGAGGGGGATGTTGTGACTATCACACTGGCACTGGAGGGGGGATGTTGTGACTATCACACTGGCACTGGAAGGGGGATGTTGTGACTATCACACTGGCACTGGAAGGGGGATGTTGTGACTATCACACTGGCACTGGAAGGGGATCATGGTTGTGACTATAATCAACCGGCACTGGAAGGGGGATGTTGTGACTATCACACCGGCACTGGAAGGGGGATGTTGTGACTTTCACACCGGCACTGGAGGGGGGATGTTGTGACTATCACACCGGCACTGGAAGGGGGATGTTGTGACTATCACACCGGCACTGGAAGGGGGATGTTGTGACTATCACACCGGCACTGGGAAGGGGGATTTGGTGACATCACACGGCACTGGAGGGGGGATGTTGTGACTATCACACCGGCACTGGAAGGGGGATGTTGTGACTATCACACCGGCACTGGAGGGGGGATGTTGTGACTATCACACCGGCACTGGAAGGGGGATGTTGTGACTATCACACCGGCACTGGAGGGGGATGTTGTGACTATCACACCGGCACTGGAAGGGGGATGTTGTGACTATCACACTGCACTGGAATGGGGGATGTTTGTGACTATCACAGCGGCACGGCACTGGAGGGGGGTATGTTGTGACTATCACACCGGCACTGGAAGGGGGATGTTGTGACTATCAACACCGGCACTGGAGGGGGATGTTGTGACTAGCACACCGGCACTGGAAGGGGGATGTTGTGACATCCACGGAACTGGAGGAGGGGATGTTGTGACTTTCACACCGGCACTGGAAGGGGATGTGTGACTATCACACCGGCAATGGAAGGGGGATGTTGTGACTATCACCACCCCGGCACTGGAAAGGGGTGGATGTTGTGACTATCACACCGGCACTGGAAGGGGGATGTGTTGTGACTATCACAACTGGCACTGGAAGGGGGATGTTGTGACTATCACACCCGGCACGTGGAAGGGGGATGTTGTGACTAATCACACCGGCACTATTGAAGGGGGATGTTGTGACTTTCACACCGGGGCACTGGAAGGGGGGATGTTGTGACTATCACAAACCGGCACACGGAACTCCGGAAGTGGGGATGTTGTGACTATCACACCTGGCACTGGAAGGGGATGTTGTGACTATCACACCGCACTGGGAAGGGGGATGTTGTGAACTATCACACTGGCACTGGAGGGGGGATGTTGTGACTATCACACCGGCACTGGAAGGGGATGTTGTGACTATCACACCGGCACTGGAAAGGGGATGTTGTGACTTTCACACCGGCACTGGAAGGGGGATGTTGTGACTATCACACCGGCACTGGAAGGGGGATGTTGTGACTATCACACCGGCACTGGAAGGGGGATGTTGTGACTATCACACCGGCACTGGAAGGGGGATGTTGTGACTATCACACCGGCACTGGAAGGGGGATGTTGTGACTATCACACCGGCACTGGAAGGGGGATGTTGTGACTAATCACAACCGGCACTGGAAGGGGATGTTGTGACTATCACAACCGGCCACTGGAAGGGGATGTTGTGACTATCACACCGGCACTGGAGGGGGGATGTTGTGACTATCACACCGCACTGGAAGGGGGATGTTTGTGACTATTCACACCCCGGCACTGGAAGGGGGATATTGTGACTATCACATCATGGCACTGGAAGGGTGATGTTGTGACTATCACACCGGCTGCCTTTACCTCCCAGAACATTTCCTGTACCTATGTTAGACTGGGCCGTCCTGGCAGCCCATGTCTGCAAACATAAACACGCTCACCTTGAGGGGATTCAAACAGGTGACCACCAAGGGAGAAGGCAGGTGTGTTCATCACTGCACTATCACAGCAGCCACGACTATACTACCCTCTACATGAGGTCTCTGACCAGCAGAGCTCTAGGTGGACTCAGTCTCACAAACAGGTGACCACTGGGGGAGAAGGCAGGTGTGTATTGGGACAGCAATATCTAGGCTGAGACTGTCTTCACACACAGACGTTCTGAAGCAAGAGCCAGCGGTGGGTCTGTAGTGGGACAGCGGTGGGTCTGTCGTGGGATAGGGCCAACATATGTTGTAGGCCTGGGTGCCTGGAAGCACAGGCCAGTCTTTTTTTTTCCTCTGCTGGTGTACAACGAACACAGGCAGGACCCATGGACCAACCCCCCCCCCCCTAACATTATTAGTGTAGCCACTAACAACTACACCAACTGCTATAATAATAACCTGTGCTGGGAGACCAGAGGCACAGTTCACTATGTGTGACACTGAGGACACGGCAACAGGTGTGCATGCATGCACCAGTAGACACCATTCACAGCTCCATGTTTCTGATTGGAGGTATCTCCTGTACCCCTACTCCTGATTTATGGCACTCCCTATATGCAGCCACACTTCTGCTAATCCAGGGATCACTGTACCACACACACACAAACTGTGTGGTGACTCATTATCCACTCTCCGTCACCTGTGTCTGGGTCTCCAGCTGGGTGGCTGAGCTGGGGTGTCAAAACCAGAAGTTAGGCACCTCCTTCCCTCCGCTAGCCTGCGGGACACTGACTGGCAAGCTGAAGTACCCATTTAGCCCCACAAACTTTAGCGTGATAGGAGCCAACGGGTAGTCGTTGGTTATGGTATCATAGTTTGCTATTTCAGGCAGCGGATCTCTTTACAGAGGCGGCAGCTGCAGTCAGCAAGCAGTGTGGTCACTGCAAAGGAAGACTGCATAGACAACTACAGCTGTCAAAGACATGACATTTCCGTAGACTATTACTGGGCACAGTTCTGCAGTAGACAAGACACTGGACTGGGCTGGATGGAGATGGATGGATGGCTGGATGGGTGGGTGGGTGGGTGGGTTGATGGAGTGGGTGGATGGATGGATGGACTGGTGGATGGGTGGGTGGTGAGTTTCTGGCTGACTGGATTGGGGGATAGATGGGTGGGTGGGTGGCTGGCTATATGAATTGGTGGATGGGTCGCTGGATGGCTTGGTGGATGAATAGATGGTGGGGTGGGTGTGTGGGGTGGATGGGTAAATAAATGGCTGGCTAGCTGGATGGATTCATAGATGTCTGGATTGGTGGGTGGATTGGTGGATGGATGGGTTGGTGGATGGATGGGTTGGTGGACTGGCTGGATGATGGTGGGCGGGTGGGCCGGATGGATGGTTGGATGGGTAGGTAGGTGGGCTGGCTGGATAATTGGATGGGTGGGTGGGTAGGCTGGCTAGGGTGGGCTGGTTGGCAGGGTGGATGGGTGGGTGGATGGATGGATGGAATGGATGGATGGATGGATGGATGGATGGCATTACTATCAGTGTTCACTGTAAACTGTAGACATGGCCGGTTCCACTGTCGCTGATGTTCGACCCGGGACTTGTCCAGGGGTGAGAGATCATGACAGCCGGTGCTAGCAGCTGCCATGTGGTACACAGGTGAATTTTACCGTACCTCCAACAGGTACACTCCTGTGTTCTTATCAGGGGGTACAATCAAGACTACAGCACTACAAGGTGAGTACCTAACTGCTTAACCACACGTGCCTGAGTCATCTGCTCTTCAGTTACCCCCTCCTCAGTCACCCATGCCTCATCACCAACTCTTCAATGATCTGTGTACTCAGTCACCCATTCTTCAGTCTCCAGATTTTCAGTTCAATCCACTTCTCAGTCAACTGTTGCTCAGTCATCCACTCCTCTGTCAAACTGTCAAATGCTACTGAGATACCCACATCTTCAGTCAACTGTCACTGACTCATCCACTCCTTGGTCAATTTCAAGTCAGTCACCCACTCCTCGGTCATCTGTTATTCAGTCACCCACTCATCAGTCAACTGTTGCTCGCTCACTCACCCACTCCTCAGTCAGATGTTGCTCACTCACCCACCCTCTGTCATTTGTTGCTTATTCGCCGGCTGCTCAGTCAGCCACTCCTAAGTTATCGGAGATCACCCGCTACTCAATCATCAGCTACTCAGTCAGCAGCTAACTGCCCTGGCTGTGAACCCCCACCAAGATGTGGACTGTATAGTTGCTACCCTAGCTGTGAACCCCCACCAAGATGTGGACTGTATAGTTGCTACCCTAGCTGTGAACCCCCAACAAGATGTGGACTGTATAGTTGCTACCCTAGCTGTGAACCCCCAACAAGATGTGGATTGTATAGTTGCTACCCTAGCTGTGAACCCCCAACAAGATGTGGACTGTATAGTTGCTACCCTAGCTGTGAACCCCCACCAAGATGTGGACTGTATAGTTGCTACCCTAGCTGTGAACCCCAACAAGATGTGGATTGTATAGTTGCTACCCTAGCTGTGAACCCCCACCAAGATGTGGACTGTATAGTTGCTACCCTAGCTGTGAACCCCCCAACAAGATGTGGACTGTATAGTTGCTACCCTAGCTGTGAACCCCCACCAAGATGTGGACTGTATAGTTGCTACCCTAGCTGTGAACCCCCAACAAGATGTGGACTGTATAGTTGCTACCCTAGCTGTGAACCCCCACCAAGATGTGGATTGTATAGTTGCTACCCTAGCTGTGAACCCCCACCAAGATGTGGACTGTATAGTTGCTACCCTAGCTGTGAACCCCCACCAAGATGTGGACTGTATAGGTTGCTACCCTAGCTGTGAACCCCCACCAAGATGTGGATTGTATAGTTGCTACCCTAGCTGTGAACCCCCAACAAGATGTGGACTGTATAGTTGCTACCCTAGCTGTGAACCCCCACCAAGATGTGGATTGTATAGTTGCTACCCTAGCTGTGAACCCCCAACAAGATGTGGACTGTATAGTTGCTACCCTAGCTGTGAACCCCCACCAAGATGTGGACTGTATAGTTGCTACCCTAGCTGTGAACCCCCAACAAGATGTGGACTGTATAGTTGCTACCCTAGCTGTGAACCCCCAACAAGATGTGGACTGTATAGTTGCTACCCTAGCTGTGAACCCCCCACAAGATGTGGATTGTATAGTTGCTACCCTAGCTGTGAACCCCCAACAAGATGTGGACTGTATAGTTGCTACCCTAGCTGTGAACCCCCACCAAGATGTGGACTGTATAGTTGCTACCCTAGCTGTGAACCCCCAACAAGATGTGGATTGTATAGTTGCTACCCTAGCTGTGAACCCCCACCAAGATGTGGACTGTATAGTTGCTACCCTAGCTGTGAACCCCCAACAAGATGTGGACTGTATAGTTGCTACCCTAGCTGTGAACCCCCAACAAGATGTGGATTGTATAGTTGCTACCCTAGCTGTGAACCCCCAACAAGATGTGGACTGTATAGTTGCTACCCTAGCTGTGAACCCCCAACAAGATGTGGACTGTATAGTTGCTACCCTAGCTGTGAACCCCCAACAAGATGTGGACTGTATAGTTGCTACCCTAGCTGTGAACCCCCAACAAGATGTGGACTGTATAGTTGCTACCCTAGCTGTGAACCCCCACCAAGATGTGGACTGTATAGTTGCTAACCCTAGCTGTGAACCCCACCAAGATGTGGACTGTATAGTTGCTACCCTAGCTGTGAACCCCCACCAAGATGTGGACTGTATAGTTGCTACCCTAGCTGTGAACCCCCACCAAGATGTGGACTGTATAGTTGCTACCCTAGCTGTGAACCCCCAACAAGATGTGGACTGTATAGTTGCTACCCTAGCTGTGAACCCCCAACAAGATGTGGACTGTATAGTTGCTACCCTAGCTGTGAACCCCCAACAAGATGTGGATTGTATAGTTGCTACCCTAGCTGTGAACCCCCACCAAGATGTGGACTGTATAGTTGCTACCCTAGCTGTGAACCCCCAACAAGATGTGGACTGTATAGTTGCTACCCTAGCTGTGAACCCCCAACAAGATGTGGATTGTATTGTAACTACCCTAGCTGTGAACCCCCAACAAGATGTGGATTGTATTGTAACTACCCTAGCTGTGAACCCCCAACAAGATGTGGACTGTACTGTAACTGCCCTGGCTGTGAACCCCCAACAAGATGTGGACTGTACTGTAACTGCCCTGGCTGTGAACCCCCAACAAGATGTGGACTGTATTGTAACTACCCTAGCTGTGAACCCCCACCAAGATGTGGATTGTATTGTAACTACCCTAGCTGTGAACCCCCAACAAGATGTGGATTGTATTGTAACTACCTAGCTGTGAACCCCCAAACAAGATGTGGATTGTATTGTAACTACCCTAGCTGTGAACCCCAACAAGATGTGGACCTGTACTGTAACTGCCCTGGCTGTGGAACCCCCAACAAGATGTGGACTGTACTGTAACTGCCCTGGCTGTGAACCCCCAACAAGATGTGGACTGTACTGTAACTGCCCTGGCTGTGAACCCCCAACAAGATGTGGACTGTACTGTAACTGCCCTGGCTGTGAACCCCCAACAAGATGTGGACTGTATTGTAACTACCCTAGCTGTGAACCCCCACCAAGATGTGGACTGTACTGTAACTGCCCTGGCTGTGAACCCCCAACAAGATGTGGACTGTATTGTAACTACCCTAGCTGTGAACCCCCAACAAGATGTGGACTGTATTGTAACTACCCTAGCTGTGAACCCCCAACAAGATGTGGACTGTATTGTAACTACCCTAGCTGTGAACCCCCAACAAGATGTGGACTGTACTGTAACTGCCCTGGCTGTGAACCCCCAACAAGATGTGGACTGTACTGTAACTGCCCCTGGCTGTGAACCCCAACAAGATGTGGACTGTACTGTAACTGCCCTGGCTGTGAAACCCCCAACAAGATGTGGACTGTATTGTAACTACCCTAGCTGTGAACCCCCAACAAGATGTGGACTGTACTGTAACTGCCCTGGCGTGAACCCCAACAAGATGTGGACTGTACTGTAACTGCCCTGGCTGTGAACCCCAACAAGATGTGGACTGTACTGTAACTGCCCTGGCTGTGAACCCCCAACAAGATGTGGACTGTATTGTAACTACCCTAGCTGTGAACCCCCACCAAGATGTGGACTGTACTGTAACTGCCCTGGCTGTGAACCCCCCAACAAGATGTGGACTGTACTGTAACTGCCCTGGCTGTGAACCCCCAACAAGATGTGACTGTATTGTAACTACCCTAGCTGTGAACCCCCAACAGATGTGGACTGTATTGTAACTACCCTAGCTGTGAACCCCAACAAGATGTGGACTGTATTGTAACTACCCTAGCTGTGAACCCCCACCAAGATGTGGACTGTACTGTAACTGCCCTGGCTGTGAACCCCCAACAAGATGTGGACTGTACTGTACTGCCCTGGCTGTGAACCCCCAACAAGATGTGGACTGTATTGTAACTACCCTAGCTGTGAACCCCAACAAGATGTGGACTGTATTGTAACTACCTAGCTGTGAACCCC
The DNA here is from genome assembly GCA_014155875.1 of Cepaea nemoralis. Classification (NCBI taxonomy): domain Eukaryota; kingdom Metazoa; phylum Mollusca; class Gastropoda; order Stylommatophora; family Helicidae; genus Cepaea; species Cepaea nemoralis. Next base: position 395,582 of record JACEFZ010020851.1, on the reverse strand, counting down.
CAACAAGATGTGGACTGTACTGTAACTGCCTGCTGTGAACCCCCAACAAGATGTGGACTGTACTGTAACTACCCTAGCTGTGAACCCCCAACAAGATGTGGACTGTATTGTAACTACCCTAGCTGTGAACCCCAACAAGATGTGGACTGTATTGTAACTACCCTAGCTGTGAACCCCCAACAAGATGTGGACTGTATTGTAACTACCCTAGCTGTGAACCCCAACAGATGTGGCTGTACTGTAACTACCCTAGCTGTGAACCCCCAAACAGATGTGGACTGTACTGTAACTACCCTAGCTGTGAACCCCAACAAGATGTGGACTGTACTGTAACTACCCTAGCTGTGAACCCCCAACAAGATGTGGACTGTACTGTAACTACCCTAGCTGTGAACCCCCAACAAGATGTGGACTGTATTGTAACTACCCTAGCTGTGAACCCCCAACAAGATGTGGACTGTACTGTAACTGCCCTGGCTGTGAACCCCCAACAAGATGTGGACTGTACTGTAACTACCCTAGCTGTGAACCCCCAACAAGATGTGGACTGTATTGTAACTACCCTAGCTGTGAACCCCCAACAAGATGTGGACTGTATTGTAACTACCCTAGCTGTGAACCCCCAACAAGATGTGGACTGTATTGTAACTACCCTAGCTGTGAACCCCCAACAAGATGTGGACTGTACTGTAACTACCCTAGCTGTGAACCCCCAACAAGATGTGGACTGTACTGTAACTACCCTAGCTGTGAACCCCCCAACAAGATGTGGACTGTATTGTAACTACCCTAGCTGTGAACCCCCAACAAGATGTGGACTGTACTGTAACTACCCTAGCTGTGAAACCCCCAACAAGATGTGGACTGTACTGTACTACCCTAGCTGTGAACCCCCAACAAGATGTGGACTGTATTGTAACTACCCTAGCTGTGAACCCCCCCCAACAAGATGTGGACTGTATTGTAACTACCCTAGCTGTGAACCCCCAACAAGATGTGGACTGTATTGTAACTACCCTAGCTGTGAACCCCCAACAAGATGTGGACTGTATTGTAACTACCCTAGCTGTGAACCCCCACCAAGATGTGGACTGTACTGTAACTACCCTAGCTGTGAACCCCCACCAAGATGTGGACTGTATTGTAACTACCCTCATCTCCCAAGTCAACTCCACCTAATCAGGCCACTAGTACATGTTCTGGGACGTAATGGCGGCCGCCACGATGCTGACTTCAAACATCCTAGTGTTGACTGGGCTACACACAACACGCGACTAGTCTCATATACCAAATAAACCTCAAGGCGAGGAGACGGGTCCGCTCCTGTTGTTAGCCTCCTACCAGGTGCTACTTCAGCCTGTGGCATACATCCTATGGATAACACATAGTCTGTATATGGAAACTGCAAGCTGGGTTGAATGTTTGCTTCCCTGCCAGCCTCCCCTTGGACAACTCGTGTACCCATGTTAGTTGGCGGGCTCAAGGACCACATCATTTACGTTTGAAACCCATGGCTGTACCGACATACTCGAATATTATAGTTTGTTGAAACGCTCGTTGACAGTTCCATTTGTTAAGGCGTTGAGGCGCACTTAAACGTTATCATTTGTGGAGATGTAGACACACATTCTCGTTCCAGAGTCGCGAATATATATTATCATTTGTAGAGACGCTCTGAAACATTCTCGTTTGTAGTCATGATATGTTACATTCAAGACAGTAGAGACGCCCTCAAACATTATTATTATTATTGCCCTGGCCCCTCTCGGCTGTAGAGACGATTTGACACTGCATCGGTCATAAAGACGACGCTCTCTCACGCTCTCTCACACTCTCGGCTGTTGGGACGCTCATCAGCTGTAGAGACGATCTCAAACACCAGCTACAAATCCCCCTCACATATTCTAAGCTGTAAAAGACATATCACTCATTACCAGCTGGAGATCTGCCCCCCCCCCCAACCCACTCTCTCTCTCTCTCTCTCTCTCTCTCTCTCTCTCTCTCTCTCTCTCTCTCTCTCTCTCTCTCTCTCTCTCTCTCTCGGTAGTAGAACGATCTAACCCAAAATTTCCGCGCCAAATTTACCCCAAACATTCTCGGGTATAGAGACGCCCACACACTCCTGACTGTAGAGTTGACACGCTCTCACACATCATCAGCTGTATACACGCCCTCACAGACCTCCAGCTGCACAGACGCCCACACACTCCTGCATGCTGAACCACTCTCACACATTACAGGATGCCCACACTGCATGCTGAACCACTCACACACATTGCAGGATGTCCACAACACAGCATGCTGAACCACTCACACACATTACAGGATGTCCACACACAGCATGCTGCAGAAACCACCTCACACACTCGGCGGCAGGATCAGAGGTCATTCCAGAAATATTTCGGCGCTGTCGGTGAAGAAGTAACATGCTCGTGACAAGTTGGCTGGGTGACGTAAGATGAGGCTTTCAATTGGGCTATTCATATCTCCGAGATCAGCGCCGTGTCACGTAGAAGCTAAAAGATCACAACCGTTTTGACTTCCTAGTGCTGGGCAGAACAACAGACACATCAACAGATGACATCAGCCGAAGCTTACCAACTCATCGCGCCCTCACTAAATCAAGGTTAGGAACACGTTTACGGATGGCGTCACGGGATGTGGTCAGCACAGAAAACTTACCAACTGTCTATTGCAGACGTATAGTCATTGTTGGGGAATCCTTGGGATCTTTGAATAGCATGAGAAATAGCTGGCAAGTATTGATCGGCGCTTACAGAAGGACAGGAAAGAAGTAGAAATCAGTGGGTATGTAAGACTATACACAAACTTGAAAGCTGTACTGTGGGCACGCTGGGGTTCGAACTTGTCACCTTAAACTGACGACAGCGTCTCCCTGAAGAAACTAGTGCACGTCGACCAATGACCAACTAGACAGTCCAGTCTATTATCCACCTGAACCCACAACTACGAAATATAGAAGGAATTCTAACCCAGCAACTCTCACAGATCCACGGGCCTCGGCAGTTGATACTGGCCACGTTAACGGCAATTAACAGGCACACAAACACCGTTATGCTGTGTCTAGCATTGTACGAATATTTAACGGCGAACCAAGTTCATAGATTCACATACCTAGGGGCAGCCATAATATCAGATGGAAGACGCACCACAGAGATTAAAAGCAGAATAGATGAAGCAAACACTGCATTTCGGAAAATGAAAAATATCTTATGTAATAGGTCATTATCATGTAATGTCAGAAAGAGAGTACTCATCTCATCTCATCTTGTTCCTCTTGTACCTTGCGGTGTCGAAGTGAAGCATAAACAGCGGGAGAATGCCCGCTTATGGGCTTTATATATCAAGATTCCCATGGGCTCTGTTATTCCCTGCGTCCATCGTTTACGTGGTCGGCCTCTTCTTCTGCTTCCATTTGGTCTGTACATCATTGCTTGTTGTGGGGGAACTGTCAGTTGGTAGTCTAGTTATGTGAGTACTGAAATGTTACACACACCTTGTTCTGCTGTATGGCAATGAATCATGACAAGTGAATGGACACGCTAGGAAAGACTTGGGGAACGCGGAGATATGGCTTCTAAATATCTTGGACTGCCAGAGTCACGAACAGCGAGTGCGTGATAAGGCTAATGAGGGTAGAATAGTATACGCGCATAGAAGGACACAAACAATGATGTGTGCTCATGTAACGAGAAGCCAGGCACGGGGAACACTGGCGGCTGGGAGGGTGAGCGGTGGAGAAGACAGGGGCAGAACGAGAGAAAGAAATAATGCTAGACGGACCTGGGGGGGGGGGGGGGGGGTAAGTGGTGGCAAAGACAGAGGCAGAACAAGAGAAATGATGCTGGGCGGACTGTGAGGGTAAGCGGTGGAGAAGACAGGGGCAGAACGAGAGAAAGAAATAATGCTAGACGAACTGGGATGATAAGCGGTGGCAAAGACAGAGGCAGAACGAGAGAAATGATGCTGGGCGGACTGGGAGGGTAAGCGGTGGAGAAGACAGGGGCAGAACGAGAGAAAGAAATAATGCTAGACGGACTGGGATGATAACCGGTGGCAAAGACAGAGGCAGAACGAGAGAAATGATGCTAGACGGACTGGGGTGATAAGCGGTGGCAAAGACAGAGGCAGAACGAGAGAAATGATGCTAGACGGACTGGGAGGGTAAGCGGTGGCAAAGACAGAGGCAGAACGAGAGAAATGATGCTAGACGGACTGGGATGATAACCGGTGGCAAAGACAGAGGCAGAACGAGAGAAATGATGCTGGACGGACTGGGATGATAACCGGTGGCAAAGACAGAGGCAGAACGAGAGAAATGATGCTAGACGGACTGGGATGATAAGCGTGTGCAAAGACAAGAGGCAGAACGAGAGAAATGATGCTAGACGGACTGGGATGATAACCGGTGGCAAAGACAGAGGCAGAACGAGAGAAATGATGCTGGACGGACTGGGATGATAAGCGGTGGCAAAGACAAAGGCAGAACGAGAGAAATGATGCTGGACGGACTGGGAGGTGATAAGCGTTGGCAAAGACAGAGGCAGAACGAAAGAAATAATGCTAGACGGACTGGGATGATAAGCGTGGCAAAGACAGAGGCAGAACGAGAGAAATGATGCTGGACGGACTGGGAGGGTAAGCGTTGGCAAAGAAGGGCAGAACGAGAGAAATAATGCTAGACGGACTGGGATGATAAGCGGTGGCAAAGACAGAGGCAGAACGAGAGAAATGATGCTGGACGGACTGGGAGGGTAAGGGGTGGAGACACAGGGGCAGAACGAGAGAAATGATGCTGGACGGACTGGGAGGGTAACCGGTGGCAAAGACAGAGGCAGAACGAGAGAAATGATGCTGGACGGACTGGGAGGGTAAGGGGTGGAGACACAGGGGCAGAACGAAAGAAATGATGCTGGACGGACTGGGAGGGTAAGGGGTGGAGACACAGGGGCAGAACGAGAGAAATGATGCTGGACGGACTGGGAGGGTAAGGGGTGGAGACACAGGGGCAGAACGAGAGAAATGATGCTAGACGGACTGGGAGGGTAAGGGGTGGAAACACAGGGGCAGAACGGGAAGAGATGATGCTGGACGGACTGGGAGGGTAAGGGGTGGAAACACAGGGGCAGAACGGGAGAGATGATGGCTGGACGGACTGGGAAGGGTAAGGGGTGGAAACACAGGGGCAGAACGGAGAGATGATGCTGGAGCGGACTGGGAGGGTAAGGGTGGAGACACAGGGGCAGAACGAGAGAAATGATGCTGGACGGACTGGGAGGGTAAGGGGTGGAGACACAGGGGCAGAACGAGAGAAATGATGCTAGACGGACTGGGAGGGTAAGGGGTGGAAACACAGGGGCAGAACGGGAGAGATGATGCTGGACGGACTGGGAGGGTAAGGGGTGGAAACACAGGGGCAGAACGGGAGAGATGATGCTGGACGGACTGGGAGGGTAAGGGTGGAAACACAGGGGCAGAACGGGAGAGATGATGCTGGACGGACTGGGAGGGTAAGGGGTGGAAACACAGGGGCAGAACGGGAGAGATGATGCTAGACGGACTGGGAGGGTAAGGGGTGGAAACACAGGGGCAGAACGGGAGAGATTATGCTGGACGGACTGGGAGGGTAAGGGTGGAAACACAGGGGCAGAACGGAGAGATGATGCTGGACGGACTGGGAGGGTAAGGGGTGGAAACACAGGGGCAGAACGGGAGAGATGATGCTGGACGACTGGGAGGGTAAGCGGTGGCGAAGACAGGGGCAGAACGAGAGAAAGAAATAATGCTGACGGACTGGGAGGGTAAGGGGTGGAAACACAGGGCAGAACGGGAGAGATGATGCTGGACGGGACTGGGAGGGTAAGGGGTGGAAACACAGGGGCAGAACGGGAGAGATGATGCTGGACGGACTGGGAGGGTAAGGGGTGGAAACACAGGGGCAGAAACGGGAGAGATGATGCTGGACGGACTGGGAGGGTAAGGGGTGGAAACACAGGGGCAGAACGGGAGAGATGATGCTGGACGAACTGGGAGGGTAAGCGGTGGCGAAGACAGGGGCAGAACGAGAGAAAGAATAATGCTAGACGGACTGGGATGATAAGTGAAGGCAAAGACAGAGGCAGAACGAGATAAATGATGCTGGACGGACTGGGAGGGTAAGGGGTGGAAACACAGGGGCAGAACGGGAGAGATGATGCTGGACGGACTGGGAGGGTAAGGGGTGGAAACACAGGGGCAGAACGGGAGAGATGATGCTGGACGGACTGGGAGGGTAAGGGGTGGAAACACAGGGGCAGAACGGGAGAGATGATGCTGGACGGACTGGGAGGGTAAGGGGTGGAAACACAGGGGCAGAACGAGAGAGATGATGCTGGACGGACTGGGAGGGTAAGGGGTGGAAACACAGGGGCAGAACGGAGAGATGATGCTGGACGGGACTGGGAGGGTAAGGGGTGGAAACACAGGGCAGAACGAGAGAAATGATGCTAGGACGGACTGGGAGGGTAAGGGGTGGAAACACAGGGGCAGAACGAGAGAATGATGCTGGACGGACTGGGAGGGTAAGGGGTGGAAACACAGGGGCAGAACGGAGAGAGATGATGCTGGACGGACTGGGAGGGTAAGGGGTGGAAGACACAGGGGCAGAACGAGAGAGATGATGCTGGACGGACTGGGAGGGTAAGGGGTGGAAACACAGGGGCAGAACGGAGAGAATGATGCTGGACGGACTGGGAGGGTAAGGGGTGGAAACACAGGGGCAGAACGAGAGAAATGATGCTGGACGGACTGGGAGGGTAAGGGGTGGAAACACAGGGGCAGAACGGGAGAGATGATGCTGGACGGACTGGGAGGGTAAGGGGTGGAAACACAGGGGCAGAACGGGAGAGATGATGCTGGACGGACTGGGAGGGTAAGGGGTGGAAACACAGGGGCAGAACGGGAGAGATGATGCTGGACGGACTGGGAGGGTAAGGGGTGGAAACACAGGGGCAGAACGGGAGAGATGATGCTAGACGGACTGGGAGGGTAAGGGGTGGAAACACAGGGGCAGAACGGGAGAGATTATGCTGGACGGACTGGGAGGGTAAGGGTGGAAACACAGGGGCAGAACGGGAGAGATGATGCTGGACGGACTGGGAGGGTAAGGGGTGGAAACACAGGGGCAGAACGGGAGAGATGATGCTGGACGAACTGGGAGGGTAAGCGGTGGCGAAGACAGGGGCAGAACGAGAGAAAGAAATAATGCTAGACGGACTGGGATGATAAGTGAAGGCAAAGACAGAGGCAGAACGAGATAAATGATGCTGGACGGACTGGGAGGGTAAGCGGTGGAGAAGACAGGGGTAGAATGAGAGAAATGATGGTGGACGGACTGGGAGGGTAAGCGGTGGCAAAGACAGAGGCAGAACGAGATAAATGATGCTGGACGGACTGGGAGGGAGGGTAAGGGGTGGAAACACAGGGGCAGAACGAGAGAAATGATGCTGGGCGGACTGGGAGGGTAAGGGGTGGAAACACAGGGGCAGAACGAGAGAAATGATGCTGGGCGGACTGGGAGGGTAAGGGGTGGAAACACAGGGGCAGAACGGGAGAGATGATGCTGGACGGACTGGGAGGGTAAGGGGTGGAAACACAGGGGCAGAACGAGAGAAATGATGGTGGACGGACTGGGAGGGTAAGGGGTGGAAACACAGGGGCAGAACGAGAGAAATGATGCTGGACGGACTGGGAGGGTAAGGGGTGGAAACACAGGGGCAGAACGAGAGAGATGATGCTGGACGGACTGGGAGGGTGGCATGGGGGTACATCATTAACAGAATTGAACCACAAAACCAAAGACCAAGATCTGTGGATACGCACGAACGCCTACGCCAGTTGGCTAGGCACAGGGTGATATAGATTTTAAAAGAGAGACATAATTAGTTTAAATTAATTTGAAATAAATGTGTAGGTATCGACGGGCGCTAATAGAAGTAAAGGAATGAAGTAGAGATCCGAGACACATTAGAAAACATGAACAAATGAAAGCCATATTGTGGCCGGGAACACAGGAATTCACAT
>JACEFZ010020851.1:272500-382500 GCA_014155875.1 Cepaea nemoralis | reverse complement strand
AAGATGCCAACTAAGTAAGCTATTGTTTAACCAAATGATGCGTCCTCTGTCTCGCTATGATGCCAACTAAGTAAGCTACTGTTTAACCAAATGCTGCGTGTCCGATGCTTGATGTGGCCATCAACCCCAACCCTAGGTTGATCTTCTAGACAATTTGATGTGTAGTAGTTTCTGAACGAGAAGTCAACATAAGTCTGACCGGTAGTGGTTGATCCCGCTACCCTACCATCAGGGCACCGGGAGTTTGAGCGCAAGCATATTAGACCTCAAGGCATATGATAGTACAAGAAAAACGACCATTTCCCCAGCCATGGGGCGGATATATGGGGATCGTCCCATATGTGTCGACCCATCGGTAACCCATAGATGTCAATATCTATCCGGCCGCCATAGTTTTCCAGCAAATGTCCTAGTGGGCGGTTTTAGAACTGTAGCCAAGGTCAATGAAACAAGCCCCGCCTCAAGGCGGATACGAATACAGGAAATGCCAGGCCGGAGGGCACACGTGCCAGCTACTGCCTTAACGTGGCTACCCAGCTGATGGTGTAGGTGCTGGAAGATCGTCAAAGGATCTCAAGTGCCAGGTCATAACGTGTAATAGTAGTTTACACCGCCGTGTAATTGCAACACATCACCATGTCACCGCAACACATCGACATGTAACTGCAACACGGTGTCTTGTAACTACACCACAATGGCTACCAAAAGTAACTTGTAGGGGAGAATGGAATGGAATACGAGCCACAAACTGAATCTGGATTGTACATATGGAGTTTGTCAGTTTGCAGCCACGGTTTAGCCACTTGCAGTCTGAGTGGCTGTGCCAACAGTTAAGGCCATCGTGAAGTGGACATCGATATATAGAGGATGGTGGACATCGATATATAGAGGATGGGGGACCGACCGACGGACACACACATAGTTTTTAAAGAAGTTAGGTGCATATCCTTTTCAGGACGTAGCAGTCATCTCCAGCATTTTTTTGGCTGTTCGTGATTCCTGGGCAAGTTTACGTTCAGTAGTTTCCCACTGCTTTCTGAACGACCATCACTCATACAATTGTACGTAAACCAACGCAAAGCAGTCTGCTTCCAAATAGCCCGCAGATGTGTTTCCAACGAGGTATGCGAGATTATGAATTGCATTCATAACGCCATCGCCAAAGAGCGACAACACACACATACCATCAACATATATTAATTATCTACCGCTGCTGCTTCTCTTCCTCCTCCTCATTCTGTCACATACTCCTCCTCTCTTCCTCATTCTGCCACTTACTCTCCCCTCCTCCCCCAATTTACCATGGACTATCGCATGCCAAGCCTGCCTCTGCGCTGATCTGGTCTTCTCGGAGCGCCGTAATAAGAACGACGTTCCGTCAAGGACCTGCCACGTGGTCACCACTGTTTTCATTACACACAATTACACCTACCAACTTCCTTCCATCAAAAACGGTTCGCGAATATCACGACCCCAAGTTATATATAACTGGTACTAATCTAACTAAGAAGAATACTCAACGTATCAAGAAGAGATAAGATCAGAAATGAAGAAATCAGGACTAAAGTGGGGGTTAAAGCAGCACTAGATTTTATTAGAAAGCCGCTAGTCAAATGGTTTGGCCATGCAAGTAGGTTACCAGTCAACAGCATGCCACAACAAGCAATGATGTACAGACCAGATGGAAACAGAGGAAGAGGCCGACCACGTAAACGTTGGACGGAGGGAATAGCAGAGTCCATGGGAATATCGATATATGAAGCCCATAATCGGGCACTCTCACGAAGTTTATACTTCACCTCAACACCGCAAGGTACAAGAGGACCATGATGAGATGAGATGAGACTAATCTAACTAATCTTATATATATATATATATATATGAGCATATATTGTTTATGAATGGATGAACCTGAAACCTGCTTCAGCTTGATCAACAAGGGGGTCTGAGTGTCAACAAACCAGACGAAATTATGTACTGTTGCTATTATTGCACTCGAGATGTTGAGACGATCACGGACATGCTAAATTCTTCTTTGTTTGGTATATTATGATATTATGCATAGTTTATATTCATTGTGACTTGCTGACTGCCCTTCTGCCGAATGTGTCACGTGTTGTATCAGCGCGGGCTGCTGAGGTGACGGTTTGCCCCGGCGAAGAATCGCTGTACTGGTTACACTACACTGGGTACTACCCATAAGGACAACATACTTGACTATTTATAGATCTGACATGGCGAATGTTGTCCCCTTCATATTTCAAAACAACACCCACAAATTCCCCGCTAAGTCTCTAGCCAACAAGAGACTTGTTTATATTTAACACATTCTGTACCCGGAAACTCGCTGTGTGTTTATGCCAGACACATTACAAACTCTCTGTGTGTGTGTGTGTGTGGTGTGGGGGGTGGGGGGGGGGGGGGGGGGTGTATAAATACAAATCACCATTCTAAGTTATTTTAAGTCGTCATGCCCATGAGTGTATTCTTCCTCTTCTTCTCCTCCTCCGTACTCCCTCCATCTTTTTCTTCTTCTCCCCATTCTCACTCCCTCCATCTTCTTCTTCTCCTCCCCATTCTTACTCCCTCCATCTTCTTCTTCTCCTCCCCATTCTTACTCCCTCCATCTTCTTCTTCTCCTCCCCATTCTTACTCCCTCCATCTTCTTCTCCTCCCCATTCTTACTCCCTCCATCTTCTTCTTCTCCTCCCCATTCTTACTCCCTCCATTTTCTTCTCTTCTCCCCATTCTTACTCCATCCATCTTCCTCTTCTTCTTCCTTCTTCTACGACCACCCCCCCCCTTCCCCCGTTTCTTATTATTATCATTCTACTTCTACTTCTTCTCCTTCTCCCCTTCATTCGTCTTTTGCTTTTCCATCTGCTTCTTCTTCATCCTCTCACTCAGTGTAGTTTAGTCGTGTCAGCACTATAGGTGCAGAGTTCTCCATACTAGCTGGCTGTACGTGGAACTGTGTCCCAGCACACACCAGGCAACCTTGGTGCCAGCCAGCCAGTCAACGCTGAACTGACATCGGATGTGCTAGAGTCTAAGGGATCATACTCACAGTCAAACCAAGGGCCTTTTCATCACCACCACCATGAAGAAGAAAGGTGGAGGGGAGAGACGAGGAACTAGATCAACAGACAAATAGAAGCATGCGCTGAAAGAGGTGAATGTATACATATAAGTAGATATAAAAACAGACAGACGATCGATCCATAGACAGCAAACAGATAGACCTACCCATCTATTCACAGACAGACAGCAGAAAAACAGATATACAGCAGACAAACAGATATACAGCAGACAAACAGATAGAAAAAAGACAAACAGATAGACAGCAGACATAAAGACAGACCTTCTGATCTATCTACAGACAGGCAACAGTCACACAGACAGACGGGTCTACCGATGCACCAATGGATGGCCAGATTTCAAAAGCTGGTTAAAAAAGTCGAAAGTCGCTTATAAAGTCGACAGGGTCGACTTCATTGCACCGGGTTTATCCCATAGGGCTCAGTCTCTTTCCGCAGCGCGGAAAGCGTCGCACAAAGCACGAGCTCCGTAGCTCCAGTGACTACATTCAAGAGTCTCGGAAAACATACACTCGTGAACCGAAGAACGCGGCCGGAATCAAACCCACAACCTTCGGAGCCCGAGTCAGACGGCTTCACTTCGCCACCGAGACTCCCTAAGCATACAAAGCGCGAGTAAGCATGCAAGGATATTACAGTTGAACAAACGCACAAGGACTATAGGAACTGTCAGGTAAAATCAACAGTTGCGACAAGACACACCGACAACAGATACTTACTCTGTAGACTTCTCTACGACGCTGCTCCTGAATATCTCCTCTGAGTCAATCTTGATGGCACAGCATGTGTTTCTGGCACTGCCCGAGAAGGAGGAGGCCGGCAGGTTCTTGGCCTCGCCTACAGAAGTAGCACAAGCAGGAAGTTAAGCATTAACACTGTTCTATTCTACACACCGCACCCACATGGTCAAGTGTATACGTTGTGTACTCACACTGTACCAGCCAACGCACCATGAGTTTGCTTCTTATTCTTCTTCTTCGCTCCTCTGTCAAGGGGAGTGCTTTACACCAACTTGTGCGACTCAAAGGTCAGTGTCTCCGTCTTTTGCAGGTTATTTTGTGTCCGGTTTTCCTTCATCTGAATGCATTCCATCCAAGCTAACAGGCTGTATTTACACGTGGGTAGGCTTTATATTCTTAAACAAGTGGATGCGTACAATTATCTCGGAACAGTCATAACATCTGATGGGAGGTGCCTTGAAGAGATTAGAACAAGAATCGCCATGGCGAAGGTAGCCTTTTGCAAGATGAAAAATACACTGACTAATAAAAAGATGTTAATTGCAACTAGAAAAAAGAGTGTTGAGGTGATACATAGAACCTGTGACTCCCCCGATGTGTCTCCACCTTGCCGTGGTGGGGGAGCTTGCGTGTCCCATCGACCCCATGTGCTTGCCGATGGGTGAAAACTACATATCGGACGGCTCGTGGGATAGGGACCAGACTAAGAGAGACACAACCTGCTGCTCTGCAGGTAAGACTGAGGATAGCAGTCAAAATCAGGCAAACGATCCCTAAATCTCAGTCCGGACATAACCTCTAAGGCTCCCATCCGAGGTGTATGGCTGAACGTCTCTAAGCCATAAACTCTAGGAAGTGAGAGCCTGGCCGACACAAACCTACATCACAATTGTGATGATGTGCTGAGAACGCTACATGCTCGGCGCAGATTCGTTCGATGGCTCTTAGCTGGGGGATATGAGGTATCCCCGGATGAAAGGGCCTGACCGTTACTCGCCCACAGACGCACGGAGGTAAGGTGCTGAGCCGGCAGCACATGTAGCCTACCTCGTGAGCGAGTACAAAAAGGTGGAAAAACACCTCGGTCGCATGTCTCGCAGACGTCCGATAGTCTGTAACCACACTCATGGAAGTGAGTGTAGTCAAAGGTGGAAAATTGTCTTGTTGACACGAAATGGAACGCCTGTCTTGCGAATCCATTACGTGGCAGCCCGAAGCGAAAGCTTGCTGTGTGGAAGCCGAAACAAGAGTCTCGAAACCCGAGGAAGGCTAACCTCATTAAAAAAATGCCCGCCGGAAGCCGGAAGTGTCGTCCTACGGGTGGCAAACTAAAAATTGACACTACGCAATTACGTCCGAGTGAAATGTCTCGTCCGAATGTCTCTCGTGCTAGGAACAGCTCTGACTACCTAGTTTCCGAATGCCGCTCTTGTTCGGAACAGCTCTGACTAGGTAGTTTTCCGAATGTCTGTCGTGCCTGGAACAGCTCTGACGGGCACAACGACAAGCACATGTCCGAAAACTCGCTGAGTGGATACCGTCTGCAAACCTGTCTGGTTTGTGCGGGAATGGCCCGGGGCAAACGAAATGACCAATATATTGAAGTGAGGATTTAAAGCAGCCATGAGCAGGACGTGACGATTTCCCTCGGTGAGCCCAGATCCAGGGCGTTATGTGTCGGCCCTGCAACTATGGAAGCAACCTTGGATGGCGGAAAATGCTATGGACTGTTCCTGCCTTCCTTTGAGGGATGACCGTTGTCTTCAACCGTTCTAACTTGGCCAGCATGGTTGTAGATGGCACCACAAAAGTGAGAGTCTCCCAGGAATGCTACCTGGTCAAAAAAGCACGCTAAAGTCGATGTGTTGGCCTACGGGTTTCGGCCCAAGGGCGCATAACAGACACATCGCAATCACATCTGAAAAAACACTCCGGATGAACGAAAAGAAGAAGAAGAAGAACCTGTGCTTTTGTATGGATGTAAAGCGTGGACATGAGCAGACAAGCTGAAAAACATCTGATGGCTGTGGAAATGTGGTTTCGGAGGAGAATGCAAAGAATAGCATGGATAGACAGAAAAACCAATGACCAAGTCAAGCAAGAAACAAATGAAAATCGTAAACTGGTTAGAGAAATTAGACGTAGACAGTCAACATTTTTTTGGTCACGTTATGAGACCAAAATAAATTAGAGAACTTGGTGACAACTGGTAAGATCGAGGGGAAGAGAACAAGGGGAAGGTAGAGAAGTAAATACCTAGATGGCTTTACCACGTGGTATGGTCGAGACAAGAACACAGAGCTGATCCACGGCTCTGGTGATCGAGTGAGATGGCGAATCATGACCGCTAATGCTTATCGGCATGGCACATAAGTCATAATGAACGGATGGATATGAGATGTTTAACATGCATAACTTGCAATCAGGAACCTCCTGTTTTTCGCTCTTATCCAAGAAAGCGAGGCAGGGCCGTGCCGTGCTATGATACAATGAGGCGGCCGCATTAGGCGGCACCGTAAGAGGCCAGCATAAGCAGCGAAATCAAAATACAATTTGAACCAGTCAATAATTAAAAATCTTTAAGAGGCGGCATTTCGAAAAGAAAAAAAAACATTTAAGGGGTGGCATTTCGAAGACTTGCATTATACTGAGAAAATCTACCGAACAAGGGGAAGGCAAAGAAGTAAATACCTGGATGGCTTGACCAAATGGTATGGTCGAGACAAGAAAACAGCTGATCCACGACTCTGGTGATAAAGTGAAATGGCGAATCATGACCGCCCACGCTTATCGGCATGGCACATGGTGGGTGGATGGATGTATTATTCACTTTTAAAGGATTGTATTTTGATTTTTATCCCAAGCTCTCAATGAAATCACGTTACTGTACAGTATTAAGATATTTCTGTTGTCCGTCTATTCGGTTATACGTCTATTCGGTTATCCGTCACAGCCCTGGTCCTCGGTAGTGACAGTTAATCGAAGTTTTACTGTACTTGAACAAAGACATATTAACTATATAATACAACCCATGGCGGTAGCGAATGTGACTGATCAGACCAATTCGCGCTGTACATGTTCGTTCACAATGGATGCATGTGAACACATGGTCATTTCTATCATCGCGCACATTTTGACGTCTCACACGCTCGGTGTGTGACCAACCTGTAATCTGTTTCTCCTTTGTCTTTATTCCATTTCTGATCTTTGCCCTCCATGCAACACCATCAGAGGCGACTTGCTCCCAAGGTGCAGTATCAGTCTCTATCCGCAGGGCGACCTGCAGAAGGCGTCGCACAAAGCACGAGCTATGTAGCTCCAGCGACGACACCGGGAGTCTCCGAGAAACTTACGCTCGTGAATCAACTGACAGGGTCCGGAATCGAACCCACAACCTTCGGGGACGGTGACTTAACCACTTCGCCACAGTATTGCTCAGCTAGCAATCAACGCCGGGCTGTATGTAGTAGTGTGCATCGTGGACACAGTATTGATCAGCTAGCAGTCAACGCCGGACTGTACCGTGGACAACAGTATTGCTCAGCTAACAATCAACGCCGGACTGTACCGTGGACAACAGTATTGCTGATCTAGCAGTCATCGCCGGACTGTACCGTGGACAACAGTATTGCTGATCTAGCAGTCATCGCCGGACTGTACCGTGGACAACAGTATTGCTGATCTAGCAGTCATCGCCGGACTGTACCGTGGACAACAGTATTGCTGATCTAGCAGTCATCGCCGGACTGTACCGTGGACAACAGTATTGCTCAGCTTCCGGTCAACGCCGGACTGTACCGTGGACAACAGTATTGCTGAGCTACCGGTCAACGCCGGACTGTACCGTTGACAACAGTATTGCTGAGCTACCGGTCAACGCCGGGCTGTACCGTGGACAACAGTATTGCTGAGCTACCGGTCAACGCCGGGCTGTACCGTGGACAACAGTATTGCTCAGCTACCGGTCAACGCCGGGCTGTACCGTGGACAACAGTATTGCTCAGCTACCGGTCAATGCCGAACTGTACCGTGGACAACAGTATTGCTGATCTAGCAATCAACGCCGGACTGTACCGTGGACAACAGTATTGCTCAGCTACCGGTCAACGGCGGACTGTAGCCTGGATAACAGTCGGAGCTGGCCTCTACTGTGGACACTACACTGCCAGGTTAAGAGCCAAGACTGGCTTGAACTGTGGGAAATCCCCAACAATCAGCTTGTTGTTAGATAAGAGATCATATCAGCAACGGTCACGGGGCTACTGACCTATTTGCCCGTCTCCTGAATTTCGTTTCTCTACACTTATCTCTTACTCTCATTCATAAACCCGGCAATCAATGAAACAGGAAGCAGGAAACAGGTCATCTGTCTGGCGTACTTCACGTACAACCACCCCCCCCCCCCCTACCCCCTTCTCCTCCAACCATCGCAATTAACACTAACAACAAAGGTTCTCACAGTGGTGTCCGCTGAGCCCATGTAACTATCCACGGCAAGCTGCCAATTATGTTCAATGAGCTCCTGGCAACTTGCTCATGTGAGGAGCTTGGGTAAGGCAGTAGCTAGCACGCTTGCCCTGCAGGCCGGATGGTCATGTATTCGAATCCTGTGAGAGGGGGGGGGGGGGGGGGGGGGGGGGAGGGGGGGCATTTTTTCCTGAACCAGGAACCCGAGGTCGAGTCAACCTAAAATGCGTATCAGGACATTTAAATATGGGGCGCAGATGACCTCCACATACTAGCGCCCCACCCGTCAGCACAGCTGCCCATTAAGGGCATACCGAATCCTTGCTTCAGTTTTGAGAAACTTGCCTTTGACGCAGGGTATTCTCGCATAGCAGCGATGTTTAGTAGATGACATGTAGCGTACATATGTTTTATATGAACCGAGCTGTCATTCCGTATGGTTCTCATTCAATGGCCATTAGAACTTGATTGTCATTTAGCAGGAGTCACAATTGGTGGGAATTTGAACACATTCGGTACAATAGTAGAGCGCACCTCAATGCACATCATTTACCTGTGTTGTTGTTGTTGTTGTTGTTGTTGTTGTTGCGTGCTCTTGCTTTGCACTGAAGCGTAGGCCGTAAAAGTGCCACTACTTCAAGTGCACTGGACTGATTTTTACATATGGATTATCTTTCCCTATAACCAGTGTTCCTCGCCATCAGGTGAACCAACACCGAATCCGACTTCTGAGGTACTTGTAATTTACGTCCCAAAGTCAAGGACAAGAAGTCAATATTTTAGTCCAATGGACTGGTGTAGTGGATGAACTGGCTACTTCGCCATCAGCACACTGGAAGTTTAAGTGCGAGCGCCCTTGTCCATTCGGCCACGATGGCCCCAAATGACCGGTGCAGGCTGATGTTTAAACATGTAGAAGATAGAGGAATCACCATCAGGGCAGATCAGATCAATAGCATTAGATGTGCGGATGACACAGTATTGATTGCAGACAATGAACAGGATCTGCATCATTTCGTAGATGCGGTTGTTGTACACAGTGAACAACTAGGGTTAGAATTAAATTGTAAGAAGACAGATTATAGTCGTCTCTAAGAAGAAAACCGGTCTCTGTGGCTGAAGGGCTTGCGAACGCGGTTTGTGAGCCCGTATACCCGGGTTCGAAACACGGCGGTGCTGGTTTTTTCGAAAAAGGTATAGAGACCGGTCGTTCAGAAAGCAATGGCAAACTACTGAACGTAACACTTGCCTAGTACATCAACAGCAGCTGAAAATGCTGGTGTTGACTGCAACGTCCCGTAAGGGATACGCAACAAAAATTTTTTTTTTAAAGAAGAAAGAAATAGAACAGTATAATATACAGGTAAATGGGAATATCCTTAAACAAGTACAATTATCTCGGAACAATCATTACATCTGATGGAAGGTCCTTGAAAAGATTAGAACAAGAATCGCTATGGCAAAGGTAGCCTTTTGCAAAATGGAAAATATATTGACTTATAAAATATGTTAACTGCAACCAGAAAATAAGTGTTGAGAACCTGTACTCCTGTATGGATGTGAAGTGTGGACAATGAGCAGACAAGCTGAAAAACATCTAATGGCAGTGGAAATTTGGTTTCTGAAGGGAAATGCGAAGAATACCACTGACAGATAGAAAAACCAATGACCAAGTCCTACAATAGACAAATACAAATCACAAACTGATCAGAGAAAATAGACGTGGACAGATTTTTTGGGGAGCACGTTATAAGAAGAAATAAACTGGAGCACTTGGTGACAACTGCAAGGTTGAGGGGGGAAAGAATAAGGGGAAGGTAGAGAAGTAAATACCTGGATGACTTAGTCATGAGTTATAATCCAGACAAGACAACGCAGCTCTGGTGATCGTGTGAGATGGCAAAACATGACCGCCCACGCTTACCGGCATGGCACATGATGATGATGATGATGATGATGATGATGATGATGATGATGATGATGATGATGATGATGATGATGATGATGATGATGATGATGAGTGCCAGCGGGCGAGTTGGTGCCATCGTGAGGAGGTGGCGCTGAGGTTGTATGAGCGCGGTTAGACCAGGGGTCGATACCTGAACTGGCCGTTGGCTAGGGTAAGGACAGACTGATCATCTATCCCTCTATGCTCGCTGTCCTACACACATGTTCTGGCCCTACCACTTCACGTCCCCACTGCACATTCCTGCTACGGGACTTGTGTGTGTGTGTGTGTTTTTCTGAGTGCCAGAGACTTTTACCTCAGCTGATTTGACGTTCCCAAATTTACGCCAGTTGATTTGTTCTTAGAAATGTTTCCATAATTCCCAAGTGGGTTTGTACGAGATAATGTTCCCAGAATTCCCAAGTGGGTTTATACGAGGCAATGATCCCATAATTTCAAAGTGGGTTAACACGTGATAATGTTCCCAGAATTCCAAAGTGAGTTTGTATGTGATAATGTTCCCAGAATTCCCAAGTGGGTGTGTATGTGATAATGAGCCCTGAATTCCTAAGTGGGTTTGCACTGATGTTCCCAGAATTCTGAAGTGGGTTTTACGTGATTATGTTCCCCAAATTCCCAAGTGGGTTTGCACGTGATAATGTTCCCAGAATTCCCAAGTGGGTTTGCACGTGATAATGTTCCCGGAATTCCTAAGTGGGTTTGTACGTGATAATGTTTCCAGAATTCCCAAGTGGGTTTGAATGTGATAATGTTTCCATAATTCCTACGTGGGTTTGTACGTGATAATGTTCCCAGAATTCCCACAGTGGATTTGTTCTTGTTAATGTTTCTAGAATTCCCAAGTGAGTTTGTACGTGATAATGTTTCCAGAATTCCCAAGTGGGTTTGAATGTGATAATGTTCCCATAATTCTCAAGTGGGTTTGTATGTGATAATGTTCCCAGAATTCCCAAGTGGGTTTGAATGTGATAATGTTCCCAGAATTCCCAAGTGGGTTTGAATGTGATAATGTTCCCAGAATTCCTAAGTTGGTTTGTACGTGATAATGTTCCCAGAATTCCCACAGTGGATTTGTTCTTGTTAATGTTTCTAGACTTCCCCATGTGAATCTGCTCTTGGCATTGTTCTGTGAACTCTCCCGGTAAACTTATATCTCTAGCTTAACCATTAAACTATGGGACGTTCATAGCCAACAAGAAGTTCTAGATCAAGGCATGGCTCCAACACACCAAACATACAGCAGCGTTTTAGACCCCGGACTGCATCAGCGATTGGATTACCCTTGTCCTCTATGTCAATAAATAATACGGAATTTCCCTTCTGAACGGCGTAAGACCACATGCTAGCACTGCAGCATAAAGTTAATCATATGGATAAGTACGGATGGCTGCATATTAATCTTCAAGCACGCATATTCACCCGGAGTCAAATAAGCATGCAAGTAAACGAGGGCAGTCATGCGTGCTAGTGACATAGATGCTGTGCTTTTGCTAGTCAAATCACACAGATTGACACAATGTTTACTGTAAGTTAGTTTTGCTGGTCACATCACACAGATTGACACAATGTTCACTGTAAGTTAGTTTTGCTGGTCACATCACAAATATTGACACAACGTTCACTGTAAGTTAGCTTTGTTGGCCACATCACACAGATTGACACAATGTTCACTGTAATTTAGTTTTGCTGGTCACATCACAAAGATTGACACAATGTTCACTGTAAGTTAGCTTTGTTGGCCACATCACAAAGATTGACACAATGTTCATTGTTAAGTTAGTTTTGCTGGTCACATCACACAGATTGACACAATATTCACTGTAGGTTAGTTTTGCTGGTCACATCACAAAGATTGACACAATGTTGACTGTAAGTTAGCTTTGTTGGCCACATCACAAAGATTGACAAAATGTTCACTGTAAGTTAGTTTTGTTAGTCACATCACACAGATTGACACAATGTTCACTGTAAGTTAGTTTTGCTGGTCACATAACGAAGATTGACACAATGTTCACTGTAAGTTGAGTGTTTTTAACAATAACAATGACTGTAAGGAGAAGGAGACGAAAATAATGATGAAGGATAAGGTGATAGAGAAGGAAAGGGAAGTGGTGGTGACGGAGGATGTGAAGGAGGGAGGAGAAGAAGAAGGAGATATGGTAAACATGTATACCTGGAACACAAATTACGCTAATTTAAGCCAGTCTTTGATTCCCCTGACTGTTCCTATTTACATGAGAAGACAAACACCCACTTGCATCACCATTATCCCCATAAAATAGACGACCCCATTAATCATGTCTACCAAAACTGGCTTGTGTTTACTGCAGGTTTCTAACCACAATTCTGATTTTGTCCTGCCGTGTATATTTTAAAGTACCTTTTATGCAGCCTAGGACGCTCAAACTTATGATACATGCCAGGGCATGTAGGAAATCATTTGTGCAGGCAACATTCACAAGCGGGCAGATCTGTAACACGCTACTTTGTATTTTAATATGGCAGGAGGCACGCGTTAATGACAAGTGCCATTCAAGTGGTAGATATCTTAGTGCGTATGTGACAAGTGCGTATTTGAATTTCAAATCTGCCAGTGCATATCCTTTTCTTGTTTCCATTAGCAGTTTAGACTTCCTGAAGTCTGGTGTTGAGTTGTAAGTGTTGCTGTAGGAGTATCTAGATGAACTGCAGGTTTCTCAATACAATTATTTTGTTGAACCTATGGTCCTGTTGTAGAAGTGCTTTGTTCATTCTTGATAGAAGTGTCTACTCCAACTTTCAATCTCTCGCTAGAAGTGTCTAGGCTAACTTTGGGTCTTTCAGAAGGAATATTACGGTTGTTGGTGAGTCAATAGACAGACCCCATTTCCTTTGTCTCACTTTACTGGAGTGTCTCACTTTACTGGAGTGTGTCACTTTACTAGACTGTCTCACTTTACTAGACTGTCTCACTTTACTAGACTGTCTCAGTTTACTAGACTGTCTCAGTTTACTAGGCTGTCTCAGTTTACTAGACTGTCACACTTTACTAGGCTGTCACACTTTACTAGATTGTCACACTTTACTAGATTGTCACACTTTACTAGATTGTCACACTTTACTAGATTGTGACACTTTACTAGACTGTCTCACTTTACGAGACTGTCTCAGTTTACTAGGCTGTCTCAGTTTACTAGGCTGTCTCAGTTTACTAGACTGTCACACTTTACTAGACTGTCACACTTTACTGGGCTGTCACACTTTACTAGACTATCTCACTTTACTAGACTGTCTCACTTTACTAGTCTGTCACACTAGACTGTCTCACTTTACTAGACTGTCTCACTTTACTAGACTGTCTCACTTTACTAGACTGTCTCACCTTACTAGACTGTCTCACTTTACTAGACTGTCATACTAGACTGTCACACTAGACTGTCACACTAGACTATCTCACTTTACTAGACTGTCTCACTTTACTAGACTATCTCACTTTACTAGACTGTCTCACTTTACTAGACTGTCTCACTTTACTAGTCTGTCATACTAGACTGTCACACTAGACTATCTCACTTTACTAGACTGTCACACTGGACTATCTCACTTTAATAGACTATCTCACTTTACTAGACTGTCACACTAGACTATCTCACTTTACTAGACTGTCTCACTTTACTAGAATGTCTCACTTTACTAGACTATCTCACTTTACTAGTCTGTCATACTAGACTGTCACACTAGACTATCTCACTTTACTAGACTGTCTCACTATACTAGACTGTCTCACTTTACTAGACTGTCTCACTTTACTAGAATGTCTCACTTTACTAGACTGTCTCACTTTACTAGTCTGTCATACTAGACTGTCACACTAGACTATCTACTTTACTAGACTGTCACACTAGACTATCTCACTTTACTAGACTGTCTCACTTTACTAGAATGTCTCACTTTACTAGACTATCTCACTTTACTAGTCTGTCATACTAGACTGTCATACTAGACTATCTCACTTTACTAGACTGTCACACTAGACTATCTCACTTTACTAGACTGTCACACTAGATTATCTCACTTTAGACTGTCACACTAGACTATCTCACTTTACTAGACTGTCACACTAGACTGTCACACTAGACTGTCACACTTTACTAGACTGTCACATTTTACTAGACTGTCTCACTTTACTAGACTGTCTCACTTTACTAGACTCTCACACTTTACTAGACTGTCACACTAGACTGTCACACTTTACTAGACTGTCACACTTTATTAGGCTGTCACACTTTACTAGACTGTCACACTAGACTGTCACACTTTACTAGATTGTCACACTTTTCTAGACTGTCTCACTTTACTAGACTGTCTCACTTTACTAGTCTGTCATACTAGACTGTCAAACTAGACTGTCTCACTTTACTAGACTGTCTCACTTTACTAGACTGTCTCACTTTACTATACTGTCTCACTTTACTAGAATGTCTCACTTTACTAGACTATCTCACTTTACTAGACTGTCACACTATACTATCTCACTTTACTAGACTGTCACACTAGACTATCTCACTTTACTAGACTGTCACACTAGACTATCTCACTTTACTAGACTGTCACACTTTACTAGACTGTCACACTTTACTAGACTGTCACACTAGACTATCAAACTAGACTGTCTCACTTCACTAGACTGTCTCACTTTTTACCTAAGACCTGTCTCACCACTATACTAGACTTTGTCTCACTGGTACTAGCTGTCTCACTCTTACTAGACTGTCATACTAGAGACTGTCATAACTAGGACTGGTCTGCACTTTACTAGACTGTCTCACCTTTACTAGACTGTCTCCACTTTACTAGAACTGTCTCAATTTACTTAGGACTGTCCCCATCTTTACTTTAGGAATGTCTCACTTTACCTAAGACTATCTCACTTTACTAGGACTGTCAACACTTAGATCGATCTCACTTTACTAGACTGTAACACTAGGACTATCTCACTTTACTAGACTGTCACACTTTTAATAGACTTGTCACACTAGACTATCACACTAGACTGTCAAACTAGACTGTCTCACTTCACTAGACTGTCTCACTTTACTAGACTGTCTCACTATACTAGACTGTCTCACTTTACTAGACTGTCTCACTTTACTAGAATGTCTCACTTTACATCTCACTTTACTAGACTGTCACACTAGACTGTCACACTATACTATCTCACTTTACTAGACTGTCACACTAGACTGTATCACTTTACTAGAATGTCTCACTTTACTAGACTGTCACACTTTACTAGACTGTCACACTAGACTATCACACTAGACTATCTCACTTTACTAGACTGTCACACTAGACTGTCACACTTTACTAGACTGTCTCACTTTACTAGACTGTCACACTTTACTAGACTGTCTCACTTTACTAGACTGTCTCACTTTACTAGACTATCTCACTTTACTAGACTGTCTCACTTTACTAGAATGTCTCACTTTACTAGACTGTCTCACTTTACTAGACTGTCTCACTTTACTAGACTGTCACACTTTACTAGACTGTCACACTTTACTAGACTTATCTCACTTTACTAGACTTGTCTCACTTTACTAGACTGTCTCACTTTACTAGACTGTCTCACTTTACTAGACTGTCTCACTTTACTAGAGTGTCTCACTTTACTAGACTGTCACACTTTACTAGACTGTCACACTTTACTAGACTCCCACCTTACTTCCCAATAACTTCAACATCCCAACCACCCCTTCTCTTTCAGCTATATACCCACTTCTAAACTAGAATGTCAATCACCAAGCGCACACACGCACACATGCACGCACGCACACACACAAAACAAGGAAGATATTCTAACACACAAAGGCTATAAGGAATATCAGAAACAGTCAACATTTTTTGAGGGACAAAAAGACAGTCACATTCCTTGAGAAACATCAGAGACAGTCAACATTCCTTGAGAAACATCAGAGACAGTCACATTCCTTGAGAAACATCAGAGACAGTCACATTCCTTGAGAAACATCAGAGACAGTCAACAATCTTTGAGAAACATCACAGACAGTCAACATTCTTTGAGAAACATCTGACAGTCAACATTTTTTCAGACACATCAGAGACAGTCACATTCCTTGAGAAACATCAGAGACAGCCAACATTCCTTGAGAAACATCAGAAACAGTCACATTCCTTGAGAAACATCAGAGACAGTCAACATTCCTTGAGAAACATCAGAAACAGTCACATTCCTTGAGAAACATCAGAGACAGTCAACATTCCTTGAGAAACATCAGAAACAAGTCACATTCCTTGAGAAACATCAGAGACAGTCAACATTCCTTGAGAAACATCAGAGACAGTCAACAATCTTTGAGAAACATCACAGACAGTCAACATTCCTTGAGAAACATCAGAGACAGTCACATTCCTTGAGAAACATCACAGACAGTCAACATTCCTTGAGAAACATCAGAGACAGTCACATTCCTTGAGAAACATCAGAGACAGTCACATTCCTTGAGAAACATCAGAAACAGTCACATTCCTTGAGAAACATCAGAGACAGTCAACATTCCTTGAGAAACATCAGAGACAGTCACATTCCTTGAGAAACATCAGAGACAGTCACATTCTTTGAGAAACATCAGAGACAGTCAACAATCTTTGAGAAACATCACAGACAGTCAACATTCTTTGAGAAACATCAGAGACAGTCACATTCCTTGAGAAACATCAGAGACAGTCACATTCCTTGAGAAACATCAGAGACAGTCAACAATCTTTGAGAAACATCACAGACAGTCAACATTGCTTGAGAAACATCAGAGACAGTCACATTCCTTGAGAAACATCAGAGACAGTCAACATTCTTTGAGAAACATCAGAGACAGTCACATTCCTTGAGAAACATCAGAGACAGTCACATTCCTTGAGAAACATCAGAGACAGTCAACATTCTTTGAGAAACATCAGAGACAGTCAACAATCTTTGAGAAACATCACAGACAGTCAACATTCTTTGAGAAACATCAGAGACAGTCACATTCCTTGAGAAGCATCAGAGATAGTCACATTCCTTGAGAAACATCAGAGACAGTCAACAATCTTTGAGAAACATCAGATACAGTCAACATTCTGTGGCCATGACTTGAGAAGAGAACAGCTGATGCCATATGCCAGCAGGTAATACCCGCTCACAGTACACAACGTGTCACTTGACGTGTGGCACTTTTGTGGTGGGGAGGAGAGGCTGGGAGAGACGAAGAGAGAAGATACTGGACAGTTTGACATCTTGTCATGGGGGAACATCAGTACCAGAAATTATCACAGTACATGGGACACAAGGCTGTGGACAGTTTGACATCTTGTCATGGAGAAACATCAGTACCAGAAATGATCAAAGTACATGGGAAACAAGGCTGTGGACAGTTTGACATCTTGTCATGGAGAAACATCAGTACCAGAAATTATCAAAGTATATGGGACACAAGGCTGTGGACAGTTTGACATCATATCATGGAGAAACATCAGTACCAGAAATGATCAAAGTACATGGGACACAAGGCTGTGGACAGTTTGACATCTTGTCATGGAGAAACATCAGTACCAGAAATGATCAAAGTACATGGGGCACAAGGCTGTGGACAGTTTGACATCTTGTCATGGAGAAACATCAGTACCAGAAATAATCACAGTACATGGGACACAAGGCTGTGGACAGTTTGACATCTTGTAATGGAGAAACATCAGTACCAGAAATGATGACAGTACATGGGGCACAAGGCTGTGGACAGTTTGACATCATATCATGGAGAAACATCAGTACCAGAAATGATCAAAGTACATGGGACACAAGGCTGTGGACAGTTTGACATCTTGTCATGGAGAAACATCAGTACCAGAAATGATCACAGTACATGGGACACAAGGCTGTGGACAGTTTGACATCTTGTCATGGAGAAACATCAGTACCAGAAATGATCACAGTACATGGGACACAAGGCTGTGGACAGTTTGACATCTTGTCATGGAGAAACATCAGTACCAGAAATGATCACAGTACATGGGACACAAGGCTGTGGACAGTTTGACATCATATCATGGGGGGACATCAGTACCAGAAATGATCAAAGTACATGGGACACAAGGCTGTGGACAGTTTGACATCATATCATGGAGAAACATCAGTACCAGAAATGATCAAAGTACATGGGACACAAGGCTGTGGACAGTTTGACATCTTGTCATGGAGAAACATCAGTACCAGAAATGATCACAGTACATGGGACACAAGGCTGTGGACAGTTTGACATCATATCATGGAGAAACATCAGTACCAGAAATGATCAAAGTACATGGGACACAAGGCTGTGGACAGTTTGACATTATATCATGGGGGGACATCAGTACCAGAAATGATCACAGTACATGGGACAGAAGGCTGTGGACAGTCATGACACCAACAACACATAGCATGGACATAAGAAGAAATAATGATAGGCACTGCATTTCTTTATATAAAGAAATATAAAATACTGTCATTGTAAGCAAGTTCACTGTCAATGGCATTCAATGGTCTTAATTAAAGAATTCTTTAAGGATTTAGTGTTTAAAATGACAACTGTGGGATAATTTTTCTACGCAGTGGTTCAACTAAATACAAGACGATGCAGGCATACATAAAAGACATTCAATATAGTTAGTTAGTCGACAGATCATCCTCATTGCACATAGAACCATTCAGTCTATAAGTGTTCGGATCCCTTCCTCACTAAATCCTGCAGCATTGTATGGCATGGAATCCGGGAAGGTTAACCCGGTCAACAAATGCCCGCAGAAGTCTAATGTGTCTGCCTGACGGCGCAAGAACGCAGCTCTGCTGTAAACAGGCACAACGCAGTCACACCCAAAAAAAAAATCCGGATGAACGTAGAAGAAGTATGGCATGGAATTATATCATCATCATCATGTGCAGATAATTATGTTTTCTGAAAAAACATCTGTCCTTTGTATTCCTGATAAGTTCAACAACTTGAATTCCATAAAACTGTCAACCAATTCACCATCAGTCCTCTGTGATCTATTCATTGTGTTGAGTCCTGTTCTTCGTCTACAGACAGTAACTTGACCAGTGTCGTCCAACAGATGACAGTTACATAGGTGACTGTCTGCAGTGACCCTTCAAGAAAAAAACCAGGACTGGCAAAGCATCAAGCGAACCTTCCTATTTGTAGTGAACCATGCCGGAATAAACGCATAGCAAACATTGTCTACCAGAAGAAGAAGAAGAAGAAGAAGAAGAAGAAGAAGAAGAAGAAGAAGAAGAAGAAGAGGAGAAGGAGGAGGAGGAGGAGAAGGAGGAGTAACACATAGTAAAGTAGTAAAGTATTTGTTTCCGTGTGATGCGATAAGCCAGCGTTGTCCTTAGTAGTTAATAGTAGTACTAGTAGGGAATTATCCGGCTCCGTGGCCGAGGGGTTAGCAGCTTTCTCCGCTAACCCCGAATACTCTCGTCACGTGACGCGAAGAGAATTAGCAGTGGTTCGAATCGCAAAAGTGACTTATGAGAGTATGGAGCCGGTCGCTCAGAAAGTCGTGGCGTGCTGATGAGCGTAATCTAGCCTAGGAATCAACATACAGCTGAAAGATGCTGGTGTTGACCGCAATATCCTGAAACAGGATGGAAACGCGGGAAAAAAAAAAAAAAAAAAAAAAAAACTAGTAGGGAATTATACAAATACATTGAAACTAATCGTACAGAGGACCAACAGTTGCGTTGAGACACGATCACCTGTGCAGATTGTAAAGCATTTAGTAGAGATGAGGAGTAGGATAAGAACAGGAGTCGTTGAGCCCAGGGAGGAGGACCCTCTCTGCCCGACCAGGGCCTGCCCACACTGAAGGGCCGACATGAGACAGACCACAGTCCCACCAGTAGCGAATGTAGGCCGCCAGGGGGGAAATGTAGTCTGCTATGAAGGGACCTGACTTTTCATTGACTAATACCTCACGAATAAACCACACAAACACTTCCAAACTCACAAACAAACACTAAAGGCATCTTTTCTTTACTTTGTCTCTCAGACAAGATGTCATTCTGCAGAAATCCTTACATAAAGTACACTTTTACAAGCCATTCTTTCCAAACGGTAGTCGCCGAGTTCAGATTGAATCATTGATTAATCAAGTTAGGCGGCAGAAGTTTCTTCAAGTTTTGGGGGAACTTTTATCACCAAGTAACTCACAAAAATTGAATGTATCAACACTACTTTTGTGTAAATTATAAACGTAAATCTTAAAGTGATGTAAATATATGAATATAACATACAACAAACAATTTCTTACCGATTTTCACGCGTAAATGTTCCTTCACCCGTACATCCTTATACTCGTCGTCTGCCATGTTTCTTGACCTACTTCAACAACCGGAAGTCAGTAACAGAGTCCCACCGGGTCTTTATGAATCAGAACATTCATTAAATATGTTACAATCTTGAACTTAATAGCTCGGGGTCAGTCCGTGGAGGTCAAGCCACACAAGTGCACTCTGTACAATGAACACCGTAGAATAAAACATCAAATACGTGAAAGGGGGTTGATAGGTAAATCCAGAAATCCTGACATGTGGGTTGAGATGTCAGTGGTAACATATGATCAATTAAAGGCACTGTCAATCTTTCTGACTGCCTCCCCTTTTAACCGCATATGCTTTGTATCCGTGCTTCCCAAACTGATACATACTGATATTTGGGGCAGTCTATTGTGGAAGGGGAGGTTAAACAACGCTGTGTTGAAGAATGTAGCAGGAAATAAATCCAACATGGGGGGTGGGGGGATCAGGTTTGGCCTAACAGTGTAGAAATCCACGTTCGTGTACTTTTACAGGACTCGCATTTTGACAAGAGTTTCAAAAACACTCTCACGTGAAATAATGGTTCTAAATGTTGAAATATTTTGTTAATGCCTTACCATTTTCACAATCACAGCTTTTGTTTTTCCTGCTCAGTAGTTTACAGTAGCCGACCTCCGTGGTGAGGGTTTTACGGATGCGGTTCGTTATTCCGTTTACCTGCGTTCAAAACACAGCTGTGCGCGATTTGGCAGCAGACCGCGTTGGCTGGGTTTTAACGAATTGTTATGGGAGCAGGTCGTTCAGAAAGCAATGACAAACTACTGAAAGTAAACTTACCAAGAGATCACAACAGCAGTAAAATGTTGGTGTTGACACCGATTTCCTGTAAAGGATATGAAAAGGAAAATAAACGTTTACAGTAATGATGTTTCTTAAAGAGAAAGCACAAGTTTCTCTCTCTCTCTTTCTCTCTCTCTCTCTCTCTCTCTCTCTCTCTCTCTCTCTCTCTCTCTCTCTCTCTCTCTCTAAGCAGGCGTCGCGATGCGTAAAAGTAATCATCATCATCATCATCATCATCTTCCACTTCTGCCGCCAAGCGTCGTGGGGAGGAATAATTTGCGTTCCAGCGCCCGGTAGGCGGCACTGGATAGTGTCATTCCGCGTGGTTGTACAATGTCTCTGATGTCGCCAATCCATTTTCTTCTTGGACGTCCTCATGGCCAAACCACTTGATCTTCTGCCTTTCAATAAATGTGGCACAAGGTGTTGATCCCACAGTCTGTCTGATAATAGCATTTCTTACGCGGTCTCGGGTTGTTAAGTTGGCAGCTCTCCTCAGGCATCTCATTTCGCAGGTGTTGATTTTGCGAAGGTGTAATTTGGATAAAGTCCAGGTTTGAGATTGGTAGCATAGGGTTGGTGTGAATATGCTGTTTATTATCTGTCGTTTTGCGGACATGGGTATGTTTGGATGTTTCAGTAAGGGTGATAGTTGATATGTAAGTGCACTAGCTTTTTGACACCTGATTTCAATTTCTCTGTCCAATCTGCCATCTTCTGTGATCATACTTCCAAGGTATTTGAATTCTTTAACTTGTTTCAGAGTTGTGTTATTTATCTGTATACCTAGTGGGCCTGGCGATCTGCTAACTTGCATTACTTCGGTTTTGGCTGTGTTTATACTCATATTGTATCTGCTGCAGGTTGAACTCAGATTGTAAAAGTAATTGGGAGTCGAAAACATATTTTGCCATTTAATTTTTTGTAATTATACATTTCAGCTTTGCAAGTAAAATTCTACTACAAATCGTAATGGGAAGACTTCGTTAAAAAAAAAGGGGGGGGGAGAGATTAACGTGGTTCAAGGTGGATTTAGGCAAGGAAGAGGAACACGGATAATCTGAACTCATCAACTGCCGTTTTGAAAGAATGGCTTGTAAAAGTGTACTTTATGTTAGAATTTCTGCAGAATGACATCCTGTCTGAGAGATAAAGAGAAGAAAAGATGTCTACAGTGTTTGTTTGTGAGTGGGAGCGAAGTTCTGCATGGAACATGCTACTGAATGAATGAATTAGACATGGATTGGGTGGTTGGTTGGTTGATGAATCTTCAGTTTTAATTCTTAACTCCTCTTAACTCCAAATGACTAGCGCTCAGGCCGTTTGAGACTTGAATATGTTTACATCTACCAGAGTGAGCCTGGTTTAGAAACTCCTACAGACCCGGTACTAAATGCCATCTTCACGGGGAATGTGTCGCGGAGTTCCCATTCCCATATCAAAGCTCTAACCAGCGAAGTGTGCACGGCCGGTACCAGAACTTCACATGTGCGGAGAAGCACATCAGGGTGTCATCAGTCATGTTTCAGCACAGGCCATATGAAATGTTTGGGGTTAGACCGAGGTTGCTGTTTCCTCTACAATTTTTAGGATGTTATTTTTACTATCATACAAAACAGGCCCAGGGTTAAAATATTGTAATTAGTTGTGTATGTATAACAGAGTAAAGGGATGGCAAAAGAAAAGTTAGTCAGGTGAAAGTGGGTCGTGAATTGGAACAGTTAGTGAATGGCTGGTTAGTGAAGGTTCCTAGCGAACGGACGGCGTTTAGCGCAGACGAACTACGGCGTCTAGCTGGAGAATGGAGGTGGAGGCAGTCGCTGAGCGTTTCGCCAACTGGCGGACACACAGCATAAACATGACGTTATTGTAACGGACTCACAAAGCGTTTTGAAATGGGGGAAAATAAGCATGCTTCGCGCAGTGTGGCATGCTTTACATTAAACATATTGCGCATCCGTTAGAACCCCCCCCCCCCCCCCCCCCCGAATATTCTGGTATGTTAATAGAAAATGAGCAGGCGTACAGATTGGCAGGGTCTTCATCTTGGTGGGAAAAAAAAGAGGAAGGGGGTGTATTGGCGCAAATGTTGTCAAGGCCCTATGGGATCAAGTAAATCACGTGGACAGAACAATTAAATCATAATGGCCTGGAGAGAATTGTGCTGCAGGGAGTAGCCAGAGGATATGGTCGACACTTAATACTTCAAAGAAAGGCCAGATGGACACATTATTAGCCTGCAACTGGCACCATCAGTTTTAGGACTCTTCACTGATTGTTGAAGATTGCGACGGAGCTCTCATAGCCCAGAGTGCAGTGGTGTCGGCCTTGACTCTACACATGACACTGCTGTGAGACCACACTATGCATTTTTTTTTGCATATCCTTTACAGGACAACACCAGCATCTTTCAGCTGTATGTTGATTTCTTGGCAAGATCACGCTCAGTAGTTTGCCATTGCTTTCTGAGCGGCCGGCTCACATACCCCGTAAGTTACCGATGCGATTCGAACCACTGCTGATTCTCACCGTCATCACGTTACCTACGAGAGTATACGAGATTACGGAGAAAAGTCGCTAACCTCTAAGCCACGAAGCCGGCACACTATGCATAGATTACCCATATAATAGTAGTATGTTTTATGTTGGAAAGCTGTCAGTTTCCCAATAGTTCATTAGAAAGAAGCAGGTCAAATTAATTAAATCATTAGGAGCTAGGGATAACTGACATTTATTTAGGCGTACTGATTGACACTTACAGATAACAGAGGAGCTGATTATTAATTAGATGCACAATGATTGTGCCACAATCCTCTTCCATTTTGTCGTCATGCGCCGTGGAGTGGTATAGTAAACGTTCCAGCGTCCGATGGCTGACACTGGATAATGTCATTCCGTGTGATTATACAATATCTTTGATTGTCTTCAATCCATTTTCTTCTCTGGCGTCCTCTTGCTCTCGTATCAGATCTTCTTTGATGTAGCTCCAGTGCTGGTAATTGATGTTATTTCATTATAATGAGATGGCCTAACCATGTGATCTTCTGCTTTCCACTGTCTGTCTAACATCATTTTATTCTCGGTCTCGGATAGTTAAGCTGGCAACTCTTCACAAGCATCGCATCTCGTGTTGATTTTGCTTAAGTGGTATTTGGACAATGTGCAAGTTTGACATTGGTACTTCTTCTTCGTTCATCCGGAGTTTTTTTTCGGATGTGATTGCGTTGTGCCTGTTTACAGCAGAGCTGCGTTCTTGCGCCGTTAGGCCGACACATCCGACTTCTGCGGGCATTTGTTGACCGGGTTAACCTTCCCGGGACATTGGTACTATAGGGTTGGTGTGAATATGATATGTATTATCTGTCGTTTTGCGGACATGGGTATATTTAGGTGTTTAAGTATGGGCGACAGTTGATATATAAGCGCAATTGTTTTTTTTGTTTTTTTTTTTGTTTTTTTTTTTTACATGTGATTTTGATTTAGTGCATCTTCCTAGATCTTTCTATGAAGTATGATTTAGAAAGATGCACAATAAAACAAAATTAAAAGTCCCGATCACACTGAGATTCGGAAATTAGGACTGCAATTGACGATATTATCTCAATGAAAATCAACAAGTTAGTTAGTTAGTTAGTCGACAGATCATCCTCATTGCACATCGATCCATTCTGTCCATAAGTGCTCGGATCCCCTCCTCAGCAAAACTGCAGCGTGTAGCGGCTAACGACGCCAGTTCTGTGTTGGTTTATCAATCTTCTTTGGCTTCCTGCGTAGTGTTCTTGTTTGGCAACACCTCTTTTAATTTGCAGTTCTCACAGTCTGACTATGGTTGTAGAATCACAGTCATCGCGTCGTTCTCGCAACAGTCTTATTTCTCGTAGAGCATTCAGAATGTCAGCCTGGTCCATAGCGCGTCCGCCCTCCACAGTAGCATTGCCTGCTAAGCTTGTCAGCCTGCTCATTCCCTTGTACCCCCGCATGCCCTGGCACGAAGATGAAACTAATCTTTGCCAGCCGAGACCGCTCCAGAGACAGCAACCACCCTCTTCGGATCCACCCCATCAATAAACAAGAGAACATTAATGGACAACCAACTACGATGTCATAACTAGCCACGCCCATCATCTGACCAGACAACTATGATGTCATCACTAGCTAGGACCATCAGCAGACCCCACAACTACAGTGTCATCACTAGCCAGACCCGTCACTCAGCTTACCCCACAACTATGGTGTCATCACTAGCCAGGCCCATCAGCTGACCCCACAACTATGGTGTCATCACTAGCCAGGCCCATCAGCTGACCCCACAACTATGGTGTCATCACTAGCTAGGACCATCAGCAGACCCCACAACTATGGTGTCATCGCTAGCCAGGACCATAAGCAGACCCCACAACTACAGTGTCATCACTAGCCAGACCCGTCACTCAGCTGACCCCACAACTATGGTGTCATCACTAGCCAGGCCCATCAGCTGACCCCACAACTATGGTGTCATCACTAGCTAGGACCATCAGCAGACCCCACAACTACAGTGTCATCACTAGCCAGACCCGTCACTCAGCTGACGCCACAACTACAGTGTCATCACTAGCCAGCCCCATCAGCTGACCCCATAACTATGGTGTCATCACTAGCCAGACCCGTCACTCAGCTGACCCCACAACTATGGTGTCATCACTAGCCAGGCCCATCACTCAGCTGACCCCACAACTTTGGTGTCATCACTAGCCAGGCCCATCACTCAGCTGACCCCACAACTATGGTGTCATCACTAGCCAGACCCATCAGCTGACCCCATAACTATGGTGTCATCACTAGCCAGACCCGTCACTCAGCTGACCCCATAACTATGGTGTCATCACTAGCCAGGACCATCAGCTGACCCCATAACTATGATGTCATCACTAGCCAGACCCGTCACTCAGCTGACCCCCACAACTATGATGTCATCACTAGCCAGCCCCATCAGCTGACCCCCACAACTACAGCGTCATCACTAGCCAGACCCGTCACTCAGCTGACCCCACAACTATGGTGTCATCACTAGCCAGGCCCATCAGCTGACCCCACAACTATGGTGTCATCACTAGCCAGACCCATCAGCTGACCCCACAACTATGGTGTCATCTCTAGCCAGACCCATCAGCTGACCCCACAACTATGGTGTCATCACTATCCAGACCCATCAGCTGACCCCACAACTATGGTGTCATCACTAGCCAGCCCCGTCAGCTGACCCCCACAACTATGGTGTCATCACTAGCCAGGCGCATCAGCTGACCCCACAACTATGGTGTCATCACTAGCCAGCCCCATCAGTTGACCCCACAACTATGGTGTCATCACTAGCCAGACCCATCAGCTGACCCCACAACTATGGTGTCATCACTAGCCAGCCCCGTCAGCTGACCCCCACAACTATGGTGTCATCACTAGCCAGGCCCATCAGCTGACCCCCACAACTATGGTGTCATCACTAGCCAGGCCCATCAGCTGACCCCCACAACTATGGTGTCATCACTTGCCAGCCCCGTCAGCTGACCCCCACAACTATGGTGTCATCACTAGCCAGGCCCATCAGCTGACCCCCACAACTATGGTGTCAACGCTAGCCAGGACCATCAGCTGACCCCACAACTATGATGTCATCTCTAGCCAGCCCCATCAGCTGACCCCACAACTATGGTGTCATCGCTAGCCAGGACCATCAGCTGACCCCACAACTATGATTTCATCACTAGCCAGTCCCATCAGCTGACCCCCACAACTATGATGTCATCCCTAGCCAGCCCCGTCACTCAGCTGACCCCTACAACTATGGTGTTATCACTAGCCAGTCCCATCAGCTGACCCCCACAACTATGGTGTCATCACTAGCCAGGCTCCTAACCCACATACATCTACAATTATGGAATATGGATCAAATCCGTACTCACAGGGAGTGTTTGTTATTGCCAGACGCTGTGAACATTCCTGTTCCTAGTGTGTGACCTTTGACCTTTTGATCTAGTGTGCGTTTCGTTTTATGTGTTGCAAGTTGTGATCCTAACTGTGATCGTGTCAGTGTGACATGACGTGCGCAATTACGTCCACATACAAATATAGGATAGGACTAACGAAGAAGAAGAAGCAGCATCAGAAGAAGAAAGAGGAGGGGGAGAAGAAGAAGAAGGGGCGAGGAAGTACTTTGTTAATTTTAAACATCACTGTGACTTAAAAAGAACAGCAATGGAAGGCCTGGTTCTTAGAAGAGGTAGGGGTGAGAACAAGGCAGCTGTGGAAGTAAAACATGAATGACAACCTGGACATCAATATGCATCAGGCCTTGGGAGGGGGGGGGGGTGTGTGGCTGAGTAGTGAGAGTCTTTCCAGCATTGTTGAGATGAGAGTGGTGTTCTTGAAATTACTCGCTACATGATAATGATGATGATGATATAATGATATGATGATGATGATATGATATGATGATGGTGACGATGCTGATATACTGATGATGATGATGATATGATGGTGATGATGATGATGATGATGATGATATGATGATGATGATGATGATGATGATGATATGATGATGATGATGATGATGATTATATGATGATGATATGATGATGGTGATGATGATGATGATATGATGATGATGATGACTAACTATATAC
The DNA here is from genome assembly GCA_014155875.1 of Cepaea nemoralis. Taxonomy (NCBI): domain Eukaryota; kingdom Metazoa; phylum Mollusca; class Gastropoda; order Stylommatophora; family Helicidae; genus Cepaea; species Cepaea nemoralis. The sequence goes on along the minus strand of JACEFZ010020851.1, from coordinate 354,385 downwards.
CAACATTTTTGCCATTTGTAACATTGTGCTCTTATATATTATTTGTATCCATTACTCTGACTACTAATCCCTCTTGTTGATAGTTACGGTTGAAGAAATGTTGCATCTGCACGCTGTTGTTGATATGTGTGCCCCCCCCCCCCCCCACCCTTCCCCGCCCCAATGGTAAGCATTTATCCCTGAAACATTCAGTTTGGAGCTGTACATAAAGGATCCCCAACACCGTTTCTGGCCTTGGTTACACACACCAACACACATCTGTTAGTCCATCTCCGCTGTTATTTTTGCACGTGGATACTCTTGCTCGCCTGCCCCCAACTGCTCCCTCTAGTAATGTATGACTTTTACAAGAGTGTAGTCTTTTAATGCATTAAGTGTAGCTGAATCTTTAACTTGCCACTTTTAACATTACTTTCGTCAGTTCTCTTTTCATTACTAGCCTCTCTAAAACCTCTGTACAATACTTCCTTGTTTTTCTTGTCACAAAATGCGACCTATTTTTCTGTATAGTCTGCCATTCACATCTCTAGCTGTAGGGATATCCCATATTCTCATTGTTTGACACTTGTTTGCATATCTTTCATTCCAAATTATATCTAATCGTGTTTCTAACCACATTCAACGTAATGGCTGGATTGTTTTTGCTTGTATATACAGCGGTAAATTCAAGCTGTGGTTTGAAACTCCCTCCAGAATACTTTGAGAAGCAGTGCTTATCATGCAATCAATATCTAATATTTTGTTTCGTACCTATAAGAGTATTTAAAAAAACAAAACGAATTACCATAGCGACGTTTCAATATGGCGATAGCTGGGGTGAAGTTGGCAAGCGAAGGTGGATTCGTGACAAATTGTTTTCCTGCACGTTATAAGTTTGGTCGGACCAGCAGTGAAGGTAAACCACTTCATCCAACATTAATGAAAAAGGAGAAGTAGCTACTTAATATGTATTCACCCGCTACGTTATTATGCATGGGCACAAACAGCTCTTTTGCTTTTGTTACATTTTTTAAAACTCTTTTAATCATTTATTTTTAATTTTTAGTGTGTATAGTTAGTATTAGTATAGTAATACATTTATACATTTAACAGCTTACTTACTCGGATCAATACAAATTTATTTAATTTGATGTTGTGTTCTATTATAGAGATTATAAAACACCAACCTTGAAAAATGACAAGACTTTTCAAAGCCTTCCCTTCAGTCACAGACAAGAAAAATGACTCATATTTCTAGTCTTCATTCACAAATTCAAATAAAGGGAATAATATTTTCCTTCCTCGCTCATGCTTCCCGGTAGTAGTTTAACTTGCAGTAATCATATCAGATTATTAAGAGTTTTCAGGGCAAAGCTCTTGTGTGATCTATGTACATCAGTTTGCATCGGTCTTTTTAAGTTTTCGCCCATTTCTCTGAGTTAGTTAGTTGCTTATCCTTTACAGGATGTTGCAGTCAACACCAGCATTTTTTGCTGTTATGATCTCTTAGCAAGTTTACTATCATTAGTTTGCCATTGCTTTATGAACGACCAGCACCTATAACATTTTGTAAAAAACCAATACAAGGCAGTCTGCTGCCAAATAGTCCGCAGCTGTGTTTTGAATGCGGGTATGTGAGATTATGAACTGCATCCTAAACCCCATCACATCCTAAACCCCATCACATTCTAAACCCCATCACATCCTAACCCCCATCACATCCTAAACCCCATCACACCCTAAACTCCATCACCACAGAGACCTCATTTCTCTGAGTGCATATCAATATAATGATTGTCATCATGTGGTTTACCAACAGGGCCAGACATGGTTTGCCATCTCACACAGTCACCAGTGTCTTGGGTCAGGTCTTTGTTCATGTTCCCATTATTCTATGTGCCCAAGTCATCCAGGGATTTATCTCTCTGCCTTTCCCCATCCAGTTTGCCAGCTGACACTAAATGTTCTTCACATAATGTGACCAAACAACCTTGACTGTCTATGTCTAATTTCTCATCAGTTTGTGCTTTCATATTTCTTGTAAGACTGAACGGATAAGACAGGTCGACATTGAACTATTTCACGCTAATTTCTCTCATCAGTTTATGCTTTCATATTTCTTGTAAGACTGAACAAATAAGACAGGTCGACATTCAACTATTTCATGTTGATTCTTCTTCTGCCTTTATCTCCCAATAAAGAATGGGTCCTTGGCCAATTGGTACCCAGCACTTTGTACACTTGTTCATTATTGATTTGGTTTTGTTAAATGTTTAAATGTTTTGAGGACCTATTTCATGCCAGCCTTCCTTAGTCACCACTTATGACATACAGGTGAAGTACAACAGTGTTACTGTTCTCTGTTTCTCTTACAGGTCCCATTAACACACAGGGATTTATGCTAATTTATCAGTAATATCACTTCTCTGGAGGAATTTATCAGTAACATCACTTCTCAGTCATCTACTAAACATTTAATAAGAAACCTATCTGTAAGCTCTAAATCTAAGAAATAAGGTAGACCTCGTTTAATTCTTTGAGTTCCTAGTTATTCTGCAGCACATTCCAAATAGCAACAATAACCATAATGAAAACAGAGATACTATATATAGACCCTATGTAAAACATACACCATGCTGCATGTTACAATATCTAGCCAGATTTCTAGAGTATGCTCATTTTAAAAAAAACAGTAAAGTAAAAGACCCTTTTATAGGCGTGACAGCTTATTGGGCATATTTCGGCTGCCTCATATTTTATATACCAAGTGGCACTTGATGGGTGATTTGGCCAGTACCACGCTGGCTGTGTTGATTTCCCTGGACATTCCCTAGTACCCTATTTTATACCATATGAAAACTGGTAAGGCCCCGGGTCTAGACAACATCATGGGAATATTGTCAAACAAGTGAATCAATACAGTTATCTCGGATCAGTCATAATATCTGATGGGAGATGCATTCAAGAGATTAGAACAAGAATCGCCATGGCGAAGGTAGCTTTTTGCAAGATGGAAAACATACTAACCAATAAAATAATGTCATTTGCAATGTGAAAATGAGTGTTGAAGTGCTACATAGAACCTGTACTTTTGTCTGGATGTGAAGTGTGGACAATGAGCAGACAAGGTGAAAAACATCTAATGGCTGTGGAAATGTGGTTTCTGAGGAAAATGCAAAGAATACCATGGACAGATAGAGAAACCAAACGCCAAGTCCTTCAAGAAACAAATGAAAACCGTAAACTGATTAGAAAAATTAGATGTAGACAGTCACAATTTTATGGACATGTTATGAGAAGAAATAAATTGGAGAACTTGGTGACAACTGGCAAGATAGAGAGGAAAAAACAAGTGGAAGGCAGAGAAGTGAATACCTGGATGGCTTGGTCATGTGGTATGGTCGAGAAAAGAACACAGAGCTGATCCCCAACTCTGGTGATCGTGTGAGATGGCGAAATATGACTGCACATACTTGTCGGCATTGCATATGATGATCTTATACTGGATCAACCTTGGAGCCCTAATGATAACTGGCAAATGTGTTTGGGAAAGAACAGGAGGATTACAAAGAGATAATTAGTTAGATGGTTTGATTGCATGGGATAACTGGGACAAGAACTCAGACCTGACCCAAGAAAGTCCAGTAATCATGAGATGGCAAATCATGATCACCCAGGCTTACCATGATGGCACATAATGATGATGCTGATACTGCCATTCCTCACATTGTATTAGAAACATGGCGTCACCAACGACTGAGACTTGTGGTGTCAGTAGAAATGGCATAATTTCTGTGTAGTTCTTTGGTTGCTGCTTCAGGCAACCCTAGTCAGTGATGAACCTAGCTGGCAATATGTAGCTGGTCCATAGATTGAAGTATGGCAGGCAAGATTCAGCAGTGAAAGGTTCAAAGTCTGCCTATAGCTCTCACATTTGTCTGGTGCTTAATGTGTCCTTCTATCACTTTGTCTACATTATATGAATCACTCATGATAGAATATTGGTGTGCAAATGATAAATGATTGGATGGGCTAAATGTAAGACAGGGCTGCTTGCCCAGTTGTTGACCCTTTGAATATAAAGTTTATTCATTTGTTCATTCTCCTGTGTGTGTGAATAAACAATCCACACAGGTCAAGGACACTTTTACATACTTCAGTGTATTATGCATATGGTCCTATACTCATGTTTGTATAGACCAGAGGTCACCCTGTGAGTGATGTGTTCAGTATCATGTCTGCTACATTTATGTCTTCCCAAGACATTTCTTGCTACCCATTTTGATATCGAAGAGTCTAGTTCAATTTTGAAATTCTGTCTCATTGTGGATTCAAACCCGTGACCACCGGGTAGGCAAAGGTCTAGCCACTACGCTAACCTCAGCTCCCATGTGTAGGAATCAATAGCTGTATTTTATTTTTTTTACTTGCTCTCTAATGAGTTTATTTAAAAAAAACACACACACGAGCGCACACACATGCGCAAGCACACACCACACACAAATGAGAGTGTTTACACAATTCTTGTGGTACTATTTCTTACAGCCAGCGGAGCCTGGGTGGAGGCACATGATGATGAGCAGAAGCGAAGATTTCAAGCTGTGCTGTGTGCTAAACATAGAACATACAGCCAGATCAAAGGGCAGCGCAAGAAGTCTGAGTTGGAAGCAACACCACTGTCCACTGACAAATGTACCGACACCAGTGGGAAAGTTGGTGATGGCATTTTGGATCAGCAGTTTCTGGTACTGTTTTGTTTAAAACATTGTGAATTTTAATAAAGAAGACACAAACAATAAATTGCAGCAATATATTGCCTGGCATATTTCACTGCATCTCGTCAAGTACATACTGCAGAAATCACACACCATAAACTAAAGCAATAAGATAAATCCTTCAAGCTGAAATATACAACACATGTTCACACAGTAATTTTAATTGTCTGCCACAGTAATTTTAAACTGAACATCATGTCTTTCTATTTGCACAAAGTTGGTTTCTGTAAATGGATGGTGCTTGTTTCTGCCAGCTTTGACATTCAACCATTTTTGTGTGTTGTTGTTTGTCCATCAAGAATGATGATGACCATTCATTTCATCCAGTGGGGTTGAAGGTGTGGAGCCGTGGGTTCTAAGATGGCTGATAAGGCCTATTTTGGCTCGAAATGTTCTTTGACAATGTGGGCAAAGAATGCTTGACATCTCTGGAGGAGGATTTCCTGCAGTGGTTTTTCTGTCCTGCCTTTTCTTCACAGCTCTTGCAGTCCTGGTTGCCTCACATATGACTGCACCTTTGCGCAATGATGCACGCCACGAATTTCGGTCTCTGGCTGCAGCCTCCCAGGTGTCATGAGGAATTCCAAAAGCATTCAAGTGAAATTTTCAGAGTGTCTTTAAAACGTTTCCTCTGGCCACATTGGGAGCGTTTACCACAACGCAGTTCGCTGTAAAAAATTCGTTTAGGGAGCCTGTGATCTGGCATGCGAGTCAAGTGACCAGCCCAGCGAATCTGATTCTTCATCAGTAGAGTGTGGATACTGGGCATGGATGCTCTTTCTAGGACTTCAGTGTCTGGAATCTTGTCTTGCCATTTAATCTTCAGTAGCTGATATGTGACATTGGATGAAGAATGACTTGCGCGATGACTTGGATTAAAGTGAGGAAGAGTTGCGCAATTCGTTGACCTCACTCTCTCGCCTGAGTCCATCTGAGTCCAGTGGCAAGACAAGTCGAGACGATTGGAGACGAATACAGGTGCAGTGGATGACCAGGGCGCTCTATGTGCCTTGCCGTGCTCATTACGTTCCACAACGCTTTGCAGGTAAACGCCGTCTTGCCCGTTGAATCAGGAATGATTTCTTCCGCGCAGTCTGCCGAATCCTGTCTTCACATGCTGGGTAGGCATACCCTAGTTTACCTCTTGGTTTGACACCAAATCGGATACCCATGCCTGGTTTAGCCAGCCTCTCACAGCTGTTGCCCGGGGGGTGGCCGCTGTCGCATGCTGACAGCTACTAGGAGCCACAGGCACGAGCTGGGTGTCAGACTTGGACCAGTGGGGGATGGGTCCTGAAAGGACATGAGAGCCATCCTTACCAAAGGTGCTACCAATGCCTGACACCCCGTAACCCCCGTTAAACAACACACCAAAGACATTGTCTCAATGTCATTATTAGCCTATTAAGAGAGTGTGTGACAGGGGTGTGTAGTGTCTCCAGATCTCCCTTTACAGAGAAAATATTTTTTTTAGAAATTAAGAAGATATGAACAAGAATGGCTATGGCAAAGGTAGCCTTTTGCCAAATGGAAAATATATCGACTTATAAAAGATGTCAATTGCAATGAGAAAAACAGTTCTGAGGTGCTACAGAGAACCTGTACTTTTGTATGGATGTGAAACATGGACGATGAGCAGACAAGGTGAAAAACATTGAATGGCAGTGGGAATGTGGTTTTGTAACGGAGCGAACAGGTGAAAGGCAATCACAAGAGATGACACCAAAGCCTTGGTCAAGTGTAAATGGCTTTTATTATCCCAAGGTACAATTTAGTATAACTTCATGAAAACACACCTTGACGGACCACAGGCTAAGTTAGAACTGTTTATCCTTGACGTCACCCGTAAGCTTCCCTAACAACTCCCCTTTCAATAGTGCTCACGGGTGCGACATTTCCCAAACCCTTCTCTATTTCCCACTAACTATCTCTAACAGTGATGGAGCTCTGTTATATTCCTACTTTTCTTTAAGAAGACTTTTCTCAAAAGTCTTACCTCCCTAACCTACATATTACATATTCCCATTTAGCTTTCTCTCACTACCATCCTAACCCAATATTATTTCTCTAAACTATCTTAAACCTCATTCCTATTATTTCAAGTTCAACATCTCTTCTTGTCTCTTATAATACTCTCTTATAGCTAACTGCTATTTTCGTTGTTACTTCTTCTTCGTTTCTGAGTACACAAAATTTCATTATAAAAAAAACGCAGTTCATAAAGATATTTCCAATTACAATTGTTCAAAAAAAAATTGTTAGTATATAGTTTGCGTCACATAAGTTCTCATTCTCTCTCAACATCAACCACACCAGGATAGATAGAAAAGATATTGATGGGGTGCGCACCCAGTTATGAAGATATAAGGAAATAGTCAGAAACCAATCACATTTACCTCCCTTGCAAACGCAAAAACTTTTCCAAATTAAAAGTTTTTCAAAAACACATCTTATGAACTTATATCTCTGTTTGTTATAAATTAAGTCGATCTGAAAATATATACTCAATATTTGTACTGCCACACGCACGACCATATTTCACCTGTCTCATGTTCCATCATGAAACCATTTATAATGCTCATTTTTCATGAACATATGTTTAATTCACGCTGCTTATCAGAGCTCCTATATTTACCCCCTCCTGATAAGTATCCCCGTCTATTCAACCATATGTTCTGCTATTCACAGCCCCCTCAATATCCATTTCCAATGACTAGCTCCTCACATTTACCCCACTACTATATGCGTTAATGTTTTCTTCCCCAATATGGCATCCAATCCATATATATTCCATCAATGCTGATTTAATGCAGCTCCTATTTTTAACTCCCCGAGAACCCTTTTACTTGTGTAGTAACCCCATTTAAGTATGGCATATGTGTCCACAACTTCGTAGCCAGTATGTAATTAACCTCCCTGTCCTAAAACATTAACGCTGATTATCACAGCAGCCTTCTTACTAACACAAGGTATTCATGAACTTATTATTCATAAAGAGAATGTGTCTCTCTACTATTCCTCCGTAGTTTATTAACTATTTTCTGAACGAAGGGTTTTAAATAAAGCCCCATGTATTGCTTTTATTTTAGACAAAACCATAACTGTTTGTGAACTAAACTTGAACAATTTTCAACATATTTGTAAACAAGGTAATTACTATTCAACACACAAGACAATTCACTTAAATCATGAGTCAAGCAAAATAAAATCACAACAGGATATCATACCCCCCCCCCCCCCCAGGTTTTTAAATATCATTTTTCTTTCCCCTCATATCATCATCATCATCAAGTGCCGTGCCGGCTGGCGTAGGCGTTCATGGCTCTCCATAGATCTCGGTCTTTGGTTTTCTGGATCAACTCTGTTGCTGATATTCCTCCATGCCACCGTCTCAATCCATCCAGCATCACTTCTCTTGGTCTACCTCTGCCTCTCTTCCCCTCGATCTTTCCAGTTGTTACGATGTTCTCCAATGCCTCTCTTCTCATCACATGACCGAGGAAAGCTGTTTATCTCTGTCTTATTGTTGTATATAATGTTCTAGTTTCATTAGCCTGTTTCAGGCAGTCGTCGTTAGTTACTCTGACAGTCCAAGGAATTCGCAACATTCGTCTCAGGAACCACATCTCTGTTGCTTCTAATTTCTTCTTAATTTGTTCATTTACATTCCAAGATTCACTGCCATACAGCAAAACTGGTTCTACATAGCATTTCAGCACTCTCTTTCTTACATTCAGTGACAGTGACTTATTGCATAAGATACTCTTCATTTTATGAAATGCGGCTTTTGCCTGCCCTATTCTGCTCCTAATCTCTGTTGTACATCTTCCATCTGATGTTATAAATGCCCCTAGGTATCTAAAATTATCAACTTGGTTAAGGATTTTCCCTTCTATTTCTATGTCACATTTTGGTGTCACCATTTTCTTTGATATTACCATTGTTACTGTTTTCTTGATATTCAAGTTGAGTCCTTTCCTTGCACTCTCTATTACTACAACGTCTAATAATTATTGTAGGTCTGTTGAATTATCCGCCACCAATACTGTGTCATCTGCATAGCGTATATTATTTATATTATAACCTCCAACTAGTATTCCTGGCATCTCTTTGATCTCTCTCATTATTACTTCGCTATACAGGGAGAAAAGATCTGGTGACAAGACACACCCTTGTCGTACTCCTAGCTTTATCTGTTCGTAACTACCCTCTTTATTTCCCATTTTAATTGCTGCTACTTGGTTCCAGTAAATATTCTTTATTATTCTTAAATCTTTTCCATCAGTGTTGATATCTTCCAACATTTTAATCAGTTCATCATGTTTTACTTTATCAAATGCCTTAGTATAATCTATGAAGCACAAATATATGTCCCTCTGTTTCTCTATTGACCTTTCTATTAGTGTCCACAATGTATAAATTGCATTGTTTGTGCCCTTTCCTTCCATAAATCCATACTGTTCTTCACTAATTTCCATTTTTATTTTCTTTTTAGTTCTTCTCATTATGATTCTGAGTAGAAGCTTAGTGATATGGTTTATAAGGTTAATTGTACGAAAATCTTCACAATCAATTGCTCCTGGTCTTTTTGGTATAGCTATAAATACAGATTTCAGCATATCACTGGGTAAATATCCACTGCTGTAAATATCATTCAACATTTTGGTTAATATATCTACTCCAAATTCTCCCAATACTTCTAATTCTTCTATTGTGATTTCATCTGGCCCAGCTGTTTTTCCTTTCTTCATACGTTTCATAGCGTCAGCGACTTCTTCTTTCAGAATAGGTGGACCTTCTAAGTTACTATCTTCTGTTAATTCTGCCCTTTCTCCTTCATATAATTCTCTTATATACTCATTCCACCTCTTCATTATAGCATCTTCCTCTAATATTATCTTTCCTGTTTTTGATTTCAAACACCCTGTATTTATTCTTATTTTTTTTCCTGTAAGCTCACTGATTTGTCTGTGCATATGTTTTGTATCTTTAATGGAATTTAATTCAATTTTTTTGCATTGCTCGTTTAACCAACTTTCTTTAGCCTTCCCACATTTATCTTTTATTTCTTTATTTATCTTAGCGTATTCTTGTTTGTCATTTTTATACTGTTTTCTTTTATCCATCAGGTTTAAGATATCTTCATTCATCCATTTTTCTTAGCTATTTTGCCTCTCTCTGGTAATACTTCTTTGCTAGTTTGATGAATGGAGTCCCTTAACATTTCCCATTGTTCATCTATACTCTGTATTTTAGTTATTGCATTGTACCTATTTTTCACAGTCACTCTGTATTGTTCTTGCATTTCTTTATCTATTTTTAGAACCTCTTTATTTAGTCTCATGTTCTTAACCATTTTTTCCCCTCTCTTTAATCTTACTTTTATTTGTCCACATAGTGGTACATGATCACTATTACAGTCAGCACCAGGCATTGTCTTTACATTAATTAAAGCATTTCTAAATCTTTTATTAATTAGTATGTAGTCAATTTGGTTGCGTATTTTCTTATCAGGGCTTATCCTCATATCCTCATATCAAATAAAGGTAATTAATCAATTCATACATCCTATCCATTGTTAGTCACTTTTACGGACTAACAATAAATTATTTATCTATTTAAGAAAACTCAACAAGTCTAATCTCAAAATCAAATGTCAATAAAAATACATCTTCAATACCAGACGAAAATTTACATCTATAATACGCAGCATATCGTATATATAAAATACACCACATCATCTCCTCAAGACCACTCAGCACAACTATCAATTAAACTATTTGCCAATAGTTTCTATAACACATCTGTAATACACTGCTACTATATTTCATCAACTATCAATTTCCTCTTTAAAGTACAAAATTTTCATCTTGCCATCTGCAGCTTTTTCTATCTATTTATTTCCTATACCTCCATTTCCTCAGTAACTCTAAATTTTTATGTATAAGCGCTATTTCCACATCGATATCTTCATCCTCTCGTAAAGAAATATTTTCCTCCATACTACTATCTCTATTAGATTCTGAATTTTCATCCATTCCTTCTTCTTCATCTGTATGTCTATCTCTAGCAGCTGCTAATTTTTTCCTTTCTATATCCAATCTAATCTGTCTATCGTAATTTCTTAACGACCTTTCGAGTAGGGGCATGTACTCGTCGCTTGATGAATTTTCCCTGATTCTCCTCTGTCTTTTCACCTCTCTTTCTCTCTGTCTTTCTATTCTCCTTTTCACTGCTTGTCTGGTATTTTTGAATGGAGCGTTTACCTCATCTTCCATTGATTTAACAGTATCATAACAACCATCATACGTATTCCTCTCTTCTTTCATCAACGTTTTCGGTGTTGTCTGTTCACATGTATCATCGTAAACTGGTGTTGTTATTAATTGACTTTGTACCGGATCTTTTCCAAAATCTAAGGGTTTTGTAGTTCTTCTGACGAGTTGTCCATCTGAAAATAAGTCGTCTGAATAATAATTATTATTATTGTCTTTCTTATCTTCATTATCTCTTCTTAAGTGCTCTACGTGTGCCCTCGCTACATGTCCTGTGATTTGGTTCTTTATACTGTATGATACAGTACCTAACCTTTCTAAAATATAATAACCTGGAATCCAATGAGCATCAAATTTGGAGTTCCTTCTATGCTTCTTATAATAAACTCTATCACCTACTTTGAATTCCTGTAATTGTGTATTTTCTTTTCTGTACCTTTTTTGTCTTTCTCTAGCTTTAATTATATTGTTCTTTAACCTTACATGCGATTTGTGCATTTCTTGTATAATAACTTCCTGAAAATCTTCCCCCATATATTTACGTCTTGGTTTTAACAGATTGTCAATGGGTAGTATAGGCTCTCTCCCGTGCAATAAATAAAATGTTGAAAACCCTGTGCTCTCATTTTGATTTGTGCGTATTTAGCTTAGTGCAGGTCCAAGGAATAGGTCCCAGTCTTTTTCATGTTCATCGACAATCTTTGCTATAATGTTATACAATGTTCTATGTTGTCTTTCGTTTTTAGCATTTGAAGGTCTATAATACGAGGTCTTTATATGGTTTATATTCAAATCTTGTAATAACTTCTCAAATTTCTTGTTCACAAACTCTTTACCGTTATCTGTGAGTACGATCTGTGGGCAACTAAATCTTGGTATGAACTCCTGTAAAAAAATATTAATGATGGTATCTGCTGTTTTATCTGGAATTGCATAAATTTCTGGCCATAAACTATAGCAATCTACAATATGTAGTAGATATAAATTCCCCGATAGTGTTCTAGGATGAGGACCTGATATATCTAAGCTCACTTTCTGCATTGGAAATTGTGGAATATCAGTATCTTGTAAGGGACATTTGATTGTTTTCATATTTCTTAATCTACATTTTTCACACGTATCGACGTATTTACAAGCAGTTTTAAATAAGTTCGGCCAATAATATTTATTCGTGAGTGCTTTCACTAACTTATCACGACCAAGATGACCATTTTCATCATGATATGCTTTTAAAATTTCACTTTACAAATGTTTTGGAATATATTTCCTTAACTGTTCGTTTCTTTCATTCACGTAATATAACTGACCGTCATCCTGCAAAACTAAATAATTCTTCTTATACTTGTTCTCACCCGTTTATTTTAATTTCTGTTTTAATTCTAGAACTTTTGGATCTAATTCTTGTTCTTCTTTCATATTAAATTGCATTAAATGTGGGTCTTCTGCTCTAGGTTCAGATTCTTGATCCAACGGTAAACTCTCAAAATCTTCTCTATTTATTATGGCAGAATCTAATATATTTACTTGCCAGTTTCGGTCGTCTATTTCCGGTTCGCCTTCGTCTTCCGTGTTTCCTGATGTCTGTGGATACGGGATTCTGGACAATAAATCTGCACATGTATTGTTCCTACCTGGTACATACTGCTATTCTAGTATCGTATCCCTGCAGATTCAACGCCCATGTCTGTATTTTTCTGTTCTGCACTGGAGCTTCTAATAAAGATTTTAAAGGCATGTGGTCAGTTCTAATAATGAAATTTGCATTATGTAGATAATAATTAAGTTTCTGAAGAGCATAGTGGATAGCGTAAGCCTCCTTCTCAATAGTCGACCATTTACGCTGAGATTTGCTAAGTTTATGTGACAAAAAATATATTGGTCTTTCATTTTTAACTCCTGGTATCCCAGATTCTTTTCCTTCATATGGTTGAACCAAACATGCTCCTATAGCATTATCTGAAGCATCTGTATACAATATTAGCTGTTTATTCAAATCTGGATGTGTCAATAGTGGCACTACTGTTAAGCTATTTTTTAAAAACTCAAACGCTTTTTGACATTCATCATCCCACTTAAATCTAGCGTATTTGCCAGTCAGGTTAGTAATAGGCTGTGCTATTTTTGAGAACCCTGGAATAAAACGACGATAATACCCACATGTACCGATAAACGCACAAACTTCTTTTACGTTAGTTGGAGTAGGTAGTTCTCTAATAACCTTTACCGTATCCTGATCTGGTTTAATTCCGTCTCTATTAATGATGTACCCCAAATACTTTGTTTCTGTTTTTAGAAATTCACATTTACTAAGTTTCAATTTAATATCATGTATTCTTAATCTGTCAAATACTAATTTTACATGTTTCAGGTGATCTTGTATATCTCCTGCTGTGTAGATCAAAATGTCATCTATGTATGCCAATGCAAACTTTTGCATGCCCTCTAATACCTGATTTATTAATAACATATAGTGAGAAGGCGCCGTACGTACTCCAAATGGCATTCGTAACAATTCGTAAGAACCTGCGTGTGTGCAAAAAGCACTCTTCTTTTGGGCATCTGGGGACATAGGTATACACAAAAATCCTGACCTTTCATCTAATGTAGTGAAGAAGGTAGACCCATTAAGTAAGCCTAAAATATCGTCGATCACCGGCAATGAGTGCGCTACATTCTTAGTGATTTGTTCAACGCCCGATAATCGCAAGCAAAATCGATGTGAACCATCAGCCTTGGTCACGATGACGATCGGAGATGACCATTCCGACTTTGATCTTGTTATTATTCCTGCTTTCAGCATGTCTTCTATTGCTTTTTCGACAATTTCCCTATTCCTTAAGGGTGTTCTATACGGTTTCAAACTAATTGGTGGGTGATCTCCAGTATCTATTTCCATCGTAACTGTTTTTGTCTTTCCCAATTCTAAGTCATTAATTGCAAAAAACGTCTTGATTCTCTTTTATAAGTCGTTCTAATATTTCCTTATTTTCTGGTGGAGTTTTTAACTGTGCTAATAATTCTTGTTCTCCTTGTTATTTTGTCTACTGAATGTATTTGAGATGTATGTCTTCTGAATGGATGGATCAATTCATCATTCTGCACGTTCCATTTTCTTTCGCGTCTATGTCTGTTATTAATTCTTTCCCTAGGAGTTTCTGAATAATTTATTCTCGGCATTTCTACTCTATCTGTTGCCAATATGCTATTACTATCATGTTCGACTTTGGCTATTACACATCCTCTGTACAATTTAATTTCTCTACCTGTGTTGTTAATAATCATTATTGGAAAAGTTAAGTTTTTATCTAATGTCATTATCCCCTCTGGAACCTCTAACCCAGGCTCATCAATCACCTCCCTTTGTAGTTCTGTTATTCTAACTGTATGTCCTACCAAATAATACGGATTTCTTTTCACTTTCGCCTGTATCAGATTAACCGTTTGTGGTTTTAAAGTTGTAGACATTTTAACTCTAACCTGTGCTGATATGTGCATGTCCTCTTCTAAATCTACATACACATCCTTGAATTTTAATTTGTGCAGATCAAAAAAAAGTCTTACACCGTTTTTTATTAAGAAATCTCTACCTATAAGTATGTTCCTATTTAACTCCTTCACTACGTGAAAAAGATGTCTTACGTTGATCCCTCCTAATTTGAGAATTATTATTGTTTGCCCAACTACTTGTAAATTTTGTCCTGTAACAGAGTGAAGATTATTATGACTCCTGAATATTTTGCAATTTCTCATTATTTTGTATAGAAAACTTTCTTTTATTACACTAACCTGAGCTCCCGAATCAATTAATGTACGAATTCTATACTTCCCTATTTCTATTATGCATGAACTGGGGTCCTTTTTATTTACTGAAAATTGTTTGATTTCAGCCATTTGAGAGCATTTTCTACTCGTCCTGCTATACCTGTTATTAAAATATTCCTTAAATCTTGGGACCCTATTATCTTCCCTCCTACCGCAGGTCCTATTCAATAGGTGGGACGCCGGTTTTCCTGCGTTCTTGGCCTTGTAAAGTTTCTGTGTCTGTTTTCAACATTCCTATTTGATCTGTTATTGACATTTCTATTTTGTATATTCGGCTGAGCACGCCTGTTATCACAGAACCTAAGAACGTGTCCGCACTGGCCACAACCCCAACAGACTATATTTGTATTACCTACTGTTTCTCTTATAGGATTTCTCATTTGTCTTCTTCTTTCATAATCATTTTCATTGCCTTCCTGCAACATCTGTATTTCTCTTTGTCTATTCCATCTGAACCTTGTTTGTCCTATTTCCATGGGCTCTTCAATCCTGTCTTCTCGACTAGTTCCTATTTCTCGTCCACCCTTAATCTAAATCTTCTTCTCAAATTCTCCTCCTGTACAGCTATATCTACAGCTTGTGATAACCTCTCAGGGTTTTCTCTCATCAATTTAAATTTAAGTCCATCTGACTTTATACCATCTACAAAAATCCCGACCAACATCCGTTCTACTTCCTCCCCTCGTACGTTCTGTCCCAGGAATGCTTCCTCAGCTAGGTTGATCAATCTATCACTAAACAATTGTACAGTTTCTCCAGTGTTTTGCTTGGATTGTCTTAACACTGAAAACGCATGTTGTGGGTCCGTGATTTCAGCGTACTTATGGGCTAAATCATCCTTGAACTGCTTCCCATGTCTCATCTACCTCTAGCTTCTAATTTTCTTCGGATATGATCAGAAACCGGTTCTGTCGTGGCCTGATAAGCAAGTTTCATTTTTTCTTCATCTGATGCTGCCAGCAAATATGCATGCTTCTCTATTGAAGTTATCCACTTCTTAAAATCTTTCGCCTGTCCACCAAATTTAACAATTTCAGCTGCCATTCCTTGTTGTTTCATGACTGTGTTAAGTCTACCTATCGCCGTGCCTACTCCAGTCAAAACTTGTGCTAATGAACCCTGTTCTTCTGCCATGCTGAACTTATGCTGAAATATTTCACTATACACTTATATAAGCAAAAAAACAATCAATAGATATAAATAAGTGTACTATAGGCACATTTAAATTAACTAAAGGACGTAATCCATAGTTTTTCTTCTTAAAAAAATTGTTCGGATTAATCAATAAATTTTCTACCTAACACAAAAGGTCATTTGAATTACCGTTCTCTGTTGAAATATTTTTTTCCACTGGTCCAATTGAAAAGCAACTCCCAAATATTCCTCCAATCGTAGACTTCGCAGACTAAAGAACGAGTATGTCGTTTTCTTGATTCTATCATGTTGAAATTCCTCTCTTCTCAGATTGTCGACACTCTCAAATTTGTGGCTTCTTTTCACCCGAGGGAGGGGCACATCTAGACGACTTCGCCCGGTAAAAAAAATGGCACTTCTAGACGGCTTAAAGCTTACGAGAAATGAAGGAAGACGGCAACTCAGTTTGTCCTGCCGCTTCCGAGGGTTCCAGATCGACATAATTGCTTGTTTTGCCCAACATATTGATAATCGCCAAAGATCAAAACATTTGAGATTAAGCTCCCGACTGAAGTAAATTTTCGTAATTTGAGCTGAGGATCCAAACGATTTTTGGTTTGCTTCAATAAAGATGAACTTCTCTTCAGGCAATCGAAGTCAGGTTCAATAATCAGGCTTCTGATCTTCCCTCAGGCAATCAAGGTCATATGCTGGTTCAATGATAACGGCTCGTGTGTGTATAACGAGATCTCTAGCATCTTGACTCTCAAGGCAACGGTCTGGTTATTCCGGAATACGATGGCAATCATTATTCTGACAATTGTCTTATAATTCCAGTATGTATGGCGGACCCAAAAAAACAACAGCCAGATCAGCGCAGTATTTGATCAGAGACGCCTTGATGATACTGTATAGCAAAGATTTGATCAGAGACGCCTTGATAGCACTATGTAGCGAAGATTTGATCAGAGACGCCTTTTTAAATCGCTCCGCAAACGACAATTTCAACTGCCATTATGCCGTGTTATTGAAAAAAAATGAAGAAACAGCCATCTTTGCCATCTTTCTGTTCGTAGAGACAACTTATACGCCGCGACATCCCATCCTGGTCACGGCACCATTTTCACTCCTGTAACGGAGCGAACAGGTGAAAGGCAATCACAAGAGATGACACCAAAGCCTTGGTCAAGTGTAAATGGCTTTTATTATCCCGAGGTACAATTTAGTATAACTTCATGAAAACACACCTTGACGGACCACAGGCTAAGTTAGAACTGTTTATCCTTGACGTCACCCGTAAGCTTCCCTAACAACTCCCCTTTCAATAGTGCTCATGGGTGCGACATTTCCCAAACCCTTCTCTATTTCCAACTAACTATCTCTAACAGAGATGGAGCTCTGTTATAGTTTCTGAGGAAAATGCAAAGAATATCATGGACAGACAGATAAACCAATGAGCAAGTCCTACAAGAGGCAAATTAAAACCGCAGACTGATTAGAGAAATTAGATGTAGACAGTCCATTTTTGTTTGGACACATTATGAGAAGAAATCAACTGGAGAACTTGGTGACAACTGGCAAGATTAAGTGGAAAAGAACAAGGGGAAGGCAGAGAAGTAAATACCTGGATAGCTTGACCAGATAGCATGGTTGGGACAAGAAAACAGAGCTGACCCGCAACTCCGGTGATCGAGGAGGATGGCGAAACATGACCTTCTTAACTAGCTTACCCGCATGGCATATGATGATGATAATGCAGTAGAAAATTACCCTTTACAAAACAAATGAAACAAAGAAAACAGTTGAGATTAAAATGTTAAATTATCTGGCTATTAAGTAACCTTGCCTGGTTTGACATGTATCAAATGTTTGCTATCATTAATGTCTGGTCATATTTTATTTATATCAGATGCAAATGGGAACGCCCCACTCCCAACAACTGTGACTTGGGTTCAAACCCCCATTAGCGGCAGATTTCTGATTTTTCTGACCAGGATCATTCTGGTTAAATTTAGTCTTCATTCATTCATTCATTCATTCATTCATTCATTCATTCATTCATTCATTCATTCATTATGTGCCATGCCGATAAGCGTAGGCGGTCATGTTCTGCCATCTGACTCGATCACCAGAGTCGTGGATCAGCTCCGTGTTTCTGTCTCAACCATGCCACGTGGCCAAGCCATCCAGGTATTTACTTCTCGGTCTTTCCCTTGGTCTCTTCCCTTCGATCTTGCCAGTTGTCACCAAGTTCTCCAAATAGTTTCTTCTCATAACATGCCCAAACAATTTTGACTGTCTACATCTCATGTCTCTAATACTAATCAGTTTACAATCTTCATTTGTTTCTTGAAGGACTTGTTCATTGGGTTTTCTATCTGTCCATGGTATTCTTTGCAGTTTCCTCAGAAACCACATCTCCACAGCCATCTTTCATATCAGCTTAATTTAGTCTTATAAAATAGGTATCAGAGGTTTTTCTGGGAAAGTAAAGACAGTTGATGTAAAACTGACCAGTTTACTTCACATCTGCCACTCACAAAAACTGGACCTGTCACCATATCCTAACTATCTTTTGCATGTACATGGGCTTTATTGCTTGAGTATTAACAGCCAAACAGGCAGCTTGTTGATCAGGAAAACTCTACTCTAACCAGATGAAGCACTGCTGTGTTGGCGACCCCAGCGACCTGTGTTCCCTCAACATTTCAAGCCAGCAATTGACAGATGCCATTGAGGATGATCTAGTACTCTTTAAGAATGTTGCGTATGTTAATGCAGGGGAAAACTTTCTACCATTCGGTAAGTCTCTATGTCTTGCTTCTGGCTAGTCTGTACAGCTAGCTCTGGACAGAAATGTCAATGTCACTTCAGCGTTTTGTATTTGCCTCTCACACATTCTGTTCTTGACATACACAGGCTTCTCTATGAGCACATTTTCTTCAGTTCCATTATTTAGTTCACATCCTTTCCTTTGTAGGGGTCAACTTGCCTTCCTTTCTTTCATCCTCTCGGCCTCCTTTCTTTATCTTTCCCTTCACACCTCCATCATTTCTTCTTTCATCTCCTTCCTTCCTTCCTTCCTTCCTTCCTTCCTTCCTTCCTTCCTTCCTCCCTTCCTTCCTTCCTTCCTTCTCTCACTTGCATTCACTATTCTCCATCTTTCCTTCATCATCTTTTCTTGTGTGACAGTTTCAAGTCAAATGAGCAGCTTCCAAAGAAAATATTCTATGGCAAGCTGTACTCAAACTGGCAAGCTGGTGTGGACCTAAACAGCAATACAAAGACCCAATGAAAGCCTCAGTGAAGAACTTTGGCATTGAATACTGGGAGAGTATTTGCAGTGATGGACAATTCACACAACACACACATGTCTGTCTGTCTGCCTGGACAAACAACACAACACACACTTGTTTTTCTGTCTTCCTGGATAAACAACACAACACACACTTGTCTGTCTGCCTTCCTGGACAAACAACACAATGCACTCTTGTCTGTCTGTCTGACTTCCTAGACAAACAACACAACACACACTTGTCTGTCGGCCTTCCTAGACAAACAACACAACACACACTTGTTTGCCTGCCTTCCTGGACAAACAACACAACACACTCTTGTTTGCATGCCTGCCTTCCATCCTACCATTCACCATCCTTCATTGTTTATCTGTAGCTTGTTAACTATATGAAGATATTATCACTACAACACATTTAATGATAAGTAGATATCGAGTGAGATGGTGAATCATGACTGCCCGTGCATATCGGCATGGCACATAATGAATGAATGAGATATGGTGTGACTTCTCATGCAGTTATGTAAACTTGTGTGACTTCTCACACATTTATGTGAACTGTTACATCTTCCCTATATAGTTATGGGCTGCTTTAGAAGCTGATAACATTTAAATATAAAATTATCAGAAAAAAGAACAGATGAACAATAAAAACATACACAAGCATTACAGAGATAAGTAGTGACTATGTCAGCTGTTGGCATTGGTCAATGACATGTTTAAATTGTCATTTCTTCTTTTGATAACAGAAGTTTTTCGTCATTTTTCCTCTCTGAGAGAATTAGAAGTATCTCTGAATGGACTACGAAATTTGAAAATATCACACACAGATTTTACAAATCTTGAGGTGAGTTATGAATGTGATAATGTAATAACTTTCTAATATGGTAAAATTGTACACTGTTGAAAGTTTTGCTTACTTAAACGTTTCAGGTCCTGTCGCAAGAACAGCTGTGGGTATGTGAAGTATTAGCACCATCACATTCTGTAGGCCTGAGTGGGTATGTGAAGTGTTAGAACCATCACATTCTGTAGGCCTGAGTGGGTATGTGAAGTGTTAGAACCATCACATTCTGTAGGCCTGAGTGGGTATGTGAAGTATTAGCAATGTCACATTCTGTAGGCCTGAGTGGGTATGTGAAGTATTAGCAATGTCACATTCTGTAGGCCTGAGTGGGTATGTGAAGTATTAGCAATGTCACATTCTGTAGGCCTGAGTGGGTATGTGAAGTGTTAGCAACGTCACATTCTGTAGGCCTGAGTGGGTATGTGAAGTGTTACCAACGTCACATTCTTTAGGTCTGAGTGGGTATGTGAAGTATTAGCACCAGCACATTCTGTAGGCCTGAGTGGGTATGTGAAGTATTAGCACCATCACATTCTGTAGGCCTGAGTGGGTATGTGAAGTATTAGCAATGTCACATTCTGTAGGCCTGAGTGGGTATGTGAAGTATTAACAATGTCACATTCTGTAGGCCTGAGTGGGAATGTGAAGTGTTAGCAACGTCACATTCTGTAGGCCTGAGTGGGTATGTGAAGTGTTAGCGACGTCACATTCTGTAGGTCTGAGTGGGTATGTGAAGTATTAGAACCATCACATTCTGTAGGCCTGAGTGGGTATGTGAAGTATTAGCACCATCACATTCTGTAGGCCTGAGTGGGTATGTGAAGTATTAGCAATGTCACATTCTGTAGGCCTGAGTGGGTATGTGAAGTATTAGCAATGTCACATTCTGTAGGCCTGAGTGGGTATGTGAAGTGTTAGCAACGTCACATTCTGTAGGTCTGAGTGGGTATGTGAAGTATTAGCACCAGCACATTCTGTAGGCCTGAGTGGGTATGTGAAGTATTAGCACCATCACATTCTGTAGGCCTGAGTGGGTATGTGAAGTGTTAGCACTACCACATTCTGTAGGCCTGAGTGGGTATGTGAAGTATTAGCAATGTCACATTCTGTAGGCCTGAGTGGGTAAGTGAAGTGTTAGCACCATCACATTCTGTAGGCCTGAGTGGGTATGTTAAGTGTTAGCACCATCACATTCTGTAGGCCTGAGTGGGTATGTGAAGTGTTAGCACTATCACATTCTGTAGGCCTGAGTGGGTATGTGAAGTATTAGCACCAGCACATTCTGTAGGCCTGAGTGGGTATGTGAAGTGTTAGCAACGTCACATTCTATAGGCCTGAGTGGGTATGTGAAGTGTTAGCAACATCACATTCTATAGGCCTGAGTGGGTATGTGAAGTGTTAGCACCAGCACATTCTGTAGGCCTGAGTGGGTATGTTAAGTGTTAGCACCGTCACATTCTGTAGGCCTGAGTGGGTATGTGAAGTGTTAGCACCATCACATTCTGTAGGCCTGAGTGCACAAACCAAGACCAAGAGAAATAATACTGGATGGAATGAGACATTGGCATGGAGGAATGTCATCAGCAGAATTGATCCAGAACACTAAAGACCGAGATCTGTGGAGTCATGAATGCCTTTGCCAGCTGGCATGGCACTTGACGATGATGGGTGCACAAAGGAATAGGTAATCAATCTTTCCTGTAGCAAGACAGCTGACGTTTATTTGAAAGTAAAATGAATCAGTTTTTAATGCTATGTAGATAATTGGCATCCTAACAACAGTTTTAAATGACCTGTGTGACCTGTCATCACGTATCAAATGTTGATTATTACAAAGACAAAAATGTATCGTTGTACATTCTGTTATCGACTGTTGAGCATGAAACATAATCATTACTTGATAGATCAAACTACAGTTTTATACGTGAGATCTGTGATCACTTTCAGCATTCACATAAAATATTTATTTGCTTTGTTTTTGTCTGTTTGTAAGACAATGTTTTAAACAAGTGTTGGATAGTTTTATTTCATTAATGAAAAATAGGTAATGCAAAAAAAAAAAAAAAATACAAACTGTCTGTATGACCTAAAACAGACTAAGAAGTTAACAAAGCCACAAAGTGATGTGTTTCCTGTATTGCATACATTTACATGTATGCTAGTTACTTGGAGATTAAACAAACCAAGAGACGACTATGAATCTACAACCTTGACCAGCCTGCAAGAACATCAAGTCAACAGTGGTGAAGACGGACAAGAATGCTATTCAGGGTGACAAAGAACAGTAGTCAACCAATACAGAACTGGTGTCAACTGAGGGAGACACTGAGGGAGATACTGAAGAGGGAATCTGAGAACTTATGGGCAGGATGGTTTAATGTGCATTGAGGGTAATCTGACAACTAACTACGTACATTAATTGTTCTGTATTACTCTGTAAGTTGTCCAGCATAATTTTGTTTCTATATTTTCTGATGAATAGGTTTTAGATATCTCATACAACAATCTTTCACAAGATGACCTCCTGACCCTTGGCCTCTTGGCTCGCCTGAAAGTGCTACACTTGACTGGAAATCACTTCGGCAACCTGCCCCCAGATTTAGCTCTGCCCTATTTGTCAAGGGAGAAGTAGGTCAATTGCAATCATGTTCAATTAGGCCTTATCTGTTTTATGATCATCTTGTCTGTTGCACTCAAATATGGCGAGTTGTATATGAAAAAACTCATAAGATATTGTGTATATCATTATTTTCTTAATTTACGTACAATTTCGCCCAAATATTGTGTTTACTTCCGGAGTTGTCTAGTGGGAATGTAAGCGTCTACAGCAGTGTTTCCCAACGTGGAGCCCACGCCCCACAGGGGGGCAATTTGACTGTTAAGGGGGGCAATTCGAAAATGGAAGAAATCGGCTGAATATAACAAAACGGGGAGACTTGAGACTGAAGTTAACTAAATTGGAACCTGACATAAGATCTCTTTGCAGCAAGCATCAAGCGCAAGGATCTCACTAAATTTAAATAATAAATAATTACTAATAATTAAAATAATATAGAAAAATCTTTCATTAAAATTATTTTGTACTTGAATTTCAGTTCTCCATGATATGTTTTGAAAATTTACTTACTGTGTTTGCTCAATAATTACCTAGTGATTTCTTCCTAAAACCTATCATTCAAATTTCTTTAGTGAACATTTCAATTTTTGAATATTAAAAATAATGTATATGTTGAGGGGGGGGTGGGGCGGGGGGCAATATGAATTTTAGAAAGGCTTAAGTGGGGCATGGCACAAAAAAGGTTGGGAAACACTGGTCTACAGCCTCTTCTTCTTGTAGACAGTACCTAGACACATCTCTCAGACACCACACATCTCATGGACACCACAAATCTTTCTGACACCACACATATCTCAGACATGACACAACCCCTGTCACTTGGATAATGAGGTCAGACAGACAGCTTTCTCCGTATGGTGAAAAAGAGGAGGTCCCACTTGAAAGTTGTGCACATTAAACATCACATGGCAGTTGGAAACTGCAAACAGTAGGCCATAAAGCAAAACTTCCCTGGCAAAATTGTTCAGCAGAAAGAAAACCTACTCACAGGTAGATGATGCCTACTACTGTGGATGGAATCTGTCTAGAGCAGTGGTTCTCGGGAGATTTAGGCTTTCCATGGGGGGGGGGGGGGGATTAAGATTATTTCAAGATCACATTAATATAAGAAACGATTACTTGATATTGTTTTTCCCTCCATACTTTACAGTTCTGTACTTTTCGCCCTTCTGAAATTCATTTTATAACGTAAGTAGACCCACAAATCACGTTTTATGTAGATGTCTAGACTTGTTCTAGCATTTGTGATTAAATTTAGCTTCCATTTTTACGTATACTGTGTAAAGGTGGGGGGGGGGAGGGGAAAGAGAAGAGAGAGAGAGATTTATAGGGAGGAAATATGAAAGGGGGGGGGGGGGAATGGCATTCTGAACAAATGGGGTGCATGGGCCAAAAGAGGTTGAGAACCACTGGTCCAGAGAAATCAACCTGACACAATCCATGCTGAAGCTGGACACACTGACTTCTAAGTGCTTGACTAGGAGGATGCACTTCCTTAAAAGAGGAATGAGAAGAAGAAGATTTAGTTTTCCTCAGTGATGATTGATTGTTTCTCCAATCAACCATCACTAGCATCAGTTTTGATGGTTGTTGAGTTGATTAGAAATTATAGCACTTATCTATTGTCTATTTTTGTTGTTGACTCAAACAGGCAAGTTCATCTGCAGAGGTTTTCTTGTTTGGAAGTTCTTCTGCTCGATGACAATAAACTCATGGACATGGCAGTCTTTGCTGCTCTTGCTGGGCTACCTAAGTATGTTTCCTTTATTTCTTTTGTCCAGTTTCACAGTTTTAATTCATCAAAAATTTCTGTTTGTTTTACATTCACATCCTTCAGACGTAAACATGTCATAAATGTTGTCTGATATATCTGACAATTCTTTTGACCTGTGAACTGGAAGTGGACAGACGGAATGTAAATTGTGATGGCCTTGGTAGTGTCAAACATGAACAGTAGTCACAGTGCTTTGTTAGGTCGAAGGGAAAGTCTGAAAAAGACAGCACAAGTGGTAGGGGAAATTAAACATAAGATTAGCATTTTGGGATTATGCAAATGGCCAGTCTGTGTGGCCGCGGGACATAATCCACATGCGCTGAAACTTCTGGTGCACTGATGGCGGGGTAGGGGATCGTTTCCTACACCAGTCAGCTGGTCTTCATGTTGACTTTCTGTTCAGAAAACTATGGCAAACTACTGAGTGTACGGTAAACCTGCCTATAAAATCAGCCTGAGGTTGGGGTTGATCACAATGTCCTGTAAAGGATATGTAACAGTACAAAAACAAGATGAAGGAAGCAGGCAACAGTCAGGCGTTTGATTGCATGTTCAGTAGATTGTTAAAAAATTAGTTATGTCCTTGACACAATGGTCAAACAACCCTAGCATTTTTTGCCTGATTGTGGTTGTAAGCAAACTTTGTCATTGCTGTCTGAAATGATCTTACTATTGTGAAAATCAACGCAAAGCAATCAAGCTATTTCGGGCAGATAATGCTCTTCAAATACTAAAACTACTGAATAAATTATGGAAGGGGACAGATAGAACTGAAAAAATTAGATTTTTAAGAGCATGCATCTTTCGCATTGCAACATACACCTGTGAGACCTGTACACTTACTAAACAAGCTGAACAGCGCATACATGCCTTTGAATATAAATGTTATAGACAGGTTCTAAGAATATCTTGGATACAGAAAAGAACAATGCATCCATACGACAAGATCTGAATATTGAAGAAGGTTGGCTACTAAAGACGATAAAACAAAGAAAATTAAATATTTTGGTCACTTGAAATGTCAAGAAAGTTTGGAGAGAACAATCATGGAGGGTATATGCCCGGGAAGAGAGGAAGAGGAAGGCCAAAGATAAGATGGATGCAGCATGTGGCGGATGATCTCCAGATGGGTGTATCAGACGCGGGACATCTTGCTTATGACTGAGAAGTATTCTGGAAGGTTGTTATGGGAGCGAGGTTATGCAAGGGACATGCTTCTGAATGAATAAATGATCCTAGAAAAGATGTCACTTCAGAGATAATGGGGAAGGTCCATCTATGTTGGCAGCAGAAGTCAGACAAGCAGTCCATGAAAGGAACAACCCCAGGACCAAACAGTGTAATAATAGAAGAATTAGACATCCCTAGGTAATCAAGTTTTGTTATCATTATAAATCTGTTGAACAACTGCAACAGTATGCACATCCCTAAAGACTGAGTAAATTCAGTTTTATCTCAGTAAGATTATGAAGAAAATAGAACAGTTAGTCTCATTAATAAATGAAGTGAAAATATTATTAAAAGTTATCGAGAAAAGAATTCATAAAAAATAAGACCTGAAATAGGAGAACAACAATATGGATTCATCCAGGAATAATTTACACATAGTGCTATATACATTCTAAGCACATGAACTGAGAGAATCACTATAGTGCAGACAGCTTTACATATGTGCTTTACAGATTAGGAGCCTCACTGGCAGAGAGGTTAGCACATTTGTCTGCCGAGACAGTGGTCTGAGTCCAATCCCAACATACGCAGGATGGCCTTTTGCAACTTGGGGTTGACCCAGTCTCATTAAAATGAATAGCAGACAATTGTCTGAATTGTCTGGGAAGGAAAGTTGACGAACACAGGAACTGGTCACTCCACCTCATATTTCATGACCGGGAATATGTGAAGATATAAGATTTCACATCTCAATGGCAGTATCTTTTAATATAGATTATTCAAGAGCATTTGATATATCACACCACACCCGCTCCATTTGATATATAACACTACACCCGCTCCATGTGATATATAATATTACACCCGCTCCATTTGATACATTACATTACACTCACTCGATTTGATATATTACATTACACCTGCTCCATGTGTTATATTACATTACACCCACTCCATTTGATATATTAGATTACACTCGCTCCATTTGATATATTACATTATACCCGCTCCATGTGATATATTACATTACACCCACTCCATTTGATATATTACATTACACTCGCTCCATTTGATATATTACATTATACCCGCTCCATGTGATATATTACATTACACCTGCTCCATTTGATATATTACATTACACCTGCTCCATTTTGTATATTACATTACACCCGCTCCATTTGATATATTACAATACACCTGCTCCATTTGATATATTACATTACATCCGCTCCATTTGATATATTACATTACACCCGCTCCATGTGATATATTACATTACACCCGCTTCATTTGATATATTACATTACACCCACTCCATTTGATATATTACATTACACCTGCTCCATTTGATATATTATATTACACCCGCTCCATTTGATATATTATATTACACCCGCTCCATTTGATATATTACATTACATCCACTCCATTTGATATATTACATTACACCCGATCCATTAGATATATTACATTACACCCACTCCATTTGATATATTACATTACACCCGCTCCATGTGATATATTACATTACATCCGCTCCATTTGATATATTACATTACATCCGCTCCATTTGATATATTACATTACACCTGCTCCATTTGATATATTACATTACACCCGCTCCATTTGATATATTATATTACACCCGCTCCATTTGATATATTACATCACACCTGCTGCATTTGAAGATGTCAACAGGGTGAAGTTGACTGCCATTTATTGTGGATATATTTTTATTGGTCTCTGAAGGTGAACAAAGAAGAAGAGGAAGGCAAAATGTTAATGCTCAAAGCCATAAACATAGATGGATCAGATTTCAGGGTTACAGAAAATATGTGCTGGCTGCAGACAGGACTGTTGAACAAACAAATGAACACATTTTAAATTAAAAAGGATTTAGAATTGGGCATGACACTCTGCCCTTCTTGTAGTAATACAAGATGTCAGGCAATACTGCATTCTCTCACCTGATATGCAATATTTCATCAGACGAAGAGCACAGTGGTGAATGGTAAGGCAGATGTGGTCGGGGCTCTTTGGGATCAGGTGTTTAGTGCAGAAAACAGATAGATCATCGTGCTGGCTTTCGGTTGTATGATGTCTTGGAGTCGACCCTGGCATTCGACAGGTGTACGATGCTCCTCCGGATTCCAGGTTCCGTCTCCACTAGTTGGTGGCTCAAAGTTTCGGTAACCGGACCGGTTAGGTGTCAGCAGTATCAGCAGCGAGGCTCCCCCAGTCTTATTGCAGCAATAAAGATCGGTTTTGGTATAATCTACCAAGGATGCAACTGGATATGGCAGCTCATCTCATGCAAGGTCTGCTTAGCACAGCAGCTATAGTCATTGTGAACCGGACGGAAGTGGTTAGTCACAATTTCCGGTGCAGCCGTACTATTAGCATATCGCTGTTTTCCCGTTGCTAGGGAGTGACGGCCATATACTTGGTATTAATGATAAGGGTAGTAAAACAGGGGATTTCCCTTGTGACATCATTTGATGACGTGAAAATATGTGCTGTCCCCAATAGTACAGTGTGTAGTTTTAGTGCAGCAAATGTCTGCGTCGCTAATATGACGTCATTATTAGTAATTTAGCTGCCTACTGAATCCAGAATGTAAATTAGGAATTCCACTAACGTAGTAGTGGTGGTGTTTGCATAGTGATCTAGACTCATCCCGTCACATATGCCACCCCTAGAGAAAAGTACGGCTCAGCGAACTTTTAGGGTGGATGAGCCTAGATCGACTATGCATTCTCACCATAGTTTATATCTGAACCAATTGTTCCCCTCTAGAGAAGGATCTATTAGACTTCTTTCGACTCCGGGGCTGGCTTGGTACTTTGGTATGACCTGGCGTTTCTCCAGATAAGTTTAGTGAGGATCCCGTCAGAGGTGGGTATGGAAAGCTAAGAGGTTCTTCCCTCCTCCCTACTTTCTGAACAACATTTAGAGCTACCAGATGTACTGGTCGTTCTTTTGCTCTGTCATAATATTTGCGGAGCAATTTAATGTGGTAGATTTTCATCTTACCTTTCATGAAGATTTTATATTTGGTGTTGGACACTTTCTCCATTATGGGGAATGGTCCTTGCCACTCAGTCTCCTTATTAGTCCCACTAGATCTTAAGAGTAACACTTTGTCCCCTACCGCTAGCGAACGTTTAGAGGAAGAAAATTTTCCTCTCTGGGGAGTCTTCCTAGCACTAGGAAGTTGGTTACAGCCAGGTGTTAGAGTTGGGATATGGGTCAGTGCACTGCCTACTATCATGGGAGTGGATGGTTCCCCTAAATAAACATATTTACTTCCCAGTATTATGTCATAGATAGGATCAGTCATCACTGCTGCCGATATAGTTCCCTTTACAAATCTAGAGTTAACTAACACTTGGGCTATTGGTAAAGTTAGGGTAGGCGAACTTCTTGTCGCACCCATAACTTCAACCATGTTTTGCGTCAACTGACCAGGTTTTACTAGGTGTGATGCTATTATGGCATCATACGTTAAACCCGTATCATGGAGACACTCGACCAACTGTCCATTGACATTGATCTTCTCTACCACTCGATGTCCTCTCATTTCGGGAGGCGGTGGTAGTGTAGTGGTTTTCTTCCCTACCGAGAAGCAAGCCGCAATCTGGGGTTTTGTTCTGCGCTTGCAGTCTGCCGTACTGTGGGAATTATTATGACAATTCGTGCAGTATGGTTTTCTAGCCCCAGATGTGGTTTGTTTTTTGTTATGCTGCTGCTGAGGTTGCCTCTGGTTTGCTGGTATATTGCTAGGGGTTTGTCCCTGATTGGTTGGAGGTGGGTTCTGTTGAGGTTGGGGAGGTTGCGTTGGGACCGAGTCCCCATGGGCAGTCAGATATCTTTCAGCCAAGACTATCATTTCCCCCAGTGTTTGTGCCCCTTGTTCAACGATGAAAGTTTCCATCGGCTTCGACATACAGTTCCTCAGCTGCTCACACAAAACCATCTCCCGCAAGCCCGCATAGGAGTGTTCATACTCTCCCAATGTCTCCCATTTACAGAGATAACTCTGCAGACGAGCGGACAATTGTGAGAATGACTCACCCTTCAGACGTCTTGCGGTTCGGAATTTCCGCTGATAAGCAGCTGAGGTTAACTCATATCTCTTCAATAAAGCCGATTTCAAACTTTCATAAGAATGTTCATGGCCTGGAGGTAGTCCCTGAAAGACTACATACGCTTGTCCCCTCAGTGCCTGAGAAAGCTTCAAGTTCCAGTGTTCCCTAGCCAACCCAAATGACTCAGCTAATTTCTCGAATTTCTGAAGGTAACTATCCAATTGTTCCTGATTTTCCTCAAACGGCATCAAAGGAAAACTCATAGGACCCACATGAGAAGTCGAATGTAGCTGGGTTTCAATGCTGGGTGCCGGAGAGCTGGCGTTAGAACAGGTTGCTGATAGAGCTTGGTTTTCTAGCTCTTTCATCCTAAACTCATGCTGTCGGATTTTTTCATTTTCCTGTAACTGCCTAAGTTCTTTCTCAGCCTCGATTTTCTTAAGTTCTGTCGCTGCTTCCAGTTTCTTAAGCTCGAGTTCATGCCTACGTATTTTATCTTCCCTGTCTTCTTTCCTTAACTCCCTCTCCATATCATGGACATATTTGGCTGCTTCGGGCTCCGATAACCCCATAGCTAGTGCTGCTGCATGCAAATCTGCTGATGAACTCATGACTGAGTTTTGACTGAGAGGGTGAGTGATCAGTGGACTACAATTTCTATATCAATATTATACTACTTCCCAATTCAAGTTATACTAATACAATTGCAATAATTTACAAATCTTATTAGTACATACACAAAAATGGTTAGTACAAACAATGATACAAAACACACTTTCACTCTCTCAATCGAATGGAAACAACTAATTACAGAGTTTCCTAAACTACTCTACCCTTTACTGAGATGAGAAAAAAAAATTTTGTACCAAGTAACACAATTTATTAGAAATATTATTTCTAATTAGCTGGGTAGATCCCGGACCGAGACCACAGTTGTCACCGACCGTTAGGGTATTTCTATTGAAATAGACAGAAATCCCTATCCAAGAGTTTGCCGACAGTCTCTAGAAATTATGGCTCGTTATAAGAATGTCTAAAGGGATGGTCCCGATAGAAGAGACTGGGATTCACTTGGTAGACAAAGGCAGAAGGTGAAAAACACTCGTGTATGTAGGAAGACCTAACACGAATGTCTAGTTTATCTGTCGGTGATCCTTCGTCATTTAATGATAAGCCCCCTGTTTTAAATACTTTCACGCACTCACGCGCACGCCTTGCGTTCAAATGATCACGAAGGGAGTACGTTGGTACAAGTATAAAACAATAATACTCTTTAATAGTAAAAGAGATAATGAAAATTGTCGTTCAAGTGGTGAACTATGACAGTTACAATTATGTTACAGGTACAAAAATAAAACAGTTTTCTGATGCTTAGCTAGATCGCATATCATCATTCACACCATCCAGACAGTGACACACTCAGAACACATGTAGACACAGAGTCACCTGAGACAATCTGATCTCTGTTAGGAATAGTGCTGGCTTTCGTTGTATTATGTCTTATGGAGTCGACCCTGGCATTCGACAGGTGTACGATGCTCCTCCGGATTCCAGGTTCCGTCTCCACTAGTTGGTGGCTCAAAGTTTCGGTAACCGGACCGGTTAGGTGTCAGCAGTATCAGCAGCGAGGCTCCCCCAGTCTTATTGCAGCAATAAAGATCGGTTTTGGTATAATCTACCAAGGATGCAACTGGATATGGCAGCTCATCTCATGCAAGGTCTGCTTAGCACAGCATCTATAGTCATTGTGAACCGGACGGAAGTGGTTAGTCACAATTTCCGGTGCAGCCGTACTATTAGCATATCGCTGTTTTCCCGTTGCTAGGGAGTGACGGCCATATACTTGGTATTAATGATAAGGGTAGTAAAACAGGGGATTTCCCTTGTGACATCATTTGATGGCGTGAAAATATGTGCTGTCCCCAATAGTACAGTGTGTAGTTTTAGTGCAGCAAATGTCTGCTCGCCAATATGACGTCATTATTAGTAATTTAGCTGCCTACTGAATCCAGAATGTAAATTAGGAATTCCACTAACGTAGTAGTGGTGGTGTTTGCATAGTGATCTAGACTCATCCCGTCACAGTGGCATGGAAGACAATCAGTGATCAAACTATACTGGATAATTTGATGGAGTGGCATGGATGACAATCGTGATCCTATACTGGATGATTTGATGGAGTGGCATGGAAGACAATCAGTGATCAAACTATACTGGATGATTTGATGGAGTGGCATGGAAGACAATCAGTGATCAAACTATACTGGATGATTTGATGGAGTGGCATGGAAGACAATCAGTGATCAAACTATACTGGATGATTTGATGGAGTGGCATGGAAGACAATTGGTGATCAAACTATACTGGATGATTTCATGGAGTGGCATGGACGACAATCGGTGATCAAACTATACTGGATGATTTCATGGAGTGGCATGGAAGACAATTGGTGATCAAACTATACTGGATGATTTGATGGAGTGGCATGGAAGACAGTCAGTGATAAAACTATACTGGATGATTTGATGGAGTGGCATGGAAGACAATCAGTGACCAAAATTATCAAGAACACAGAGGACAGATTTTATTGTTGGTGTTTGCTTGCTTTAAACTCCAGCATATTCCACAAATATGCCACAGTTACTAGTAGTAGTTGCTACTGCTAGCGAGTGCATTGGCTGGTTTTGTGCCAGGGTTAGCGTCCCCTATTAACAGTGTCCTTCACTATGAGATGAACCCACTCTAACTTCTGAAGTACATGTAATTTGTTTCCCAGGACGAGAAGTCAACATTTAATTTCAACTGACTGTTGTGTGGAATAAGCCCACTTCACCATGGTCACCTGAGACAGTTTAAGTGGGAGTTTGTTAAACCTCTCAGCCAGTCGACCTTCCAGAGGACAGATGTGTATGTGTTTGTATAGGAACATATTATGCACATCCCTAAAGACTGAGTAAATTTAGTTTTATCTCGGTGAGATTGTGAAGAACAGAGAATAGATAGTCTCACCAATAAATGAAGTGAAAACATTAAAAGTTATTGAGAAAAGAATTCATAACAAAATACGACTTGAAATAGGAGAACAGCAATATGGATTCGTCCAGGGATAATTTACACACAGTTGCTATTCTAAGCATATTAACTGAGAGGATCCCTGAAGTGCAGATAGATTCATATATATGCTTTATAGATTGGGTGCCACAGTGGCATAGAGGTTAGCGCACTTGCCTGCTGAGACAGTGGTCTGAGTCCAATCCCAACATACGCAGGATGGCCTTTTGCAACTTGGGGTTGGCCCAGCCTCATTAATGGTGTTTCAGATCACAATGCAACTGCATGGCACATGATGATGATGATGAGCTGAGATACTGGGGATAAAATCTGCAAGCTGATATTCAGAAGTACAGACAGTCAACTAGAATGATTCTCCGTGAACATATGGGTGTGTTTCTGTTTTTCAGGCTGCGCCATCTTGACTTGTCCAAGAACAAAATCTTTTGTGTGCCTCAGCTGAAGGTGGTCCTGGGGCGGGTTGTAACCCAGGATGGGAAGGAGAGGAAGAGATCCAGGAAACCTGGAAGTAGCCGAAAGAATACCTCAAATTTAAATTCTCTGAGTCTGGAAGACCAGCTGGGGGTGTCTGTTCCTGATGCAGAGATTCCTAGAGAGAAGAGTCCAACTGTGACCCCAAGAAAAGATGATAGACCTGTAGAGGATGATGCAGTGCTGCAAGATAATAGCAGACAGAATCATACAGGTAACATTTGATGCAAGATAACAGTAGAAGAATCATACAGGTAACATTTTATGAAAGATTACGGCAGACAGCATTATACAGGTAACATTTGATGAAAGATGACAGCAGACAGAATCATACAGGTAACATTTGATGAAAGATAACAGCAGACAGAATCATACAGGTAACATTTGATGAAAGATAACAGCAGACAGCATTATACAGGTACCATTTGATGAAAGATAACAGCAGACAGTATCATACAGGTAACATTTGATGAAAGATAACAGCAGACAGTATCATACAGGTACCATTTGATGAATATTCTTTGTCTTTATCTTCTGCTGCCTTCCATCTCCCATTTGAATACAAAGACACATAGACAAACATACACAGACAAACATACATAGACACATAGACAAGCATAAACAGACAAACATACATAGACAAACATACATAGACACATTCACAGACAAACATATGTAGACAAACATACAAAGACACACAGACAAACATACACAGACATATAGGTAAACTAGAATACACAGACAAATATATGCAAGCAAACTGGGTAAGACAGACTAGCAGACAGATGAGCATACATGTGACCTCATGTTGTCCCTGACAACTACTGTGCTGTTTACAATGGTGTCACCTTCACCTTCCTACTTCTTGCAACAAGTGTCCATGTAACTACAACCAGTGTAACTATGACTGATCTGTTTGGTGTTTCAGAACTGAGGCCAGAAGCTTTCAGCACCGCAGACCTGTCAGCAAGGATTAGAAACTTTGTTTCAGAAAATGAAGAGTCACAGGAGAAGATAACTGAACCCAATTTGCCTCCATTTCCAGAGTTGCGCTACTTGAATTTGTCTCATAACAAGGTTTGAGTAGAGTTGTTGTCCTACATACTAGGTTGAATTTCTTGTGGTTGGTTGTTTTGCTTGAGTTTTTTGTGTGGATTGGTATGATTGAGTTTTTTGTGTGGATTGGTATAATTATAAGTTTCTTGTGGAGGGTTGGTATGATTGAGTTTCTTGTGGTGGGGTTGGTTTGATTGAGTTTCTTGTGCTGGGTTGGTATGATTGAGTTTCTTGTGGTGGGTTGGTATAATTGAGTTTATTATGGTGGGTTGGTATGATTGAGTTTCTTGTGGTGGGTTGGTATGATTGAGTTTCTTGTGGTGGGTTGGTATGATTGAGTTTCTTGTGGTGGGTTGGTTCAGTTGAGCTTCTTGTGGTGGGTTGGTATGATTGAGTTTCTTGTGGTGGGTTGGTTCAGTTGAGCTTCTTGTGGTGGGTTGGTATGATTGAGCTTCTTGTGGTGGGTTGGTTTGATTGAGTTTCTTGTGGTGGGTTGGTATGATTGAGTTTGTTGTGGTGGGTTGGTTTGATTGAGTTTCTTGTGGTGGGTTGGTATGATTGAGTTTCTTGTGGTGGGTTGGTATGATTGAGTTTCTTGTGGTGGGTTGGTTTGATTGAGGTTCTTGTGGTGGGTTGGTATGATTGAGTTTCTTGTGGTGGGTTGGTATGATTGAGTTTCTTGTGGTGGGTTGGTTCAGTTGAGTTTCTTGTGGTGGGTTGATATGATTGAGTTTATTATGGTGAGTTGGTATGATTGAGTTTCTTGTGGTGGGTTGGTATAATTGAGTTTATTATGGTGGGTTGGTATGATTGAGTTTCTTGTGGTGGGTTGGTATGATTGAGTTTCTTGTGGTGGGTTGGTATGATTGAGTTTCTTGTGATGGGTTGGTATAATTGAGTTTATTATGGTGGGTTGGTATGATTGAGTTTCTTGTGGTGGGTTGGTATGATTGAGTTTCTTGTGGTGGGTTGGTATAATTGAGTTTATTATGGTGGGTTGGTATGATTGAGTTTCTTGTGGTGGGTTGGTTCACTTGAGTTTCTTGTGGTGGGTTGGTATAATTGAGTTTATGATGGTGGGTTGGTATGATTGAGTTTATTATGGTGGGTTGGTATGATTGAGTTTCTTGTGGTGGGTTGGTTCAGTTGAGTTTCTTGTGGTGGGTTGATATGGTTGAGTTTATTATGGTGGGTTGGTATGATTGAGTTTATTATGGTGGGTTGGTATGATTGAGTTTCTTGTGGTGGGTTGATATGATTGAGTTTATTATGGTGAGTTGGTATGATTGAGTTTCTTGTGGTGGGTTGGTATAATTGAGTTTATTATGGTGGGTTGGTATGATTGAGTTTCTTGTGGTGGGTTGGTATGATTGAGTTTCTTGTGGTGGGTTGGTATGATTGAGTTTCTTGTGGTGGGCTGGTATAATTGAGTTTATTATGGTGGGTTGGTATGATTGAGTTTCTTGTGGTGGGTTGGTATGATTGAGTTTCTTGTGGTGGGTTGATATGATTGAGTTTCTTGTGGTGGGTTGGTTCAGTTGAGTTTCTTGTGGTGGGTTGGTATAATTGAGTTTATTATGGTGGGTTGGTATGATTGAGTTTCTTGTAGTGGGTTGGTTCACTTGAGTTTCTTGTGGTGGGTTGGTATAATTGAGTTTATTATGGTGGGTTGGTATGATTGAGTTTATTATGGTGGGTTGGTATGATTGAGTTTCTTGTGGTGGGTTGGTTCAGTTGAGTTTCTTGTGGTGGGTTGGTATGATTGAGTTTCTTGTGCTGGGTTGGTATGATTGAGTTTATTGTGGTGGGTTGGTTTGACTGAGTTTCTTGTGGTCGGTTAGTTTGGTTAGTTTCTTGTTGTGGGTTGGTATGACTGAGTTTCTTGTGGTGGGTTGGTTTGATTGAGTTTCTTGTGTGGGTTTGAAGATGAGAACAAGAGGAGACTTGTTATTTGTTGTCTCTTGATTAATTCAATACATGATATATATTCAATAAATGCTGACAAGGTAAATGTGAAAACAAGTCATGCAGAGTGCTGCTGGGGTGTGGGGTGGGGTGCGGGGGTGTGTGAGGGGTATACACCAACGACCTCTACATTATGAAAGAAGGCAAGGGGAAACAATTGGTATAAAAACCTTGACATTCATCTTGCCAGATTTTCAGCAAAATCTATTTTTATTTCAATGTAGATTTATGAAGAAAATGGACTCTTGGCCGTGGCTGCCTGGCCCATGCTGGAAGAAGTGGACATTGTTGATAATCCTCTGACAACAGAAAACACTGGAGATCCACCTTTGTTGAAACAGTTCCTGCAAGAACAACTTGGCATCAGGTTGAACAGGTGAGATCATGACATCAAGTTAAACAGGTGAGATCATGGCATCAAGTTGAACAGGTGAGATCATACATCAGGTTGAGCAGGTGAGATTCATGACATCAAGTTAAACAGGTGAGATCATGACATCAAGTTAAACAGGTGAGATCATGACATCAAGTTAAACAGGTGAGATTCATGGCATCAAGTTAAACAGGTGAGATCATGGCATCAAGTTAAACAGGTGAGATCATGGCATCAAGTTAAACAGGTGAGATCATGGCATCAAGTTAAACAGGTGAGATCATGACATCAAGTTGAGCAGGTGAGATCATGACATCAAGTTAAACAGGTGAGATCATGACATCAAGTTAAACAAGTGAGAACATGACATCAAGTTAAACAGGTGAGATCCCCGGGAAGGTTAACCCGGTCAACAAATGCCCGCAGAAGTCGGATGTGTCGGCCTA
This sequence comes from Cepaea nemoralis, assembly GCA_014155875.1. NCBI lineage: Eukaryota > Metazoa > Mollusca > Gastropoda > Stylommatophora > Helicidae > Cepaea > Cepaea nemoralis. Next base: position 317,223 of record JACEFZ010020851.1, on the reverse strand, counting down.
ACGGCGCAAGAACGCAGCTCTGCTGTAAACAGGCACAACGCAATCACATCCGGGAAAAAAAAACTCCGGATGAATAAGAAGAAGAAACAGGTGAAATCATGGCATCATGTTGAACAGGTGAGATCATGGCATCAGGTTGAACAGGTGAGTTTCCACCATTGTTAAATTCTTATTCTTCTTTTATTCGCTAGAAGTTTGTCTCTATCTTCAACGTTGTCTCTTCTATAAACTTCATCATCGTTTAGTGACCCACATTTATTCCAACAAGAATTGGTAATGTACTAACTAATTCAGTACATAAATTATCACACACATATTGTTTGGCACTCACAGAAGTAGAGACTAGAGGACGTACTAGACAACATAAACAATTAAATAATAATTAAAGCTATAGTTATCGGCTGGGATTTGAGCTTGTCACCTCCAAATGATGACAGCGCCTTGCTGCAGGAACAAGTGCACTTCACACATGAGCAACTAGATATTTCAGTGTAACTAATTCAGCAGACAACATCTAGTAAACAATAGAAGACAACATCTACTAAACAATAGAAGACAACATCTACTAAACAATGGAAGACAACATCTACTAAACAATAGAAGACAACATCTACTAAACAATGGAAGACAACATCTACTAAACAATGGAAGACACATTATCCTCACATACATATGTCCAAATAAACTGTCCACATAGACATATGTTCAAACTATCCACATAGACATATGTCCAAACTATCCACATAGACATATGTCCAAACAAACTATCCACATAGACATATGTCCAAACAAACTATCCACATAGACATATGTCCAAACAGACTATCCACATAGACATATATGTCCATCCAAACTGTCCACATAGACATGTCCATACAAACTGTCCACATAGACATATGTCCAAACTATCCACACATACATATGTCCAAGTAAACTATCCACATAGACATATGTTCAAACTATCCACATAGACATATGTCCAAACTATCCACAAAGACATATGTCCAAACTATCCCCATAGACATATGTCCAAACTATCCACATAGACATATATCCAAACAAACTATCCACATAGACATATGTCCATACAAACTATCCCCATAGACATATGTCCAAACTATCCACATAGACATATGTCCAAACTATCCACATAGACATGTCCAAACTATCCACATAGACATATGTCCAAACTATCCACATAGACATATGTCCAAACAAACTGTCCACATAGACATATGTCCATACAAACTGTCCACATAGACATATGTCCATACAAACTGTCCACATAGACATATGCCCAAACACACTATCCACATAGACATGTCCAAACTATCCACATAGACATATGTCCATACAAACTGTCCACATAGACATATGCCCAAACACACTATCCCCATAGACATGTCCAAACTATCCACATAGACATATGTCCAAACTATCCACATAGACATATGTCCAAACAAACTATCCACATAGACATATGTCCAAACACACTATCCACATAGACATATGTCCAAACACACTATCCACATAGACATATGCCCAAACAAACTATCCACATAGACATATGCCCAAACACACTATCCACATAGACATATGTCCAAACACACTATCCACATAGACATATGCCCAAACAAACTATCCACATAGACATATGCCCAAACAAACTATCCACATAGACATTTGCCCAAACACACTATCCACATAGACATATGCCCAAACACACTATCCACATAGACATGACGACACACCAACTATCCTCAAATACTGTAGACCTGCCACTCCCATACATCATGTTCAAATATAAAAAAACCAAAATATTTTACTGTAAATCCACTTGTATTTGACCTCCGTCTCCAGAATGAAATCCCAAGTGGCCTCCTATAGTGTAAAGAAAGGTCAAGCGAAAGTGCGTCCCAAATACTTGAAGGTAAAAAACCTTGTTGTGTACCTTCGTTTGAGGTTTCTGTTAATCAGGCTCATGTGTTCCTACATTGTTTGTGTCTTTGTTATTTCAATCTATTTTTGTGTATCCATATATGAAACCTTTTCTGTCTTTCAGTCAATCTTATTTTATATTTGTTATATGTGAATCATAACATCAAGTAACATCAATATTGAACTGCTGAAGCAAATAATGACCACACATTTGGCCTTTTGCAGTCAACTTTTGTTTTATATGTCCCCAAGCATTTTCCTGCCATAAGTCTGTGATATGATAGCACCATCACATGTTGCAGGTCTGGGTGTGCTTAGGAATAGCTGGCCAGGTTTTCTCTCACTTTTGCACATGACGAGCCCTGGCATTGAACCAGCGTCCGGCCGTGCTCGTGACTTTACCAGCGCAGTTCACAATCAACTATTCCTGGACTGTACCTAATGAGATGAAAATTGCTGAGGCTATTAAGATGTGGTTTTATCACAGGATGCATAGAATAAGCTGGGCAGCAAAGAGATCAGTTAGACGCATTCTTAAAGAGATTTGAGAAAACAGACAACAGTTGAATATCACACAAAACTAAAGGTTATCTTTATTCAATCACAATAAGGGACATGGAATTCTGTTGCTGAAAATACTGGAGGTGAGGGAAAGATCCAGGGTGAGATGAAAGACGACACCTGAGGGAACAAAAAAAAAATGACATCATACAAGCATGCAAGGACACTGGAACACAAATTTTTGCTGGGCTGAAGAGTGGTGCAGAAAATAGGAACAGTGAAGAGATATCAGCCATGCCCAGACTGCAAGAGCATCAGGTCAACAGGAATGAAGCCAAACAAGAATATTAGGTCAACAGGGATGAAGCCAGACAAGAGCATTAGGTCAACAGGGATGAAGCCAGACTATAACATCCGGTCAACAGGGATGAAGCCAGACAAGAATATTAGGTCAACAGGGATGAAGCCAGACAAGAATATTAGGTCAACAGGGATGAAGCCAGACTATAACATCAGGTCAACAGGGATGAAGCCAGACAAGAATATTAGGTCAACAGGGATGAAGCCAGACAAGAATATTAGGTCAACAGGGATGAAGCCAGACTATAACATCAGGTCAACAGGGATGAAGCCAGACAAGAATATTAGGTCAACAGGGATGAAGCCAGACAAGAGCATTAGGTCAACAGGGATGAAGCCAGACAAGAATATTAGGTCAACAGGGATGAAGCCAGACAAGAGCATTAGGTCAACAGGGATGAAGCCAGACTATAACATCCGGTCAACAGGGATGAAGCCAGACAAGAATATTAGGTCAACAGGGATGAAGCCAGACAAGAGCATTAGGTCAACAGGGATGAAGCCAGACAAGAATATTAGGTCAACAGGGATGAAGCCAGACAAGAATATTAGGTCAACAGGGATAAAGCCAGACTATAACATCCAGTCAACAGGGATGAAGCCAGACTATAACATCAGGTCAACAGGGATGAAGCCAGACTATAACATCCAGTCAACAGGGATGAAGCCAGACTATAACATCAGGTCAACAGGGATGAAGCCAGACAAGAATATTAGGTCAACAGGGATGAAGCCAGACAAGAATATTAGGTCAACAGGGATGAAGCCAGACTATAACATCAGGTCAACAGGGATGAAGCCAGACTATAACATCCAGTCAACAGGGATGAAGCCAGACTATAACATCCAGTCAACAGGGATGAAGCCAGACAAGAATATTAGGTCAACAGGGATGAAGCCAGACAAGAGCATTAGGTCAACAGGGATGAAGCCAGACTATAACATCAGGTCAACAGGGATGAAGCCAGACTATAACATCCAGTCAACAGGGATGAAGCCAGACTATAACATCCAGTCAACAGGGATGAAGCCAGACAAGAATATTAGGTTAACAGGGATGAAGCCAGACTAGAGTGCTGTGCAGGGGGAAACAGAAGAATAGTCAATCAACACAGGACTGGCGACATCGATCGCTGCACGCTGAGGGAGTTACTGAGGAGGGGATCCATGCACTTAGGGAGTGAACGGTTCGATTGCAGTGAGGATAATTAACTAACAAACTAACTAATTAAGTAACTAAGTAATTACCTACCTAACTAATTATCTAACTAACTAATTAAACTAACTAATTAACTAATTACCTAACTAATTACCTAACTAACTCACTCACTCACTCACCGACGGACTTTCTAACTTATTAACTAACAAATTAACTAGCAAGCTAGTTAATTAGCTAAATGATTAACTAACTAATTAACTGACTGACTAACTGACTAACTAATTAACTGACTGACTGACTGACCGCCCGACCGACTGACTGACTGACTGACTGACTGACTGACTAACTGACTGACTGACTGACTAATTAACTAACTAATTTAAGGGACATCATGCTTGCTTGCTTGCTTGCTTGATTGTGTTCGCTGGCTGAGATCTCCAGTGTGAAGTCCTGTATGTCGGATGAAGACATCCTGTTGTCCAACATCAGTGTGATGTCATACAGGACCTGAGGTTTGCGTGAGTATCCGTTGTCCCATGTCTGGCTTATTGGTGTGCAGACTGGTGGTTCCTCGCCGTGCAGGCAGACACTCTCCGACTTCGGAGGAGAAGGGACATCATGATTAGATGACTTCAACACCAGTCTTCAGACTGACTGACCTAATTATGAGAACAGAAGACTGTGGAGGGACATGTTAGTTAGTTGCATATACTTTACAGGATGTAGCATTTAACCCCAGTATATTTTAGCTGTTCATGATTCCTGGGCAAGTTTACGTTCAGTAGTTTGCCATTGCTTTCTGAACAACCGGCACCCATACCATTTCTTAAAATACAACACAAAGTGGTCTGCTGCCAAATTGCCTGCAGCAGTGTTTCTAACGTGGTATGCAGGATTACGAACTGCGTCTGTAACCCCTTCACCACGGAGCTGGAGGGACATGAGCAGATGGTAAACACCAGTCTTCAGAATGATTGATCTCATGTGTCAATATGTTTTTATTTTATTTTGATTAGATAACAGAGATTGTGCCAAAAATCCCCAAGATGTCAGTTGAAGAGAAGATGATGTTACAGCTGCCACCATCAACAAGCTATAAACCAGTGGAGTTTAACTCATCCTCTAACCTCAGGCCCAGTTCAGCAGGTGGGCAGTCTCTAGTGTACACTCTTACATTGGGATATGTTTAGCTCATAATGTTCAGTCATCATATCGCAAGCCAGACAGGATAAACATTAGCTTTCTACATGTGGACAGTGCTTGTCCCGAATAATTTGACTGAAACTGGCACCATTAGTATTGGATCTCTTCTCTGGCTGTTGAAGATGAGGACAGAGCATGTATGGGAATATTCATATATTATATATATTTGACAGATTAAGCAACATGTGTTGCTATCACAGTTGACCACAGGTTACATAGAATGTCTTATTATAACATTTTGTCACAGATTACGCAGACTCATCTCATCTGATTCCTCTTGTACCTTGCAGTGTTGAGGTGAAGTATAAACAGCAGGAGAGTGCCCGTTTATGGGCTTCATGTATCAATATTCCCATGGAATCTGTTATTTCCTGTGTCCATCTTTTATGTGGACGGCCTCTTCTTCTGCTTCCATTTGGTCTGTAAATCATTGCTTGTTGTATCCGATTATACTTCTTAGTTTTTATGTCCAACACAGTTTTATTTAAGTCCCAAACACCCCATCCCCTCCCACCCCTTCCCATCCGCACAGTCGTATAGTCCACTAACAAGTTAGTTGCATGTCCTTCACAGGACGTTGCAGTTAACCCCAGTATTATTTAAGCTGTTTGTGACTTCCTGGCAAGTTTGCGTCCACTTGTTTGTCATTGATTTCTGAACGACCAGCATTCATGCTGTTTTTATGAGAGCCAATGTAGAGCGGTCTGCATCCAAATCGCCCGCAGCCGTGTTTCGAATATGGGATGCAGAATTGCAAGCTGCATCCGTGACATCTTCGCCACAGAGCCGGCTATAGTACTCTACTAATCCATATTTTTCTTTTGCTCTCATGGGAGTACCCCCATCCACCCAGTGTGTGTTCTTTCACCGGGTGGCTTAGCCAATCCCCGAGCTTCTAGCTTTATTGACCTTTAGTCTGTTGACCACTTTAACCACTCATTCAGTTAATTCCATCCACTGATACTGATAGCCGCTCAAGGCGTATTCAGCCAAGCAAGGATACAGATAAGTAACCTTAATATTTTCATGTAGTGTCTTTCGTGTGGTTGTGTGTCTGTTTTTGTTTGTTTGTTCTGTGCTGACGAAGGCTTTGGCTGCAACGTCCACTTTGTCACTTGTGATTGTGCTCTAGTAAAGCTCACAATCTTCTTCTCGTTATTTGGTGATTGTCTGTAGTTTTCATATGAGCAGTATGAAAATTCCCTGCCAGCTTGCTAGGAAAATCTGATCAGGGGAGGGGGGTGTGTGAGTGTGTGGGCGAGTTGCCCAAAGTTAATAATAGAAGCACCTCACTGATGCACTTTACTCTGACAAAACTTACACCACCCGCTAGTTAATAAGGACAATGTTGATTGTAATGATAGCGTTGAGGTAAAGTACTCAGGAAGATTAGAAGATTGTGTGTTGGATAGAGTAGAGCTGGAATAGCCTGAAAGAAAAGACCTATAAACATAATACTTTTCGACTTATTACTAGACAAGGTGAAATACTATCTCTATTATATATATATATATATATATATATATATATATATATATATCTATTTAGACACATAGAAGACACATAGATCCTGTCAAATGTGTTTATTATGTTTGTTGCTATACAATCAAGAATTGAGTTAAAAATAGATGACCTGCAGTTTATCTCCACCATTCTGTGTGATGTCATGATGATGTTGATGCCAGCATATTGTATCCAGGCAACTGCCATGTTACAAGCCTTACAGAATGTGCTGCTGTCACGCTTGATCAAAACTTACACAGAATGTATCACCATCACATTTGATCACAGTCTAACACTGTGGTTCTCAACTGATGGGAATTTTAGGGTTTCCAAGGGGGGAATTAAGATTATTTCAAGATCGCATTAATACAAGGACTGATTGCTTGATATTGTTTTTCCCTTCATACTTTACGGTTCTTTACTTCTCGCTCTTCTGAAATTCATTTTATAACATAAGTAGACCTGCATATCACGTTTTATGTAGATGTCTAGACTTGTTCTTGTATGAATTATTAAATTTAGCTTCCATTTTTACGTACACTGTGTAGGGGCCGGGAGGGGGGGGGGGGATTTATAGGGAGGATATACAAAGGGGGGGGGGGGGGGGAGGTGACATTCTAAACATATAGTGAAGGGGTGCATGGACCAATAAAGGTTGAGAACCACTGGTCTAACAGTATGTATCACTGTCACAATTGATCAGAGTTTATGCAGAATGTATTACTATCATATTTCACTAAAGCCCACAAAGAATATATTACAATACTTTGTCACTATACATAGAATGTGTGACATTGTGTCTTTTGTTAGAACTTTTCAATTCATTCTATTTTTAGGTCTTTCTCCCCAACTGAAACTAACAATCCACACCAACACCCAACATCAGGGGAAATAAATGTTTCTGTATGACCTGAAATAATTTGTATTTCTGGATAGTTTCTGTTAAACAGGTTGATATAATCTGTAATTTACTTCATGGAACTTATATTTGTGACTATTCCTTGGTTTTGTTTTGTTTATTCAACAGCTAGCAGTAACAAATCTGTGCTGCCACCAATAGGAACCACGGATTGCGATGAAGCAGCAGAGGCCATGACAGAAACGAGAATCACTCAAGAAGACGAGGAAACTTTGGTGTTTACAGAAGATGACAAAGAGGGAGTAACTTCACCTGAGCAAGAAGGATTTGATCCTTTCTTCATGACACAGGTATCTCCAATGCTGAAAGTTTGGCAATAATTAGTATCATCAACATCTTGTGTGGGTTTTCTGATGTGAAATTTTGACAAAAATTAGTATCATCAACATCTTGTGTAAGTTTGTTGACATTGGAAGTTTGACAATAATTAGTATCATCAACATCTTGTGTGGGCTTGCTGATGTGAAATTTTGACAAAAATTAGTATCATCAACATCTTGTGTAAGTTTGTTGACGTTGGAAGTTTGACAATAATTAGTATCTTCAACATCTTGTGTGGGCTTGCTGATGTGAAAGGTTGACAAAAATTAGTATCATCAACATCTTGTGTAAGTTTGTTGACGTTGGAAGTTTGACAATAATTAGTATCATCAACATCTTGTGTGGACTGGCTGATGTGAAAGGTTGACAAAAATTAGTATCATCAACATCTTGTGTGGGTTTGCTGATGTTGGAAGTTTGATAATAATTAGTATCATTCAGCATCTTGTGTGGGTTTGTGTCACCAACTGGCTGGTGTTAGATCCCAGATGGGCAACCACTCAGCCAAAATCATTTTCTTCTACTGGTGGTTAGTTCTGGATGTAGTTTGAGATCCCCTAACTCTGTCAGAAGGGACTAATTACCACTGACTAATCCCAGAGAGAAAACGTGGAACAAATGTGTTATGCAGATTTAAGACACTGTCCCTGATACTCAAGAAAACAGCCAAGAAGTGGCTCGTTGAAGATAGAATATATCTATATAGATTTGGCTGTACTTGGTATCACCAGAAGTGAGAAAGGAGGAGTTAAGACATGCAACGTAATCTGGTTACTTATGACTGCATAGGCAAGATACCTCCCGGACATAGATTCCCACTTCTGGACAATATGTGTGAACTTGATACGCTACACAAACATTTATAAACATTTAGAATTATACGGACAAATTGAGTTTTAAAATACAACAACTGTGTTTATTATTGCTATTGATGATCATATGATGATGATGATTATATTATGGTATACGTAACTTAAGAGGTCACATAGGTCATGCTTCCCCCAGTGAGACGCAGTTCACTGTCAGATTGAAGGAGTCCAAATTGGTCCCTCACAAGGCTAAGTCACTTCCTGATATGGGTTGTTGACTGTCCATTGCTCCTAAGAGATCTGGAATGAAACAAACGGAGATGGGTAGTATCTACGTCTACACATCTCAAACACATATGTCTATACATTCATATAAACATACATTCAAGTCATAATATATGATGGTATGATGATAGATGATGGCATGTTACATAAACATATATCAGTTCTAAATAAATAAATATATATGTATATATTCATAAAACCCTTTAGAACATCTATAGCTCAAAACATACATCATCACATACATTTATGTAATGGGGTGTTTCCCATATAAGTTCACCTCACTTACTCTTTCCCTTTCTGATTCATTCATACTGTCTTGTCGGAAGGGCTGGTCGCACAGTCCTGTCGAACATTAAATGCCTTCCCTGAATCTGTCTGGGATATTGAATGTCCTAAGTCATGTCTGTCCTCATGCAGACATCATGCAGACAAGGTGAACTGGTGCCATTCCTCAAACCAAGTGGTTTCACCATAATCTTGGTAGGCACTCAAAGTGTTGGTCCAAATAATCAATGTTAATTGGACGCTATCAAGAGACTGGTAGCTCTCAGGAATTTCTCCTAAGTAGTCAGTCTCCCCAATGTTTAACATCATACAGGATGAATCTAAATGTATCTCCTGTACATGCATAAGCCACACGCTCATGTAGCTTGGATAATGGATTTCTCCAAATTATCACATACAACAAATCAGACAACCAAGTGGTGAATGAAGAATGAAGATAGTTCTCAGTGAAATCGTAAAGCTAGAACTGGAACATTAAGTACAAAGAAAATCCACGAGTGTAAAGTTTGGGAGAATATGTAGAAACAGGAAACTACACAAGCCTTCAGACTAGCAGACAAACTAATCAGAGTAATGGTATTACCTGGGTTATAGCTAGGAAATCCTGTCATACGACTTCGTACAGAAGTCCAACAGAACGAAATGTTAATATTTCTCCAGTAGGTATCCTAAGAATGCTATTGTAAATGCGTCTGAAGTCTTGCTGGCCATGCTTGTAGTTTTATTCTCTTCATCCCTGGCTAGTTTCCACGTTGGCTAATTACTATGTCCCATTTTCATTAACTCCGCCTATTTTTCCATGTACGATGACGGGATGGATTAAGTCCCAAACTCTTCTCACCCCTCCTCCTTTCCTGTGAAGGGTAGTTTCATCTGTCAATCAAATTGACCGATGCCCCACCATGGCCTGAAACAATAAAACATGCTTCGCTAGCGATGCAATAGACGTTGCGTCATAACTACATACCAATCTGTGGTTAACACAAGCCTTCCCGGTTGCTGGCAGGAATGTGTCAGCCATGTGTTCCTACTTTGCCGCCCGTATTGCAGTGAGGTGTTAAGCATCTGGTCCTAATTGCTCCTTTGTGGTGGCAATTACAGACGTCCCGGCTCCACAAAGTCTGGACTTTTAGATAGGTGTTAGGCCTGCATTAAATTGCCGTGTTTTCCCCTGAGTAGAACCGCCATGTATCCATGTCGTCCCCAGCCCAGATTTCACACTTTTCCCTCTTTCTCTTCCCTTCTACTGAAAACAATGAGTTTTGAACCTTTGATAGCGCCCGCCGACTGGTGCCGTGGTGTCTGGGTTTTACGTTTGATCTGGACATCAAAGCTTTCTCAGACCTAGCATTACAGAAATGATGGGGCGTGCGTGGTCAAAATGTAATTTTCTCTTGTTTTCAATCTCTGTTAGTTTTTCCTTATTCCTTGGTTGGGGACTAGATTATTTTCTGGTGGACAATTATTCTTTTACTTAGAGAATGATAGAATAATTCTTGTGGGCTCTTTAATTCCTTTCAAACTTGTGTAATTCCGATGCTGCCGGGGCTGTCCCGTCACAGTTTGCCACCTTGTATAGTTAGTCTTTCTGCATGGTTTTCTAAAATGTTGACGGGCATCATGGGTTTAAGGACAGAGATAAATGTCATTCATTTATCAACGTTAGTTAAGAGTTAAAGTTGTGAGAAAAATCTTGTACAGTTATACACAAGTAGTATTAGTTAGTTAGTTATTCGCGGTTCCAACTTCACAGCAACGGGTCGTCCCCATTATGCTCCGTTCCTGTGCCAGTGAATATCACACAAAATGCTCCCCACTGCCCAATGTGAAAAGTGGAAAAGACAGGAGTCTCGACAAACAACAGCCCGCACAGATACACTGTGCATAATGCCGCCGCCAGAATGTCAACACAATAGTCCCCCACGAAACATCCAGTTCATCTCTGATGGAATTGGCTGTCATTTTCCCATCTGGATCTTTCCTAGATGTTCACGCATACAGTCCACGAAATTACAGTTTGTCGTGGATGGTAGTGGCAGTCAACCAGAAGCCCAGCAGCCACGCATTTCTGCATTAGGCAAAAACCGGTCAACTCTGAGACATAGCCAGCTGCCATCGCTCCGAACATGCAGTCATGTTCCAAAACACCTAGGGCAGATTCAAAAGCATTTCACACGAAACTCACAAGTAGTATTAATGTAAATACAGCCAGCTCAATTCTGTATGGTTATGAATGACTCATGAATTGGTGAACTAGACATAAGAATTCACATGTGAACTCATCGGATGTGACTGTTGCAGGTGTTACAAGAATGTTGTTTAAGCCCTGAAGAGAAGTCAAATGAAATGTATGAGGCATATCAACAATCAGGTGGAACTGAGTGTCATAAAGCTATACAAAGTTTGTATCCTAAAACTCCTTGGGTTCTTGTGTGTGTTCAGGGCAACAGAACTGATGTCTGTGTGTTCAGGGCAACAGAACTGATGTCTGTGTGTTCAGGGCAACAGAACTGATGTCTGTGTGGCTGATAGGAAGTAACACTTTGACAGCTGAGTTCACACATACAATGTTGACATGTTGTTAGTGAATGATCAAGAAGTGGATGCAGTCGACGTAATGTGTCTTTATTCATAGTAGTGCACATCCATGGACAACATATTTCAATAGCCAGCAGCACTCTTCTAGCATGGTGGTTAGGCATTGAACTGCTACGGCTTTTGGAATATTTATCTTTGTGGCTGTGGTTTGCATTTCACATTTTCCTCATGTTGGACTGGTAGTATATGATTCCGTCGCCCTGCTACTGAGAGAGTGCGTGGCGCGACTCTGTGAGCTGTGATATTCCCGTGGAATGCTTTTACATGTCCGCTTTTGTTTGTACAGTGACCTGTATGTTCAGAACAATGGCTACCGGCTGTTGCTGAATTGACCGATTTGCCTTTTCGGCTCACGAGTGCATTTTTCAGGAGACTCCAGGGAGTCGGCACTGGAGCTACGGAGTTTGTGCTTTATGCGACGCTTTTGACGGGTCACACTGCTGATAGAGCCAGAGCAATGTGAGAAAACCCGGGTCAATGAACTGTGGTTTTCATGGATGACTTTTGTGTTGGCATTCTGGCGGCAGCGTTATGCACAGTGTACCTGTGCAGGCTGTTAAATCACCGAGACTCCTGCCTGTTCCACTTTTCACATTGGACAGTGGGGAGCATTTTGTGTGATGTTCACTGGCACAGGAATGGAGCATAATGCAGACGACCCGTTGCCGTGAAGTCAACCTCATCTAACTAACTACTAACTCTTCTGGCATACGTACAGAGTCGTGTTATACCCCATTTCACTAGTGACCATATTTGTGTAGAATGTCACCTCTTTCATGCCCTCTTACGTTCCCTAGTGCCCTGCTGATCCAATGTGGCCTGAGTGTGTGTGTATGGCACGTGTGCTGTCTTCTGTTGACTTGATGTCCTTGCTTCGAAGTGTCCTAATGTTGAATAAACGGTTAATGTTGACTTGATGTCCTTGCTTCGAAGTGTCCTAATGTTGAATAAACGGTTAATGTTGACTTGATGTCCTTGCTTCGAAGTGTCCTAATGTTGAATAAACGGTTAATGTTGACTTGATGTCCTTGCTTCGAAGTGTCCTAATGTTGAATAAACGGTTAATGTTGACTTGATGTCCTTGCTTCGAAGTGTCCTAATGTTGAATAAACGGTTAATGTTGACTTGATGTCCTTGCTTCGAAGTGTCCTAATGTTGAATAAACGGTTAATGTTGACTTGATGTCCTTGCTTCGAAGTGTCCTAATGTTGAATAAACGGTTAATGTTGACTTGATGTCCTTGCTTCGAAGTGTCCTAATGTTGAATAAACGGTTAATGTTGACTTGATGTCCTTGCTTCGAAGTGTCCTAATGTTGAATAAACGGTTAATGTTGACTTGATGTCCTTGCTTCGAAGTGTCCTAATGTTGAATAAACGGTTAATGTCTACTTGCGTTGTAAGTATTGATTAAGATGTTATCCAGTGTCCAGTGCCTGAATGTTTTTTCAGTTATCTTGTTTCTAGATGATGCTTATTTGACATCAGTGTATTACGTGAATGTAGCGCTTTCATTGATACTTTCTTTTCGCGCACTAAATGTATCATCTTTTTTAACCTAATTGTGGTTTTGTGTGTGTAGAACTTTATTAACCCTTTCTGTACCATGGCACTGAGGAATTTGTTTTGTGTGGGATAAATAATGGCCCATAGAAGCAGCGGAAGCTAGAGAAAGCATCAACAATTGGGCAGCAAATAAGAATATAACACCAGCTTCATGAAAATATCAGATGACAGAGAGGAGTGGGGGTCAGTGTCTCCAGTCTCTGCTCCCGGCCAGCAGCCAGAAGATGACCATGTTGTACCACTGTGCTGATTTCTATCATAATTCTGCACAGCATCAAATATTACTGTTAAAATATCCATGAAATAAATATCTTCAAGTTGATTTTAAAAAAAGATTAAATGTGTTAATAAAAGTATGAATAGTGACTTCAAAGATGCAACTGTTTCAGCTCCGTATTCCCCATGGAACTCTTTGACATAGTAAGTAAGTAAAGGACCTTTTTGCACACCTTGGACGTATGTTGCTTGACCTATATTTATATCGACCAATCAGCACTCGGTGGGGGTGTGGTCAGTATCCTGCCGGCTGCCTGTATATCCCAGAACATTCTCTGGTCCCCGTGTTAGGCTGGGTCAACCAGGGAGCCCAGGTCTATGTTTAAATACTGAATCCCCCTCAAATGGGATCAAACCCATGACCACAATGCTACTGCTACGTGTAACCACTACGCTACTGTGACTCCCTCTATGATATAATGGTGGTATTATATTGGTTTGTTTTTTTCAGGTGAATGATGCAGATCAGGACAGCTCAAAAACTGTAAAAGGCAGGAGTTCGTCTCATGAAAATTATCAATCAAAGAAAATTATCCAGGACAATAGTGGTCAGAATAAACCGACATCAAACATCAGCGATAAGTACAAAGGTTATGAACTTCTCCTTGACATTGAAGACTTGGAAGATGAACCAGAGCTGCCACCAGCTAAAGGTACATCTGTTTGTCTCTTGTCATCTGCATTCAGACATTTCTATTGTATATCATATTGTATATGTTATGTTATGTTATGTTATGTTGAACAATGTCTATATCATATTGTATATGTTATGTTATATTATGTTATTTTACGTTATGTCGAACAATGTCTATATCATATTGTATATGTTATGTTATGTTGTGTCAAACAATGTCTCTGCACACTGGACATTCCCATGAGTGCTGAGTTCTCCGATGCGACAGCCATCCTGAAGTATTTCTGCTGACTGTTCCCATAAAGAGTTGGTTATGGTATCTCCTCTCTTTTCCTCGAAGACGTGCCTATCCAGGCTTCACACCAATTCATGCAACTGGGCTAGTGTCGGAGTCTCGTCAGTCTCCGCCAGCTGAGTCCGTTCTGTATTGATGATATCAGCCCTGCCCATGCTTCTTCCCATGTATATTGGTGCATTAGTTGCCAGCTAGTCTGCGCATTCATCACCTTTAACTCTGACTTGTCCCAGTGCGTACATCCAGGTCAGCTCAGCTTCCGAATGCTGTCTATCTATTCGAAGCGGAGACTGTCGGTTTCGATTTTCTTTAGCATGCATATGGAGTATGATATGAAGATGGCATTTGTGACTTCCTGTTCTGCAGCCCATGCCACTGCTGTTGAGGCAGTGGTGATCTCCAAAGTCAAGCTGGGTGTAGTTGTCCGGAACGCAATGCTATCCTCTTTGATTGTTCTCCCATCTTTTGTGCTGTGTAAGCCCAAGATGACCTTGAACCTCACTTGATGGACCCATCTATGTAGATGATGATGTCTTTTGGACTTGATGTTGTTCGACAAGTTCTTGTTATTTTCTGTATTGTATATGTATAGTCTATATGTATAGTGTATGTAAATATGTATTGTTTATGTAAATATGTATTGTTTATATAAATATGTATAGCATATATAAGACAAGTAGGTAAAGGAGGTAATTGGGAAATGGTACTAGACCCATATTTGTTTAGACCAATCTGCACTGTGTGGGTAGTGTCATCATACCATCATAGACCAATCAGCACTCTGTGGGTAGTGTCACCATACCATCATGGTCCAATCAGCACTGTGTGGGTAGTGTCATCATACCATCATAGTCCAATCAGCACTCTGTGGGTAGTGTCATCATACCACCATAGTCCAATCAGCACTCTGTGGGTAGTGTCATCATACCATCATAGTCCAATCAGCACTCTGTGGGTAGTGTCATCATACCATCATAGTCCAATCAGCACTGTGTGGGTAGTGTCATCATACCACCATAGTCCAATCAGCACTGTGTGGGTAGTGTCATC
Source organism: Cepaea nemoralis (assembly GCA_014155875.1). NCBI lineage: Eukaryota > Metazoa > Mollusca > Gastropoda > Stylommatophora > Helicidae > Cepaea > Cepaea nemoralis. The sequence goes on along the minus strand of JACEFZ010020851.1, from coordinate 301,523 downwards.
ATACCACCATAGTCCAATCAGCACTGTGTGGGTAGTGTCATCATACCATCATAGTCCAATCAGCACTCTGTGGGTAGTGTCATCATACCACCATAGTCCAATCAGCACTCTGTGGGTAGTGTCATCATACCATCATAGTCCAATCAGCACTCTGTGGGTAGTGTCATCATACCATCATAGTCCAATCAGCACTCTGTGGGTAGTGTCATCATACCATCATAGTCCAATCAGCAACTCTGTGGGTAGTGTCATCATACCATCATAGTCCAATCAGCACTGTGTGGGTAGTGTCATCATACCATCATAGTCCAATCAGCACTCTGTGGGTAGTGTCATCATACCATCATAGTCCAATCAGCACTCTGTGGGTAGTGTCATCATACCACCATAGTCCAATCAGCACTGTGTGGGTAGTGTCATCATACCACCATAGTCCAATCAGCACTCTGTGGGTAGTGTCATCATACCACCATAGTCCAATCAGCACTCTGTGGGTAGTGTCATCATACCACCATAGTCCAATCAGCAACTCTGTGGGTAGTGTCATCATACCATCATAGTCCAATCAGCACTGTGTGGGTAGTGTCATCATACCATCATAGTCCAATCAGCAACTCTGTGGGTAGTGTCATCATACCATCATAGTCCAATCAGCACTCTGTGGGTAGTGTCATCATACCACCATAGTCCAATCAGCACTCTGTGGGTAGTGTCATCATACCATCATAGTCCAATCAGCACTCTGTGGGTAGTGTCATCATACCACCATAGTCCAATCAGCACTGTGTGGGTAGTGTCATCATACCATCATAGTCCAATCAGCACTGTGTGGGTAGTGTCATCATACCATCATAGTCCAATCAGCACTCTGTGGGTAGTGTCATCATACCATCATAGTCCAATCAGCACTGTGTGGGTAGTGTCATCATACCATCATAGTCCAATCAGCACTCTGTGGGTAGTGTCATCATAGCATCATAGTCCAATCAGCACTCTGTGGGTAGTGTCATCATGCCTGCCACGTTTATATCCCAAGACTTGTTTTCTGGTAGCCTTTTTAGGCTTGGGGAATTGCATTTTATTTTGAAATTCAGCCCAGATGCGAATTTCAACCCGTGGCCTCAGGGTCCATCTGGCGAAATTGTCTGTGACAGAAAGAATGAATTACTTGGAGAAACTGTAAGATTGTGAAATTGTCTGTGACAGAAAGAATGAGACTTGGAGAAACTGTAAGGTTGTGAAATTGTCTGTGACAGAAAGAATGAGACTTGGAGAAACTGTAAGGTTGTGAAATTGTCTGTGACAGAAAGAATGAGACTTGGAGAAACTGTAAGGTTGTGAAATTGTCTGTGACAGAAAGAATGAGACTTGGAGAAACTGTGAGGTTGTGAAATTATCTGTGACAGAAAGAATGAGACTTGGAGAAACTGTAAGGTTGTGAAATTCTCTGTGACAGAAAGAATGAGACTTGGAGAAACTGTGAGGTTGTGAAATTGTCTGTGACAGAAAAAAATTAGACTTGGAGAAACTGTGAGGTTGTGAAATTGTCTGTGACAGAAAGAATGAGACATCGAGAAACTGTAAGGTTGTGAAATTGTCTGTGACAGAAAGAATGAATGACTTGGAGAAACTGTGAGGATGTGAAATTGTCTGTGACAGAAAGAATGAATGACTTGGAGAAACTGTGAGGTTGTGAAATTGTCTGTGACAGAAAGAATGAGACTTGGAGAAAATGTAAGGTTGTGAAATTCTCTGTGACAGAAAGAATGAATGACTTGGAGAAACTGTGAGGTTGTGAAATTGTCTGTGACAGAAAAAAATTAGACTTGGAGAAACTGTGAGGTTGTGAAATTGTCTGTGACAGAAAGAATGAGACATCGAGAAACTGTAAGGTTGTGAAATTGTCTGTGACAGAAAGAATGAATGACTTGGAGAAACTGTGAGGTTGTGAAATTGTCTGTGACAGAAAGAATGAGACATGGAGAAAATGTAAGGTTGTGAAATTGTCTGTGACAGAAAGAATGAGACTTGGAGAAAATGTAAGGTTGTGAAATTCTCTGTGACAGAAAGAATGAATGACTTGGAGAAACTGTAAGGTTGTGAAATTGTCTGTGACAGAAAGAATGAGACATCGAGAAACTGTAAGGTTGTGAAATTGTCTGTGACAGAAAGAATGAATGACTTGGAGAAACTGTGAGGTTGTGAAATTGTCTGTGACAGAAAGAATGAGACTTGGAGAAACTGTGAGGTTGTGAAATTGTCTGTGACAGAAAAAAATGAGACTTGGAGAAACTGTGAGGTTGTGAAATTGTCTGTGACAGAAAGAATGAGACTTGGAGAAACTGTGAGGTTGTGAAATTGTCTGTGACAGAGAATGAATGACTTCGAGATTCTGTGAGGTTGTGAAATTGTGACAGAAAGAATGAATGACTTGGAGAAATTGTGAGGCTGTGAAATTGTCTGTGACGGAAGGATTGTATGTTATTCACTTGCTGACAAACAACTACTGCTTGAACCACAGTGTTGATCAGTTGTTGATTTAGTGATTGTTGATGGCTTCTGGTTGATTGTTGCAGACATTCAGGCCAACATCCGGGCTCTGAAGTACACACTGAACCATCTGTTGGTGTTCCCAGACCCAGCGCTAGAGCTCAACAAGGTCCATAAAATGGTTCAGGAATACAGGAGGGTGAGTTGTTACAAGAGGGTGAGTTTCTACAGAAAGGTAAGTTGCTACAGAAGAGTGAGTTATTACAGAAGGGTAAGTTGTTACAGAAGGGTAAGTTGTCACAGAAGGGTAAGTAAGAGGGGGGGGGGGGGGGGGTGTTTGAATCCGAATTTTAGAGTTGCAAATGTTCTGTGAAATCCTGAACACATAACACATGTGTTTCTGGTAGGGAGCAGATTGTTTCACACGTGACATTTTGGTTGGCACATGTGAAGAAACAAGCAATCACATGTGGTAGATTGCCTGGGATAGAACGTGAAGAAACAAGCAATCACATGTGGTAGATTGCCTGGGATAGAAGAAGCTGGAGAATGGATTGGCTACACCATTATTGATGGCAGGGAGGAGTGGAAGATCCTGACTAGCCTAACTAACTAGGTCAATGTATTTCAGTTTTCGAGACACAAAGCTGTTCATCAGTCAGTTGTCTTCGATGTTGAGATTTTGTAGAATGTCTGTGTGTCTCTTGATGTTGAGACCTTGTAGAATGTCTGTGTTTCTCTTGATGTTGAGATCTTGTAGAATGTCCATGTTTCTCTTCATGTTGAGATCTTGTAGAATGTCCATGTTTCTCTTCATGTTGAGATCTTGTAGAATGTCTGTGTTTCTCTTCATGTTGAGATCTTGTAGAATGTCCATGTTTCTCTTGATGTTGAGATCTTGTAGAATGTCTGTATTTCGCTTGATGTTGAGATCTTGTAGAATGTCTGTGTTTCTCCTGATGTTTAGATCTTGTAGAATGTCCGTGTTTCTCTTGATGTTTAGATCTTGTAGAATGTCCATGTTTCTCTTGATGTTTAGATCTTGTAGAATGTCCAAGTTTCTCTGGATGCACTGCAGTCAATAAAACACATTTGGTACATGAGGACACATTACTTGAAGAATCACTTATGGAACTGTTGTGGTGGGGCGTCATGGATAGAACTGTTGTAGTGAGGCATCCTATATGGAAGTGTTGTAGTGGCAGGTGGAGTATTGAACTGATTTCCTGACACAGGAAAGGACAGCTCCTATGTGCAGCATCAGTGTCCTTAGGTTTCTGCTTGAATAGACTGAACACTAATGGGTTTGAGCTGGGTGCCGTGATTCTCAATCATAGATCATAGATGTCTATCTGTTGTTGCATCAGAGATAAATCCTGTTTTGTGTATTCTCTAGGTGCCAGTGCCACCAGCCAGGCCCAAGCAGATGTACCAACAGAAAGTGGGCCAGGTCTTGGACAATCTGAAAACTAGGTCCACGCTGGAGGAAGAAAATGTGTCTACAGTTCTCCAGGACCAAGGCAGACTGCGTAAACAGTTCCCAGAGGCAGAGCATTTATTGGGTCGGGTGAGTCTTCATGGTTGGTTGTGTTTATGCTGAGTATGATGTAGTCAAATGCAGATCACAAGGTCAAAGATCACGCCTACATGTCATCATGGGAATTCTTCTTCTTCTCTTCTCCATTTACCACAGTGAAGTGTTGGGGGTGGGGGGGGGGGGGGGGGGGGGGGGGGGGAAGGAGGCATAAGGATATAAGGATCTTTTATCCATGCTTTCTAATGCTCTTTGTAAGTTGGGATTTATTTCTGTAAGGTTGTTCTTGATACCATCACTCCATCTTTGACATGGTCTATCCCTTGCTCTGTATCCATTATATGTCTTCAGTGTGGCAGATGTTGCCAGGGCATTCTTGTGAGGTGGCCATACCATTTAATCTGCTGTTCTTTAATGAAGTGGATGACTGGTTTCAGACTTAGTCATCTTCTAATTTCCGTATTCTTAATTCTGTATGGGGAATACATTAAGTAAAGTACAGTAAAGTAAAGTAAAGTAAAGTAAAGTAAAGTAAAGTAAAGTAAGTGCAGTGAAGTACAGTAACAGACCCCTGTCCACACCTTGGGGAGTATTATGTATATGATGTAAGCCACATATTTGTATACACCATTGGGCACTCAGTGCATGATATGAGCCACATATTTATATACAACATTGGGCACTCAGTGCATGACGTGAGCCACATATTTCCATACAACATTGGGCACTCAGTGCATGACGTGAGCCACATATTTCCATACAACATTGGGCACTCAGTGCATGACATGAGCCACATATTTATATACAACATTGGGCACTCAGTGCATGACATGAGCCACATATTTATATACAACATTGGGCACTCAGTGCATGACATGAGCCACATATTTCCATACAACATTGGGCACTCAGTGCATGACATGAGCCACATATTTCCATACAACATTGGGCACTCAGTGCATGACATGAGCCACATATTTCCATACAACATTGGGCACTCAGTGCATGACATGAGCCACACATTTCCATACAACACTGGGCACCCAGTGCATGACATGAGCCACATATTTGTAAAACCCATTGGGCACTCAGTGCATGACATGAGCCACATATTTCCATACAACATTGGGCACTCAGTGCATGACATGAGCCACATATTTCCATACAACATTGGGCACTCAGTGCATGACATGAGCCACATATTTCCATACAACATTGGGCACTCAGTGCATGACATGAGCCACATATTTCCATACAACATTGGGCACTCAGTGCATGACATGAGCCACATACTTCTATACACTATTGGGCACTCAGTGCATGAGGAAAATACGAATGCAACTGTAGCCACAGGCGTACACACTCCAGAGGCCTTAACGGTTCAAATGCTTATCCGCCATGTTGGGGACCAGAAACCCATGAATGTAGGGCTATATGAAACCACAGCCAGCATTGCTTAAACAGTATAGCTAAGTCAAACCATGCGTGACAGCCATGAAAGTTACCACCTGTAACTGCTGATCTATGAATCCATCAGCTTTTACAGAATACACACAGGGTGTGTGGTAGATGTTGTATGATAGTTTACAACTTGTGTCTGTGTTAGTGAACACTCTAATGGGGCAGTAACATTTCCAATTTCTAGTATAAGCTTTGACCCATTCAATCAAACAGTATGTGTGGTTCTACAGCAAACTGGTGGGGTTGATCCTACTGTTTGGGTGGGAGTTGCTGTCAGTATCTGTCTGGTTGAGTAATAGTAATAGAATGTTGTGACACATGAAATTAAGTAAAATCATGGTAAGTGAGAACATTTCTTGTCAACATTTGCCACATGATTTTGTTCACCCACAGGTTCAGAGACGTTACAACACAATCAGAAACCACTTGATAACGGATGCGAAACAAGCGGGAGACATTGCAGCAGAGGTTCTAGAACTGCTGGCCCCAGCTGGGGACAAGTAAAACCCAGGGGTTCTCAAGCATGTGCCAATGTGTCATATTTTTGTAATGTTCAAGTGAAGTGTATTAGATATTGTACTTGTGGTTCTATAAAGACAATAGTTGAGGTATGTGAGGGGAGAAATGTGTACAGTAAAATTATGGACTGTGACTTGTGAGGGGGGAAATGTGTACAATTATGGGCTGTGACTTGTGAGGAATAAATGTGTACAGTAAAATTATGGGCTGTGACTTGTGAAGGAAAAATTTGTACAATAAAATTATGGGCTGTGACTTGTGAGGGGAAAATGTGTACAGTAAAATTATAGGCTGTGACTTGTGAGGGAAAAATGTGTACAGTAAAATTATGGGCTGTGACTTGTGAGGGAGAAATGTGCACAGTGAAATTATGGGCTGTGACTTGTGATGGAGAAATATTACAATAAAATTATGGGTTGTGAATTGTGAGGGAGAAATGTGTCCAGTAAAATTATGGGTTGCGACTTGTGAGGGAGAAATGTGTACAGTAAAATAATGGGCTGTGACACGTGATGGAGAAACATGTACAGTAAAATTATGGGCTGTGACACGTGAGGGAGAAATGTTAAGTAAAATTATGGACTGTGACATGCGAGGGAGAAATGTTACTGTAAAATTATAGGCTTTGACATGTGAGGGAGAAATGTTACTGTAAAATTATGGGCTGTGGCATGTGAAGGAGAAATGTTACTGTAAAATTATGGCCTGTGACATGTGAGGGAGAAATATTACTGTAAAATTATAGGCTTTGACATGTGAGGGTGAAATATTACTGTAAAATTATGGGCTGCGACATGTGACATGTTACTGTAAAATTATGGCCTGTGACATGTGAGGGGAGTAATATTACTGTAAAATTATGGCCTGTGACATGTGAGGGAGAAATATTACTGTAAAATTATGGGCTGTGACATGTGAGGGTGAAATGTTACAGTACAATTATGGGCTGTGACATGTGAGGGAGAAATATTACTGTAAAATTATGGCCTGTGACATGTGAGGGAGAAATATTACTGTAAAATTATGGGCTGTGACATGTGAGGGTGAAATGTTAAAGTACAATTATGGGCTGTGACATGTGAGGGGAGTAATATTACTGTAAAATTATGGCCTGTGACATGTGAGGGAGAAATATTACTGTAAAATTATGGGCTGTGACATGTGAGGGAGAAATGTTACAGTACAATTATGGGCTTCGGCATGTGAGGGAGCTGGGGGGGGGCTGAGTGGTCTCAAGGTATGGTGTCCGCCTCGATTTCTGGAGGTCCCAGGTTCAAGCCCTGGTGAGGACCAGGACTTTTTCACGTGGACTTCTAGTAACAAAATTTCCCTTAGTCTCTCTGGGTAGTGAGATTGGATGCCTGTGTGTATTTTTGCGAACGTAAAAAAATCCATTGGCAGTTGGAAATCGAAAAAGAGTAGCCTAACAGTCCTGCCCGGGCAAAATTTTGAGTTAAAAATCTACCCAAAGTATTTCAGGATCCTTGCCGGTGGTACGGAGTTCGTGCACTGAGCTGTGATTCTCCGGACTTAAGCTTGAGTTAGGAGTAGAACAGAGCACTTATGGGTTACACCTGTGTGCCATGATGTTGATCCGTCGACTAAACAACTAGCATGTCAAGGAGAAATATTACTGTAAAATTATGGGCTGTTACGTGTTACAGTTAAATTAAAGGCTGTGACATGTGAGGAAAAAATGTTATAGTAAAATTATGGGTTGTGGCACGTGAAAGAGAAATGTTATAGTAAAATTAAGGGCTGTGGCGTGTGAGGGAGAGTAAACCTACTGTGCTTCAGTGACGGGAAGTTCTAAATAGAGTTCTGCCGCAGGAAATGGATAGATATACAGAACCTGCAGACTTAAGCATAATTGTGGGATATGCTGTCTAGCTATTTGTCTGTCTACCTCGGTTTCTTTCTCGCAATCTGTCTCTGTCTTTCTTCGTCTCTCTTGGTCCCCGACTCATGTATGCATCAGTCTGTGCGTAATTACGTGCTTGACAATGTTGTGTTTTTTCTATGTGGATGTAACATGCAGAATATGAAGATGAGTGATTGGAAGGGTCAAATGTAAGCATTTCTGCTTGCCCAATATGTGATCCCTTGAAAATAAAGTTGGTTGGTTCTTTCGTTCATTAATTTAGCCTGTCTCTCTCTGCCTCTCTGCACATTTTCCATGTGTCTATAATGCATATATTATTATTGTTCTTGTGTAAGATTAGCCTTACTATTGATTTGTGAATGAAATAATGTATGAAAGCAGAGAAAACAGAAGGGCAGAATGCCAGACAAGCATGCATGCTCATTCCGTAACCCTTTAAACATAAAGTTAGTTCGTGTGTTCTTTGTCTGACCCACGCCCCTTTCTCTGTCTTTCTCTCTGTCTCATTCTGCATCTCTCTGTAGATCTGCTGCCCCTTCTGTCACTGTCTCTTACACAGTCTGTTTCTCTCTCTCTCTCTCTCTCTCTCTCTCTCTCTCTCTCTCTCTCTCTCTCTCTCTCTCTCTCTCAATCTGTTTCTCTTTATCTCTCAGCCTCTCTCTGTCTGTTTCTCAATTTCTCTCTGCCTCTCTCTCAGTCTGTTCTCTATATCTCTCTGCCTCTCTCTCAGTCTGTTCTCTATATCTCTCAGCCTCTCTCTCAGTCTGTTCTCTATATCTCTCTGCCTCTCTCTCAGTCTGTTCTCTATATCTCTCTGCCTCTCTCTCAGTCTGTTCTCTATATCTCTCAGCCTCTCTCTCAGTCTGTTCTCTATATCTCTCTGCCTCTCTCTCAGTCTGTTCTCTATATCTCTCTGCCTCTCTCTCAGTCTGTTCTCTTTATCTCTCAGCCTCTCTCTGTCTGTTTCTCAATTTCTCTCTGCCTCTCTCTCAGGTCTGTTTCTCTATATCTCTCTGCCTCTCTCTCAGTCTGTTCTCTATATCTCTCTGCCTCTCTCTCAGTCTGTTCTCTATATCTCTCTGCCTCTCTCTCAGTCTGTTCTCTTTATCTCTCAGCCTCTCTCTGTCTGTTTCTCAATTTCTCTCTGCCTCTCTCTCAGTCTGTTCTCTATATCTCTCTGCCTCTCTCTCAGTCTGTTCTCTATATCTCTCAGCCTCTCTCTCAGTCTGTTCTCTATATCTCTCTGCCTCTCTCTCAGTCTGTCTCTATATCTCTCTGCCTCTCTCTCAGTCTGTTCTCTATATCTCTCTGCCTCTCTCTCAGTCTGTTCTCTATATCTCTCTGCCTCTCTCTCAGTCTGTTCTCTATATCTCTCTGCCTCTCTCTCAGTCTGTTCTCTATATCTCTCTGCCTCTCTCTCAGTCTGTTCTCTATATCTCTCAGCCTCTCTCTGTCTGTTTCCCTTTCCCTGTGTTTATTTCATGTTGTTGTGGTCTAGTATATTACTGCAAATACACTTAATCTGTGGTCAATAAATCACAAGTATTACTGTAAACACAATTATGATGATTGTAGTCATAAATATTTGTGTATATAGCAAATAAATCTCAAACCAGAAGTCTATCTGACCTGAAAGTTGAACAATGGACCCATGTTAATAAAATAAATATATTCATGATTTGCCAAAACGATTCTCTCTTCTGTGAAAATTCATGGAAACAAGAAGTAATGTGGTGGCTTGCTCTTGACTTTAAGTATATTAAGTATACCGAATATAATATTACTAACAGCTTCCATGGGAATCCATCTTGAACTCAGGAGAGTACAGGCTAGGCATCTGTCTTTCACACATTGTTTGCGTATTTACTCACACTCTCTCCAAGTCTTTCCTCTTGTACCCTTGTGGGTTGAGCTGCGATACGATCATTAAAAAGTCACTAAAAAGTTGACAGGGTCGACTTCATTGCACCAGGTTTATCCCATATGGCTCAGTCTTTTTCTGCAGCGTGAGCTGCTGAAAGCGTCGCACAAAGCATGGACTCCTTAGCTCCAGCAATGACACCCAGGAGTCTTTAAAAAATGCACTCGTGAACCGAAGGACGTGGTCCGGATTTGAACCCACAACCTTCAGAGCCTGAGCTAGATGGCTTGACCACTTCGCCATGAAACTCCCATTACGATCATGCTTAGCCTATCCTCTTCTACGTGCCCAATTCTTAACCCTTTCAAAATAAAGTTTTGTTGTTGTAGTTGTTGTTGTTGGGGTTAGAGGCAGCCTAATGTCAAGTTGGACATATCACACTCTCAGGAAGCTGATCACGTCACTCATGTTTGGCCTACACCTGACCCGTTTGTGGCCAAACTCTATGGAGACGCCAACAAGCTCAAGATGACTGCTGCTTTCTCTGTTTCAGTGCCAAACACAAATTAGGTTTGGACCAAACATGGTGCGCAATAAAATGAAGAAGTATAATGTAAATTGTCTTACACTGAGCATTAAAATTGCGGAAGATACCGAAAACAAAACACATAAGACGATAACCCTAGAAAGATGATATATCGCTCTTCTATCTCTATGGGAGGTCAAATTTGACGATTTGGATGGAGATCCTTCGACACTGGATCACTCACATATATTCAGGAGGTCTGTGAAGACGAAATGGCGGCGATGGCTGAGGAAGAAGAAAAAGAGAAGGAAGTAGGAAGAAGAGGAGGAGGAAGAAGAAGAAGAAACCGTAAACTGTGAGGAAACACGAAGACGTAAGAAACGACAATATGAACCTGACAGAAAGCTTGTGTAACTTTTGTATTACATCATACAGGAAGACATTATCTGAGGGTACATGACAGTGTGTTGTATTATCTGTGTTTCTTCAAGTGAATTCTGACAGGCGTGGGTGATCATGTCTCCCTGAAACTCCTTCTCTCTACTTATGTGTATTTATTTGTAAACTCTCATCACCACAATCCTTTTGCCTAGATACAATCTTAACGGTACAATCTGTCAGTTAAATCTAAAATCTGTCAGTTAATTCTACGATCTGTCAGTTAATTCTACAGTCTGTCAGGTAAATCTACAATCTGTCAGGTAAACCTAAATCTGTCAGTAAATTCTACAATATGTCAGTTAAATCTACAATATGTCAGTTAAATCTACAATCTGTCAGTTAATTCTACAATCGGTCTGTTAAATCTACAATCTGTCAGTCAAACCTGCAATATGTCAGGTAATCCTACAATCTGTCAAGTAAATCTACAATCTGGTTAATCTACAATATGTGAGGTAAACCTACAATCTCTTGGGAAAACCTAAAATCTGGTTAATCTAAATCTACATTTTTTAACATAAATCTACAATCTGTCAGGAAACATACAATCTGTCAGGCAAACCTACAATCTGTCAGGTAAAGCTACAATCTGTCAGGCAAACCCACAATCAGTCAGGCAAATCTACAATCTGTCAGGTAAACCCACAATCTGTCAGGCAAACCTACAGTCTGTAGCCAAACTTAGCCCAGTGCCCCTCCAATCTCCATTTGATGGGAACTTGGTGGGGCTTCAGTTCAGGTTTCAGGGCCGATCTAAGTTTCTGCAAGTACAAGTGAATACACCTTCTGTAAGTACAAGTGATTACAGCTTCTGTAAGAACAAGTGATTATAGCTTATATAAGTACAGGTGATTATAGATTCTGTAAGCAGAAGTGATTATGGCTTCTGTAAGTACAAATGATTATAGCTTATATAAGTACAAGTGATTATTGCTTATGTAAGTACAAGTGATTATAGCTTCTGTAAGTACAAGTGATTGTAGCTTCTGTAAGTACAGATGAACACACCTTCTGTAAGTACAAGTGAATACAGTTTATGTAAGTACAAGTGATTGTTCTTTCTGTACATCTCTCTCTCTCTCTCTCTCTCTCTCTCTCTCTCTCTCTCTCTCTCTCTCTCTCTCTCTCTCGCTCTCTCTCTCTCTATTACTCATCCTACATTTATCTGTCCACTAACACCAAACTATCGAGAGGTCAGTCTTTAGGGCATCTATTTCTAACTGTTTGTGATTGAAGGCATGATAATTTAAAATCACTATTCATTCGTATTCTTCGGGTTATACTTTTGTCTATTCCCATTAAAACTCCGTGTCATCATCATCACGTGCCATGCCGGTAGGTATGGGAGGTCCTTGATCTCCATTTCACACGATCGCCAATCATGGGTCAGGTCTGTGTGTATGTCCTGATTATGCCATGAGGTCAAACCATCCAAGTGTTTCACTCTCTGTCTTCCCCCTGGCACTTTTCCCCTCAAGTTTGCCAGTTGTCACTGCCAGTTTATTTCTGCTCATAACGCACTTTAAATAACGTCACTGTCTACGTCTAATTTATCGAATCAATTTTTACGGTTTTCGTTTGTTTCTTGCAGGAATGTATCGCTCGTTTTCCTGCCATTTTTCTCAGAAACGACATTGATACATCCACTAAGTGTTTCTCTATTTTGTTTGTCACTGAATTAGTTTAGAATTGTCCCATTTGGGTGGATCACATTATTGTATCTCTTTCTTCTTGAATATGGCCATAATTTATGTTTTGTTATAATGTAATTCTACCCCGAGTTGTCCTCTGTGTACAATAACAGCAGCATCAACTCAATGCTGCAGATTTGTCAGCAAGGAATGAATCACCCAAACAAGTGAAGTAGTCCTAACCATTACTAGAATACCATCACTAGTAACAAAATGGATGTTGAAGCCAAAGCCTACATCGGAACACAGAAACAACAAACACACTGATACGACTACATGAAAATGTTTTGTTTAGTTTAGTTTAGTCGACGGATCAACATCACGGCACACGAGTGTAATCCATAAGTGCTCCAAATACTCCTAACTCAAGCCGGAGTCCGGAGAATCTCAGCTCAGTGCACGAAATCCGCAACACCGGCGAGGATCCTAAAATACTCTGGGTAGATTTTTTAACCTGGTTTCTGGGTTGTGAGATCGAATCCCGTGTGTATTGTTGCGCATGTAAAACATCCCTCTTGGTAGGTGACAATCGAAAAAGAGTAGCCTAACGGCGCCGCCCGGGCAACATTTCGAATTACATGAAAGACTACATGAACATAAACATAACAAAAGTTCCTCATCTGTATTCTGTGGACTGGACAGGTTTTTCATGAAATTCCCGTATATGATTCCAACAAAGCGATAGCTGTTTATTTGGCGAATATATTTTCCATCTGGCAAATACCCAGTTTTGTCAGGCGATTCTTGTTTTAATCTCGACAAGGCACCTTCCATCTGACATAATTCCCGATCCTACAGCAGGACGCTGTCCTCACTCAGAACAGGGCACAACAAACTCAACAGTCACGTGTACACACAACTAAAGATAGGTCCCACAACGATGTGTGTATGTGGGCAAGCATACAAAACGGCAGAACATATACTACACACTGTACCAAACAGCCCAGCGCAGTTCATTCTTTGACGGGGTGAAACAACACTAAGTGTTAAAATGTATTTAACATACTACAACATTATACTAAATCATCATCAAGTGCCTTGCCTGCTGGCGTGGACGATCATGCTTCTCCACAAATTGCGATCTCCGTCGGCATGGATCAGTTCGTGTGTTGTCTCCCTTCCGTGCCATGACACAAGACTGAAGAATGTTCTCTCGCTGTCTTCCTTTGTCTCTCTGTGTCACGACACGTTCCAGCTTTTGTCTGCTTATACTGTGGCCAAAATATGATGACTATATGCGGTAGAAACCTGTCCCACCAGTAGGCGCGTCCACCGGGTGGCAGATGATGGAGTGGCTTCTAGATATCTTGTCTAAATCTAAAGGTTCGCTGTGAATATGTTAAATAAGAAGCAGAGGACCATCAGTGGTCGTTGAGAGGAGATGAGTTAGTTTGTGGGGCAGCTGTCTTTATAAAACACCTCAAAACTCTATGACGTGCCCATCAGCGGGTAAACGGCGCCTTACATAACCTGTCTTCCCCCCCCCCCGCCGCTGCCTTGGAGGGTCTGTCTTTTAGGGCAAAAATGTACCAAACACTGGTACAATACTGTACCTGTACCAAATATAGTTATATATAAGACACATGATATAGTGAGAACTCTCTGGAAGCCGGCTGTAGGAGGTGCAGAAGACGACACCGTACGCGCGGTAAACAGTTGTAGAAGTAAGCTGACTCCAAGATAAGGAAGAGGAGGAGGAGTGGATGTTTGCGTGTGTGACGGGTCCCTACCTGGATCCAGGAGCCCTGTTTGCAGCAGACAACACAGAGCGCGACGACCACCACCTGTAGCAGGATCGTCACCACCAGCACCAACAACACCACATTCTCGAGGTCAAAGTGCCCGACCTCTGACCCCAGGGTGAAGAAAGGGCTGCGATATTCTTGGTACGTTAAAGTAGCCTGGTTAGAGAGTAATAATAATAAACGTGTGTGGGGTCAGGGTGTGAATGTGGAACATGATGATGGTGATGATGATTATGATGACCACAGCTCAGAACAGGTAGAGGTCCAGCTTTCGTGCCATGGGGCCTAGGATATATGGTGCTAGTACCACATTTTTAAACCAATCGGCACTCACTGGGTGATGGGGTCATATCTCGCCTGATTTAGAACGGAACTCAGTGGGTGCTGGGGTCATATTCTATCTGATTTAGAACGGATCTCAGTGGGTGATGGGGTCATATTCTATCTGATTTAGAACGGCACTCAGTGGGTGCTGGGGTCATATTCTATCTGATTTAGAACGGCACTCAGTGGGTGCTGGGGTCATATTCTATCTGATGTAGAACGGCACTCAGTGGGTGCTGGGGTCATATTCTATCTGATTTAGAACGGAACTCAGTGGGTGCTGGGGTCATATTCTAACTGATTTAGAACGGAACTCAGTGGGTGCTGGGGTCATATTCTATCTGATTTAGAACGGAAACTCAGTGGGTGCTGGGGTCATATTCTATCTGATTTAGAACGGAACTCAGTGGGTGCTGGGGTCATATTCTATCTGATTTAGAACGGAAATCAGTGGGTGCTGGGGTCATATTCTAACTGATTTAGAACGGAACTCAATGGGTGCTGGGGTCATATTCTATCTGATTTAGAACGGAACTCAGTGGGTGCTGGGGTCATATTCTATCTGATTTAGAACGGAACTCAGTGGGTGCTGGGGTCATATTCTATCTGATTTAGAACGGAAATCAGTGGGTGCTGGGGTCATATTCTATCTGATTTAGAACGTGTAACTGCCAATAATCGCAGATGTACCGAAGAAGTTACCAACGCAATTCGCAATCCCGCATACAGCGTTGAAAACACAGCTGCGGGCGATTTGGAATTAGACGGCCTTGCGATGTTTTCATGCGATGGTATGAGTGCTTGTCCTTCAGGTTGCAATGGCAAACTGTTTTCCCCCCGCATATCCTTTACAGGACATTGCTGTCAACACCAGCATTTTTCAGCTGCTGTTGTTGTCTTGGCAAGTTTTACGTTCAGTAGTTTGCCATTGCTTTTTGAACGACCAGCTCACATACCCTCCGTAAGTAATCAACGTGACACGATCCGCTGCCGAATCTCGAGGAGCTGTGTTTCGTGCGAGAGTATATGGGATTGCGAACAACGTCCTTAACACCTAGCCGTGGAGACCAGCTATGGCAAACTACTGAAAGTAAACTTGCCAAGAAATCGCAAACAGCCAAAACTGTTGTGGTTGACTGCGACGTCCTGTAAAAGATATGCACCTAACTTTGAAGCACTGCCTACTTGCTGTACACACGTGAACTGTGGACACTGAATGAAAGAACTGGTGCTGTTCTGTACAGTCCTAAAAAATACCAGGAACTGCTTAGAAGACCCGTATCCGGGCACCTCAAGAGATTGTCTGTGCCGGGAAGTTCATTGTGCCAGAACAGTAGTTTCTCAAAACCGTGTGGGGAATCCCCACCCCACACCCACGGGGGGGGGGGGGGGGCGGGGTGAAGATTATTTTAAGATCGCGTTAATACAAGAACCGATTACTTGATATTGTTTTTCCTCATATTTTATATTTGGTACTTCTCGCCCTTCTGAAATTCATTTTATAACGTAACTAGCTGACCCTGCCCGGCTTCGCCCAGTCACTGGTGGGGAGCATCTCATTTAATTCATATAAGTAGTCATATAAGTTCTCGTTCCCGTTACCGACTGTCTGTCTGTCTGTCTGTCTGTCTGTCTGTCTGTCTGTCTGTCTGTCTGTCTGACCCGGCCCGGCATTGCCCAGCTCCTGGTGTGGAGCATCTCATTTAATTCATATAAGTAGTCATATAAGTTCCCGTTCCCGTTACCGACAATCTGTCTGTCTGTCTGTCTGTCTGTCTGTCTGTCTGTCTGTCTGTCTGTCTGTCTGTCTGTCTGTCTGTCTGTCTGTCTGTCTGTCTGTCTGTCTGTCTGTCTGCCTGACCCTGTCCGGCTTCGCCCAGTCCCTGGTGGGGAGCATCTCATTTAATTCATATAAGTAGTCATATAAGTTCTCATTAAATTCATACAACAAAAAAAGTAACTTAAAAGAATGTCCTTCCACACACCATCCATTATTTTTAATGAAAACTCTTTCTAATCACCTGCATGACTACAGTAACTTCTTAAGCAAATAAAGATGAGTTACAATGTTATGCATTGTGCATTATTTTTATGAAAACTTTGAAAATGCCTTACAGTTTGTATCATTATTTATTATAACTCATATGCCGGTACATAACTATGGACACAGAGTTTATAAATCTTTGAAAACGATGCCACAATATGACTATAAGTTATACAGAAAAGTTATGCCCCTTGAAATAACTTTTACGGAGTTAGGTCCCCTGAAATATATGAAATTATAATGAAAAATGAAAAATGAAATAATACTGAGTAAGCAGGCGATTTCACACTAAAAAAATATCACAGTTGGCAGCTCTGGAATGAAAGAAAGGCGTGTAGAAAATTTCATCTCAATCGGATGGGCCGTTCGCGAACACATAAAGGACATACAGACAGACAGACATAAATACAGACAGAAAGACGATCCTTATTTATATATAAGATTAGACCCGTAAATCACGTTTTATGTAGACGTCTAGACTTGTTCTAGTATGTGTTATTAAATTTAGCTGCCAGTTTTACGTATACTGTGTAGGGGTGGGGGATGTATAGGAAAGAAATACGAAAGGAGGGAGGGGTGACGTTCTGAAAATATGGTGAAGGAGCGCATGGGCCAAAAAAAGGTTGAGAACCACTGTAGAAGGTCTCATCTGACTGATCTTACTATCGCCAGTTATTTCATTGATGTGCCTATGGTTTTTAACAGCAAGCAGCTGTCAGAGCACTGTTGAAACATCAAACTGATTTACGGTGCAAAGGGAAGTAGGGAAGTAAGACTAAGTTACATCCTCTCTCTCTCTCTCTCTCTCTCTCTCTCTCTCTCTCTCTCTCTCTCTCTCTCTCTCTCTCTCTCTCTCTCTCTCTCTCTCTCTCTCTCTCTCTCTCTCTGTGTCTCTCCATACCAGTTGAACAAGCATGAGAGGTTTTACGAGAAACGTCAAAAATGAGTAAATCTGCCGCAATTTTGATTCATTTATAATGGAGGAAATCCGGTTCCCAAACTCAACTATGCAGATGATACCGGCTTCGTCTCAGAATGTGTCATGCAGTATCGATGTCACAGCACTCCGGGCCTGCCCATGTGTGCTCCGTGTCCCTCAGAGTATGTCGAAGAGAATATGTCCTTACCGCCATTACCCTCTTTGGACAACAATCACCTTCAAATTAATATCCTGTGAGGGTAAAATCGTGGTCAGCCGATATCTGTGGCTGACTCAGTCACGGGATTATTAATCTGAATCAGAGATGGACCCTACTATAACTTCTCTTTGAGGTTGAACGGGTTAGCAGTAATGGTTCAATCTTAATCGAAATCTAAGAGTGTGGATACATGTAGTTTCAGTGGCCAGTTGGTTACCCACGACTCTGCTTCGTCGTTTCCCACGACCCGTCCTGCTAGTGCTGGACTGGGTTCTTGACTCCGTTCCAGAATGCCATTCACCCCTTTTGTATTTCCTCCCATAACCTCCACTCTCACCCTGCCCCTATACAGTATACGTAATAATTGGAGCTAAAGTTAGTAACACATCTGCGCGAGAATCGGTAGCGTTGGTAACTTAGGGGTATGTGAGCCGGTCGCTCAGAAAGTAATGGCAAACTACTGAGCGTAATCTTGCCTAGTACATCAACAGCAGCTGAAAAATGCTGGTGTTGACTGCAACGTCCTTTAAGGGATATGCAACATTTAAAAACAAAATAGAACAAGTCTAGACGTCTACATAAAACGTGATTTGCGGGTCTACTTACGTTATAAAACGAATTTCAGAAGGGCGAGAAGTACAGAAGCGTAAAGTATGGAGGGAAAAACAATATCAAGTAATCGGTTCTTGTTGTTTTCACCGCATATTCTGAGAAATGATACTTTGTCTTCATCACACATTCTGACAAACGGTATATCATATAATCTGGGCTACAGACTCTGACAAACTGACTCTGTAAGTGTGAAAGAGAGACAAGCACGGACTTGTAGACATACGCTACTAGCAACATAGACAGCAGGATATGCATAAAGAATGGAGACACATTTGACTGATATGAGAACATAAGCAAGGAAAGGTAATCAAAGGTAAACACATGCCCGAGAAACACTCACAACAACATGCAAGCAATCACACATGACCAGGAAACATTCACAACAACATACACACAGACAGACAGACGGACCCACTGACCAGTAAGATCACAGGTGACACGTAGGACCAGCAGAACTTCATCCACCAATGAGGTCGACTTCCGGTCATAGATTCCAAGTTGTCATAGAAACGGCTTCCACCTGATTGCCAGATAAATGAATTTATTGTGGGAGTTCCCATTGTTTGCTAGTGTTACTGTGCGTGTGTTGTATAGTGTTATTGTCTCATTGTCTGCTAGTGTTAACATCTCACTGTCTGCTAGTGTTACTGTGCGTCTGTTGTATAGTGTTATTGTCTCATTGTCTGCTAGTGTTAACATCTCACTGTCTGCTAGTGTTACTGTGCGTCTGTTGTATAGTGTTATTGTCTCATTGTCTGCTAGTGTAACATCTCACTGTCTGCTAGTGTTACTGTGCGTCTGTTGTATAGTGTTATTGTCTCATTGTCTGCTAGTGTTAACATCTCACTGTCTGCTAGTGTTACTGTGCGTCTGTTGTATAGTGTTATTGTCTCATTGTCTGCTAGTGTTAACATCTCACTGTCTGCTAGTGTTACTGTGCGTCTGTTGTATAGTGTTATTGTCTCATTGTCTGCTAGTGTTAATATCTCACTGTCTGCTAGTGTTAATATCTCACTGTCTGCTAGTGTTTCTGTGCATGTGTTGTATGGTGTTAATTCTTTTCAATTTCCCAATGTCTCTTCTCTCTCTCTCTTCTCTCTCTCTCTCTCTCTCTCTCTCTCTCTCTCTCTCTCTCTCTCTCTCTCTCTCTCTCTCTCTCTCTCTATCTATCTATCTATCTATTTATCTCTCGATCTGTATCTCTCGCTCTGTCTGTCAGTATCTCTCACTACTATGTGTGTATTTCTCAATCTGTCGGTGTGTCTATCTCTGTCTGTCTATCTCGCCCTGTCTGTATCTCTTGCTCTGTCTGTCTCGTTCTGTCTGTCTGTGTCTCACTTCCTCTCCCCAGTCTCTCTCTCTCTCTCTCTCTCTCTCTCTCTCTCTCTCTCTCTCTCTCTCTCTCTCTCTGACACTAAGCACACATCCGCACTGACAGGACTACAACTGTCAGACACTGACCATAAACTGCTCCGATGGCCAGGCATTCCAGCACGGTGACCAGGACAAGGACAAACCCTCCGTCTGTGGCTCTCTCAACCACTTGGAACACGAACACACCACCCTACACGCCGGCAGAGAGGAGGTCAGCCACGTTTTTACTTGGCTAAATCATTTATTTTGTGACAACAAATTACTGGTGGCATGTAACTATTTCTTGACAAATGGAAAGATCGAGTGGAAGAGAGGCATTTGAGAACATTGTGACAACTGGAAAGATCGAGGGGAAGAGAGGCAGACGCAGACCAAGAGAAATGATGCGTGATGAATTGAGACGGTGGCATGGAGGAATATCATCAGCGGAGTTGATCCAGAAAACCAAAGACCGAGATCTATGGAGAGTCATGAACATGGCACTTGATGATGATGTAAGTATTTATGTCCATAATATGTGTTAATTTTACTAGCTCTCCCAAAGGAGTTGTACTGCTACATGTTTGCATCTGAAGCGTCAAATCAACAGACACAATGGGGCAGGATAAACTACAGTAATAATTCTGAAAGAGTGGATTTATGTAATTTGCCGAGATAGAAGCAGATAAAAAGAATGTATTATCTTTAAAGTGGACAAGATAGACACACGCAAGATCAGTATATTATTATTAGAGCGGGCAAGATAGGAGGCTAAAATATTATATTATCTTTAGAGTGGACAAGATAGGAGGAGAAAAACAGTATATTATCTTTAGAGTGGACAAGATAGGAGGAGAAAAACAGTACTGTATATTATCTTTAGAGTGGACAAGATAGGAGGAGACAACAACAATATATTATCTTTAGAGTGGACAAGCTAGGAGTAGACAAAAACAGTATATTATCTTTAGAGTGGACAAGATAGACACACTCAAGAGCAGTATATTATCTTTAGAGTAGACAAGATAGGAGGAGATCAAAACAGCATACTATCTTTAGAGTGAACAAAATAGACACACGCAATAGCAACAAATGTTGTATGTCCTCTGTTGCAGTGACTATGGCACCCACGTTGAACACAACAAATGTTGTATGTCTTCTGTTGCAGTGACTACGGCACCCACGTTGAACACAACAAATGTTGTATGTCTTCTGTTGCAGTGACTATTGCACCCACGTTGAACACAACAAATGTTGTATGTCTTCTGTTGCAGTGACTATTGCACCCACGTTGAATACAACAAATGTTGTATGTCTTCTGTTGCAGTGACTATTGCACCCACGTTGAACACAACAAATGTTGTATGTCTTCTGTTGCAGTGACTATTGCACCCACGTTGAATACAACAAATGTTGTATGTCTTCTGTTGCAGTGACTACGGCACCCACGTTGAATACAACAAATGTTGTATGTCTTCTGTTGCAGTGACTACGGCACCCACATTGAATATAATAAATGTTGTATGTCCTCTGTTGCAGTAACTAAGGCACCCACGTTGAATACAACAAATGTTGAATGCCCTCTCTTGCAGTGACTAAGGCACCCACGTTGAATACAACAAATGTTGAATGCCCTCTCTTGCAGTAACTAAGGCACCCACGTTGAATACAACAAATGTTGTATGTCTTCTGTTGCAGTGACTACAGGCACCCACGTTGAAATACAACAAATGTTGTATGTCTTCTGTTGCAGTGACTACGGCACCCACGTTGAATACAACAAATGTTGAATGCCCTCTCTTGCAGTAACTAAGGCACCCACGTTGAATACAACAAATGTTGTATGTCTTCTGTTGCAGTGACTACGGCACCCACGTTGAATACAACAAATGTTGAATGCCCTCTCTTGCCGTGACTAAGGCACCCACGTTGAATACAACAAATGTTGAATGCCCTCTCTTGCAGTAACTAAGGCACCCACGTTGAATACAACAAATGTTGTATGTCTTCTGTTGCAGTGACTACGGCACCCACGTTGAATACAACAAATGTTGTATGTCTTCTGTTGCAGTGACTACGGCACCCACGTTGAATACAACAAATGTTGAATGCCCTCTCTTGCAGTAACTAAGGCACCCACGTTGAACACAACCTTTGTTGTATGTCCTCTGTTGCAGTAACTAAGGCACCCACGTTGAATACAACAAATGTTGAATGCCCTCTCTTGCAGTAACTAAGGCACCCACGTTGAATACAACAAATGTTGTATGTCTTCTGTTGCAGTGACTACGGCACCCACGTTGAATACAACAAATGTTGTATGTCTTCTGTTGCAGTGACTACGGCACCCACGTTGAATACAACAAATGTTGTATGTCTTCTGTTGCAGTGACTACGGCACCCACGTTGAACATAACAAATGTTGTATGTCTTCTGTTGCAGTGACTGCGGTGCTTTTGCAGGACGTTGCCATCAACCCCAACCTTAGGTTGATGTTCTAGTCAAGTTTGGGTTCTGTAGTTTGCCATCGCTTCTGAACAAGAAGATGACTTTTATGACAAACAGATGTATAGAACCACAACTCCGCCGTCGGCGCATCGGAAGTTTAAGCGCATTGAGCCACGTAGCCAGGCCGATTTCTACATCGAGTATCATCATCATCATCAAGTGCCGTGCCGGCTGGCGTAGGCATTCATGGCTCTCCACAGATCTCGGTCTTTGGTGTTCTGGATCAACTCTGCTGATGATATTCCTCCATGCCACCGTCTCAATCCGTCCAGCATCATTTCTCTTGGTGTGCCTCTGCCTCTCTTCCCCTCGATCTTTCCAGTTGTTACGATGTTCTCCAATGCCTCTCTTCTCATCACATGACCAAAGAAAGATGTTTGTCTCTTTCTTATTGTTGTATACAATGTTCTAGTTTCATTAGCCTCTTTCAGGCAATCGTTGTTAGTTACTCTGGCAGTCCAAGGAATTCGCAACATTCGTCTCAGGAACCACATCTCTGTTGATTCTAAGTTCTTCCTAATTTGTTCATTTACATTCCAAGATTCACTGCCATACAGCAAAACCGGTTCTATATAGCATTTCAGCACTCTCTTTCTTACATTCAGTGATAGTGACTTATTGCATAAGATCCTCTTTATAAGTTAGCTTTTGCTTGACCTATTTTGCTCTTAATATTTATTGTGCATCTTCCATCTGATGTTATAAATGCCCTTAGGTATTAAACATTATCCACTTGGTTAAGAATGTACCCTTCTATTTCCATTTCATATGTTGGTGTATTTTTTTTTTTTTTTTGATATCACCATGGCGTATAATATGTGGTAATTGCCTGTGTAGACAGCGGCATATCGTATAATTAATTACCTGCGTAATCAGCGGTAAATCAAATAATTACCTGTGTAGACATGGGTATATCAGATAGTTACCTGTGTAGACATGGGTATATCAGATAGTTACCTGTGTAGACATGGGTATATCAGATAGTTACCTGTGTAGACATGGGTATATCAGATAGTTACCTGTGTAGACATGGGTATATCAGATAGTTACCTGTGTAGACATGGGTATGGTGAGGAGAAAACATGCGGAGACTGTTCCTGTGGCAATCAGCAGACGCCATCGCTTGAGTCTCACCGACAGATCTGGACAAGGATGCAGTCAACACATCAGGCACTCAAGACGTCAGGTACTCAACTCGCCAGATACTCAATACGTCAGGTAATCAACACGTCAGGTACTCAAAACTTCAGGTACTCGACACGTCAGGTACTCAACAAAACTGTGTGTGCAGTGGTTCCAACAATCAATAGGTCAAGTACTCAACACGTCAGGTACTCAACAATACTGTGTGGTGCGGTAGTTCCCGCAATCAATACATAACTAAAAAATTGTGGTCAGCGTGGCCGAGACTTCCGATGTGCTGATGCCGAGAAGGCGCGATCAACACCTTTGGCACCTTAGAAGTCGGGGTGGGTTCGACTGTTGGCGAAGGACACTAATACACAAGCACACCATCAGTCCTGTTCACTAGAAGTATTTGTGTGTGGATTACTTTTGAGTTCAAAGGGAGGCAACGCAACACACACACACACACACACACACACACACACACACACACATACATACATACACACACACACACACACACTAACACACACACACACACACATAAGGTCAATTATAATATCACAGTACTAGCCAGACACGACAAGAACACAACATAGAATTAGCCAGACACGGCAAGAACACAACATAGAATTAGCCAGACACGACAAGAACACAACATAGAATTAGCAAGACACGGCAAGAACACAACAAAGAACTCGCCAGACATAGCAAGAACATAACATAGAATTAGCCAGACACGACAAGAACACAACATAGAATTAGCCAGACACGACAAGAACACAACATAGAATTAGCCAGACACGGCAAGAACACAACATAGAATTAGCCAGACACGACAAGAACACAACATAGAATTAGCCAGACACGGCAAGAACACAACAAAGAACTCGCCAGACATAGCAAGAACACAACAAAGAACTAGCCAGAAGAACAAGTCAGACATGGCAAGAACACAACAAAGAACTAGCAAGAAGAACAAGTCAGACATGGCAAGAACACAACAAAGAACTAGCCAGAAGAACAAGTCAGACATGGCAAGAACACAACAAAGAACTAGCCAGAAGAACAAGTCAGACATGGCAAGAACACAACAAAGAACTAGCAAGAAGAACAAGTCAGACATGGCAAGAACACAATAAAGAACTAGCCAGAAGAAACAAGTCAGACATGGCAAGAACACAACAAAGAACTAGCCAGAAGAACAAGTCAGACATGGCAAGAACACAACAAAGAACTAGCAAGAAGAACAAGTCAGACATGGCAAGAACACAACAAAGAACTAGCCAGAAGAACAAGTCAGACATGGCAAGAACACAACAAAGAACTAGCAAGAAGAACAAGTCAGACATGGCAAGAACACAACAAAGAACTAGCCAGAAGAACAAGTCAGACATGGCAAGAACACAACAAAGAACTAGCCAGAAGAACAAGTCAGACATGGCAAGAACACAACAAAGAACTAGCCAGAAGAACTAGCCAGACATGGCAAGAACACAACAAAGAACTAGCCAGAAGAACAAGTCAGACATGGCAAGAACACAACAAAGAACTAGCAAGAAGAACTAGCCAGACATGGCAAGAACACAACAAAGAACTAGCAAGAAGAACTAGCCAGACATGGCAAGAACACAACAAAGAACTGGCCAGGCATAACAAGAACACACCAAAGAACTAACCCCGTGTTAAGCTTGAAATTGCTGTGGGGATAACAGATGTTCCACGTGCCAACAATACCAGTCAGTATGTGTTTTAATTGTTTTAGCTTTACTCGGAAAGAAAGAACGAAAGACAGAAAGAAAGAAAGAAACAAAGAAAGAAACAAACAAACAAAGAAAGAAAGAAACAAACAAAGAAAGGCGGATGGACAACAAGCAGACAGACAGACAGACAGACAGACAGACAGACAGACAGACAGACAGACAGACAGACAGACAGTCAGACAGTCAGACAGTCAGACAGACAGACAGACAGACAGACAGACAGACAGACAGACAGACAGACAGACAGACAGACAAACTTACCAACAAGAGAAGACACCAGACACTCCAGGTAGACGAGTGTTGTACTGATGACGATAATGATGATAAATATGCAGAACAGAGACGACAGAACCACGTGACTTTCAAACGTGCGCAGTTCACCAAACACAGAGGCAAACAGCAGCCAGGGATCTGTAGAAGAACATAATATGGGTCACGGATCTGTGGAATAACATAACATGGGTCACGGATCTGTGGAACAACATAACATGAGCCATGGATCTGTGGAACAACATAACATGAGCCATGAATCTGTGGAAGAACATACCATGAGCCATGGATCTGTAGAACAACAACACAACATGAGCCATGGATCTGTAGAAGAACAACATACCATGAGATGTCTTGTGTTTGCTGTACCTTCATGTCTGTGTCCGTGTGTCCTCTAGTTTCTTTAGACTTTCTGTTATTTGAATTTGACAGATAGTTTGTTCTCTAATGGAGTTTTCTGACAACCGCTTGTGTCCATTGTCATTCGTTTAACGTAATACTATAAGATATCACTGTATCATTATTGTTCTTGTTAGCACAAACGGATGTCTTCTTCCTCTTCTCCTCCTCCTGTCGTTATCCACCCACTCGACCACACGTTCCAATTTCTCCTTCCTTTCCACGGGTTGAGGAATTCTCCAGTTAACGGTTACTGTATCTACCAGAGAGGGGAGAGTCTAGATAGAATACCTACCTACCAATCTGTCCGTCCATCAGTCCGCCTGTCTGTCTGTATGTGTCTCTGTCTCTTCTGTCGCTCTGAAACTCTCTCTCTCTCTCTCTCTCTCTCTCTCTCTCTCTCTCTCTCTCTCTCTCTCTCTCTCTCTCTCTCTCTCTCTCTCTCTCTCTCTCTCTCTCTCTCTCTCGCTTCCTTTTCTTTAAGCAAGTTTGTCTATTCCCACACACCCATACACGCTCCTTCCCACACACCCACACAAGCTCCGTCCCACACACCCACACTAGCTCCTTCCCACACAACCTCCGTCCCACACAGCTACACAAGCCCCTTCCCACACACCCACACTCGCACACACCTACACACGCTCCTTTCCACACACCCACAGTAGCTCCTTCTCACGCAGCTACATAAGCTGCTTCCCACACACCCACACAAGCTCCTTCCCACACACCCACACTCGCATATTCGCACACACCCACACACGCTCCTTCCCACACAAGCTCCCTCCCACACACCCACACAAGGTCCCTCCCACACACCCACACAAGCTCCTGTCCACACACCCACACTATCGTATACGCACACAATACTGTAATACCTGCGGGTCCTTCGGTGAGCCCGATGTCCTTGCCCAGTAAGCCAATCACAGACAGGCTGACGATCATGTGTGCAAACATGGTCAGCAGACACACCAGGGCGGAGTCTCTGCAAACAACGTCACAGATAACAAACACTGTCACAGATAACAAACACTGTCACAGATGACAAACACTGTCACAGATGATAAACACTGTCACAGATGACAAACACTGTCACAGATAACAAACACTGTCACAGATAACAAACACTGTCACAGATTATAAACACTGTCACAGATAACAAACACTGTCACAGATTATAAACACTGTCACAGATAACAAACACTGTCACAGATAACAAACACTGTCACAGATTATAAACACTGTCACAGATAACAAACACTGTCACAGATTATAAACACTGTCACAGATAACAAACACTGTCACAGATTAAAACACTGTCACAGATTATAAACACTGTCACAGATAACAAACACTGTCACAGATGACAAACACTGTCACAGATTATAAACACTGTCACAGATAATAAACACTGTCACAGATAACAAACACTGTCACAGATGACAAACACTGTCACAGATGATAAACACTGTCACAGATGACAAACACTGTCACAGATAACAAACACTGTCACAGATGACAAACACTGTCACAGATTATAAACACTGTCACAGATGACAAACACTGTCACAGATTATAAACACTGTCACAGATGACAAACACTGTCACAGATTATAAACACTGTCACAGATAACAAACACTGTCACAGATTATAAACACTGTCACAGATAACAAACGCTGTCACAGATTATAAACACTGTCACAGATACAAACGCTGTCACAGATTATAAACACTGTCCACAGATAACAAACGCTGTCACAGATTATATAAACACTGTCACAGATAACAAACGCTGTCACAGATTATAAACACTGTCACAGATAACAAACGCTGTCACAGATTATAAACACTGTCACAGATAACAAACGCTGTCACAGATTATAAACACTGTCACAGATAACAAACGCTGTCACAGATAACAAACACTGTCACAGATAACAAACGCTGTCACAGATTATAAACACTGTCACAGATAACAAACGCTGTCACAGATTATAAACACTGTCACAGATAACAAACGCTGTCACAGATTATAAACACTGTCACAGATTATAAACACTGTCACAGATAACAAACACTGTCACAGATAACAAACACTGTCACAGATGACAAACACTGTCACAGATTATAAACACTGTCACAGATGACAAACACTGTCACAGATGATAAACACTGTCACAGATGACAAACGCTGTCACAGATAACAAACACTGTCACAGATGACAAACACTGTCACAGATTATAAACACTGTCACAGATTGACAAAACACTGTCACAGATTATAAACACTGTCACAGATTATAAACACTGTCACAGATTATAAACACTGTCACAGATGACAAACACTGTCACAACACTAATTAACAAGATGATCATGGCCGCCGTTGTATTCAAGCGCGGCGTGACTTGAGTCCTGAGACTAGAGGACGCACTAAACAGCACAAACACTGAAAGCTATGGTTACCGACCGGGATTCGAACCTGTCACCCCCACATAACGACAGTGCCTCGCTGCAGAAACAAGTGTACTTTGACGCATGACCAACTAGACACCCATAAACATTGTCCATATTCCATAGTTGTGTGGTCATGTCGATGCTATACCTGGCTAATGAAGACACATATTTAGGGGTGTCTAATTGGCCATGACCGGTCTCCCTGGCCTAGGGGTTAGCGGCTTTCTCCGTAATCCGTATACTCTCGTGAGCAACGTGACTGTGCGCGAGAATCGGTGTAGGTTCTCGCCGCATCGGTAACTTACGGTGTATGTGAGCCGGTCGCTCAGAAAGCAATGGCAAATTACTGAGCGTAATCTTGCCAAGAAATCAACAGACAGCTGAAAGATGCTGATGTTGACAGCGATGTCCTGTAAAGGATATGCGGAAAAAAAATTTGGCCATGCGTCGAAGTACACTTGTACTTACAGCGGGGCGCTGTCGTTTCGTCGGGTGGCAGGTTCGAATCCCGGTCGGTAACTTTAGCTATCAATTCCCATGTTGCCTTGTCCGTCCTCCAGTCTCTAATCTGTACCTATACTTCTATGATTGCCAAACAATACGTATATATTTATTTATGAACTGGCTTAGTGGCCTCACAGGGTATTCCGGATGGATATTTACAGCAAAGGTCAGCTTGGCGAGTGTTGGGCTGAGTGTCAGTGTCTCAATGTGTGTGTGTGGGGGGAGGGCCGCGGGGGCGGGGTGGGGGGGGGGGGGTGGAAGGCAGAAGTGGGAGGTCTGAAAATAGTTCCAGTTTACGTGTCTTTTGTCGCAACGCTGGACGATTGGCTAGCATGCCGGGCTCTCCTTCGGGAGACCCCGGGTTCGAATCCTCGGT